>QLOH01000297.1:0-457500 GCA_026901365.1 Sesbania bispinosa | reverse complement strand
CAAAATCCGGTCGATGGAACAATGTAGGCAAGGGAAGTCGGAAAAATGGATCTGTAACCTCGAGAAAAGGATTGGCTCTGAGGACTGGGCACAGAGCTCCTACTCCTGAACCCGTCAGCTATCAGTAGACTGTTCAAGCTGCTCCCGCGACAAGAGCGGGTCGCAGCATGCCAGTCGGGGGATGGACAGATTGGGAACGGGCCCTTCGGGGCCTCTTCCCCAGGCGTCGAATAGTCGACTCAAAACTGGTACAGACAAGGGGAATCCGACTGTTTAATTAAAACAAAGCATTGTGATGGTCCCTGCGGATGTTGACGCAATGTGATTTCTGCCCAGTGCTCTGAATGTCAAAGTGAAGAAATTCAATCAAGCGCGGGCAAAAGACGAGAGTAACTATAACTCTCTTAAGGTAGCTAGATGCCTCGTCATCTAATCAGTGACACACATGAATGGATTAACGAGATTTCCAATGTCCCTATTTACTATCTACCGAAACCACAACCAAGCGATTGGGCTTGGAGGAATCAGTGGGGAAAGAAGACCCTGTTGAGTTTTACTCTAGTCTGACTTTGTGAAATGACTATTTTACTTATTTCGTGAATTGGAGGCGGGGCGCTGCCCCTCTTTTTGGACCCAAGGCTAGCTTTGGCTGGTCGATCCGGACGGAAGACATTGTCAGGTGGGGAATTTGGCTGGGGCAGCACACTTGTTAAAAGATAATACAAGTGTCCTAAGATTAGCTCAACGAGAACAGAAATCTCGTGTAGAACAAAAGGGTAAAAGCTCGTTTGATTGTGATTTTCAATACGAATACGAACCGTGAAAGCGTGGCCTATCGATCCTTTAGTCCTTCGGAATTTGAAGCTAGAGGTGTCAAAAAAGTTACCACAGGGATAACTGGCTTATGGCAGCCAAGCGTTCATAGCGATGTTGCTTTTTGATCTTTCGATGTTGGCTCTTCCTATCATTGTGAAGCAGAATTCCCCAAGTGTTAGATTGTTCACCCACCAATAAGGAAAGTGAGCTGGGTTTAGACCGTCGTGAGACAGGTTAGTTTAACCCTACTAATGACAGTATCGCAATAGTAATTCAACCTAGTACGAGAAGAACCATTGATTCGCACAATTGGTCATCACGCTTGGTTGAAAAGCCAGTGGCGCGAAGCTACCGTGCGTTGGATTATGACTGAACACCTCTAAGTCAGAATCCAGGCTAGAAGCGGTGCATGCGTCCATCGTTCGTTTCCCGACCAGTAGTAGGGGCTTTGCCCCCTAGAGGCACGTGTCGTTGGTGAACCTTGTACGACGAATGAGCCTTGAGGGACTCCTTGAAGAGCAATTAAAATCGGGTGGCGGGTAGAATCCTTTGCAGATGATACGCGACGGGCTATTGTAAGTGGCAGAGTGGCCTTGCTGCCACGATCCACTGAGATTCAGCCCTTGTCGGTTCGATTCGTCCCTCCCACCAAAAAAATAATCAAAGTGCTCAATATTTTAGGACATGAGGTTAAAATTATGTTACCCACAAATGTTCGGGTGATCCAAGTTCTCGATTGATCCCAATCACAAGTTATATAGGATCCATGACCGAGGTGAATCCAATCACCTGACATATCCTTGACTTGGGTGATCTAAATCAGGGAGACCTGAGTCAGGGAGTCCCGAGTGACTCGAGTGATCCCAGTTCGAGTGACCCGAATTATTCGGGTGATCCCAGACCCGGTGACCACAGTCACACTGATGTAATATCCATGACTTGGGTGATCCGAGTCTGGGAGACCCCAGTCATAGTGAGGAAATATCCATCACTCAGGTGATCCCAGTCAGGGTGATTCGGGTGACCCCAGTCACAGTGATATATAATCCATGACTCGGGTGACCCCAATCAGGGTGACTCATGTGAGCCGAGTCATAGTGATGTAATATCCATGACTCGGGTGACCCCAATCATAGTGATCTAATATCCATGACTCGCGTGATCCTAGTCCGGGTGACCGGGGGGATCCCAAACAGTGATGTAATATCCATGACTCGGGCAACCCCAGTCAGGGTGACCCGGGTGACCCGGGTGACCCCAGTTAGAATGACCCGGGTGAACCCAGTCTTAGTGATGTAATATCCTTGACTAGTGTGATCCCGGTCAGGGTTACCCGGGTGAGCCAAGTTACGGTGATGTAATATCCATGACTCGGGTGACCCCCAGTCTGGGTGAACCGGGTGAGCCCAGTCATAGTGATGTCATATCCATGACTTGGGTGACCCTAGTCAGGGTGAGCCGGGTGACCCCAGTCATAGTGATGTAATATCCATGACTTTGGTGACCTCGGACAGTGAAACTCGGGTGAGCCATTGAGCCGTTTGAGCCTAGTCACAATGATGTAATATCTATGACTCGTGTGAGCCCATTCACAATGATGTAATATCCATGACCCGAGTAACCCATGTCATAGTGATGTAATATCCATGACTCGAGTGATCCCAGTCAGGGTGACACACGTGACCCCAGTCATAGTGATGTAATATACATGACTAGGGTGACCCCGATAAAAATGACGCGGGTGAGCCCAGTCACAATGACGTAATATCCCTGACTTGGGTGATCCCAGTCCGGGTGACCCCAGTCATAGTGATGTAATATCCATGACTCGGGTGTTCCCAGTTAGAGTGACCCAGGTGAGCCCAGTCATAGTGATGTAATATCTATGACTCGGGTGACCCCAGTCATTGTGACCCGAATGACCCCTGTCACACTGACTCAGGTGATCGCAGTCATAGTGATGTATTATCCATGACTCGGGTGACCCCAGTCAGGGTGACTCGGGTGACCCCAGTCAGGGTGACTCGGGTGACCCCTGTCATAGTTATGTAATATCCATGACTCGGGTGACCCCTGTCATAGTGATGTAATAGCCATGACTAGGGTGATCCCAGTCAGGGTGACCCCAGTCATAGTAATGTAATATCCATGACCCGGGTGAACTAGTCAGGGTGACCGGGTGAGCCCAGTCATAGTGATGTAATATCCATGACTCGTGTAACCCCAGTCAGGATGAGCCGTGTGACCCCTGGCCCAATGACCCGGGTGACCCCAGACATAGTGATGTAATATCCATGACTAAGGTGACCCTGGTGAGCCCAGTCACAATGATGTAATATCCATGCCTCGGGTGACCCCAGTCATAATGATTTCATATCCATGACTCGGGGATCCCAGTCAGGGTGAGCCGGGTGACCTCAGTCACAGTGACCCGGGTGACCCCAGTCATAGTGATGTAATATCCATGACTCGGGTAACCCCGGTCAGGGTGATCCGGGTGAGCCCAGTCACAGTGATGTAATATCCATGAGCAACGTGACCCCAGTCCTAGTGATGTAATATCCATGACTCGGGTCTCAGGAGACCCCAATTAGGGAGACCTGGGTGGCCCCGATCAGAATGACCCGGGTGATTCCAGTCACAATGATGTAATATCCATAACATGGGTGATCCCAGTCCGGGTGATCTCAGTCATATTAATGTAATATCTATGACTCGGGTGATCCTAGTTAGGGTGACCTGGGTGAACCCAGTCACAATGATGTATTATCCATGACTCGGGTGACACTAGTCAGGGTGACCCGGTGAGCCCAGTCAGAGTGATGTAATATCCATGACTCGGGTGACCCCAGTCATAGTGATATAATATCCATGACTCGGGTGATTCCAGCCAGGGTGACTTGGGTGACCTAGTCAGGGTCAACCAGACGAGCTTAGTCATAGTGATGTAATGTCCACGACTCGGGAGACCCTAGTTAGGGTGAGCCGGGTGTCCCCTGTCATAGTGACCCGTGAGACCCCAGTCATAGTGATGTAATATCCATGACTAGGGTGACCCCGGTTAGGGTGACCCGGGTGAGCCCAGTCACATTGATGTAATATCCATGACTCGGGTGAGCCCAGTCACAGTGACGTAATATCCATGACCCGACTGACCTAAGTCTTGGTGATGTAATATCCATGACTCGGGTGAGCCCAGTCATAGTGATGTAATATCCATAACCCGGGTGACCTCAGTCGTAGTGATGTAATATCCATGACTCGAGTGACCCTAGTGAGGGTGACCCGGGTGACCCCAGTCACAGTGATGTAAAAATACATTACTAGGGTGACCCCGATCAGAATGACCCTGGTGAGCCCATTCACAGTGATGTAATATTCAAGACTTGGGAGATCCCAGTCCGGGTAACCTCGGTCATAATGATGTAACATCCACGACTCGGGTGACCCAGTCAGGGTGACCCAGGTGAGCGCATTCATAGTGATGTAATATCCATGACTCGGGTGACCCTAATCAGAGTGACCCGAGTGACCCCTATCACAGTGACACGGGTGACCCCAGTCATAGTGATGTATTATCCATGACTCGGGTGACCCCAGTCAGGGTGACCCCGGTGAGCCTAGTCATAGTGATGTAATATCCATGACTCAGGTGACCTCAATTATATTGATGTAATATCCATGACTAGAGTGATCCCAGTTAGGGTGACCAAGAGGACCTCAGCCACAATGATGTAATATCCATGACTCGGGTGAACCAGTCACGGTGAGCCTAGTCATAATGATGTAATATCAATGACTCGAGTGACCCCAGTCAGGGTGACCTGGGTGAGCCCAATCACAGTGATGTAATATGCATGACTCGGGTGACCCCAATCCGGGTGACTCGGGTGATCCCAGTTAGGGTGACCCGGGTGACCCCAGTCACAGTGACCCGGGTGACCCAGTCACAGTGATGTAATATCCATGACTCGGATGACCCGGGTGAGCCCAGTCACAGTGATGTAATATCCATGACTCGGGTGAGCCGTGTCACAGTGATGTAATATCCATGACCCGGGTAACCGCAGTCCTATTGATGTAATATCCATGACTCGGGTCTCGAGTGACCCCAGTTAGGGTACGCGAGTGACCCCGATCAGAATGACCCGAGTGTCCCCAGTCACAGTGATGTAATAGCCATGACAAGGGTGATCCTAGTCAGGGTGACCTGGGTGAACCCAGTCACAGTGATGTATTATCCGTGACTCGGGTGACCCCAATCAGGGTGACCCGGGAAAGCCTAGTCATAGTGATGTAATATCCATGACTCGGGTGATCCCAATCAGGGTGACCCAGGTGACCCCAGTCAGAGTGATGTAATATCCATGACTCGGGTGATCCGTCAGGGTGACCCAAGTTAGCCCAGTCATAGTGATGTGATATCCATGACTCGGGTGACCCCAGTCAAGGTGACCCAGGTGACCCTTGTCATAGTGACCCGAGTGACCCCAATCATAATGATGTAATATCCATGACTAGTGTGACCCCGATCTGGTTGACTCCGGTGAGCCCGGTCACAGTGATGTAATATCCATTACCCGACTAACCCAAGTCATAGTGATGTAATATCCATGACTCGTATGACCCCAGTCAGGGTGACCCCAGTCATAGTGATGTAATATCCATGACTCGTGTTACCCCGGTCAGAGTGAGCCCAGTCACGGTGACGTAATATCGATGACTCGGGTGACCCCATTCATAGTGATGTAATATCCATGATTCGGGTGACCCCAATGAGGGTGACCCGGGTGACCCTCGTCACAATGACTCAGGTGTCCCCAGTCATAGTAATGTAATATCCATGACTCGGGTGACCCCAATCCGGGTGACCCGGATGGATATTACATCATAGTGATCCAGGTGACCCAGTCATAGTGATTGAATATCCATGACTCGGGTGACCCAGGAGAGCCCAGTCACAGTGATGTAATATCCATGACTCGAGTGACCCCAGTCACAATGATGTAATATCCATGACTCGGGTAATCTTAGTGAGGGTGACCCGGGTGACGCCTGTCACAATAATGTATTATCCATGACTCGGGTGATCCCACTCACAGTGATGTATTATCCATGACTCGGGTGAACCTAGTCCACCTGCACAATGATGTTTTCATGGTGACCCGGAGGTTGTTAGACCTTGAAAGAAAGTCACCTACATGAAAGACCACCTAAAACATCTTCCCTTGTCATCCTCAATGCATAGAAAATGATTAGCGGGGATGTGAATTCACCTCTATGGTTTACAAGACAATTGCACAGTGCGGGTTTTGGTAAAAAAAAATTCATTAAAAATCACTGCCTCTAGTAAATGAAATGAAACTAGGAGGGAACATTGCATGTAATATCCTTGATGTCCATGCAAAAAATCATAGCATAATTTGATCGTTATTTACCTTTTTCATTTTTCCGGATTTGCCGAATTTTACGGTAGGTATATATTCACAAAATATACATCTCTTAGTGAAATATTGTGAAAGTTGGGTGACAACAAAATAACATTTTTCAAAGCATGCCTACAAAAAATAGTACAAAATTCGGCCTCTAGGTCAAGATATGGATTTCTGTCTGCTAGGCAATCAGGTTGTCCACTAGGGAAAATCAGGTTTTGGCAAATTAACCTATTATAGGGGGAGCGCACCCCTCCTACCCATTTCCCGCCCCTGTGTTGCACGGAGATCCCGGGCTCCCCTCCCCCGCTCGTGCAAGGCTTCCCAACCTTGTTCTATCGTCCCATGGGCGGGTAATTCATCCGCCTATAATCCACCCACAACCATAGTGTGTCCCAACCACCAAACATCGCCCATGCAAGGCTTCCCAACTTTGTTCTAGCTTCCCATGGACGGGTTATTCATCCGCCTATAACCCACAACCTATAGTTCATCCCAACAACGCGATTTTGCTTTTTCTTGGACCAATGGATGTGTGTAGGTGCCCCATCATATGGTAACGGGATCATCATACAGTGAGGGGATTCTTAGTTCCTAACGTTGTATGATGGGGCACGACCACACGCATTGGTCCCGAGGAGAGCATTGACGTTGGTTTTGGGTTTTTTGTTCCCACCAAACATCGCTCGTGCAAGGCTTCCTAACCTTGTTCTAGATTCCCATGAGCGGGTCATTCATCCGCCCATAACCCACAACCTATAGTTCGTCCCAACAACGCGACGTTGCTCTTTTTTGGACCGATGAATGTGTGTACGTGCCTCAACATACGGTGAGGGGATCATCATACGGTGAAGGGATTCGTAGTTCCTATCACCGTATGATGGGGCACGACCACGTGCATTGGTCCCGGGGAGAGCCATGACGTTGATTTTGGGTTATTTTTGTTCCCACCCAACATTGCGCGATCGACTTTAGCATCGACGATCCATTGGACAGTCTCGTCCCCTAGGATAATGCATGACTGTTCGTTGAGGTGCTAGGCCGAGAAACACTGCGACCCTCCCCACCTACCTCATTTCAGGTTACTTCGTGCATCAATCCTCCTCCTAATATCAATCATGCCCGGCAAAGTCGACACGACGCTCCCCAATGCTTCCACATGCCCGCATGCCTCAAGCAATGCGAGGGTGTGGTCCATTTTGGAGTGTTGGGTCTACCATACGTTTAGGCGTGTGAGTTGTGGCAGGGGTGTTTGTGTTGTGGTGATCCATGCTCGTGCATGCAACTCCCAACAAGCATCCTTCTTCAGTTTCGCCCCATGCAGCCATGGCTATGGTGCGATGAATCGTGGTTCCTGTGTTGCCTACCTATGAAATGGTATTTGCGCGGCTCGTTACAATGATCTCCATCTAGGCCACCCTTTCCAGGGGGTCTTGGGGGACTTCAAAACGATGTATGTGTCCCATGATAGGCGCTCAACAGAGCGTCCACCGGTTGTACACGGGCAGTCGTTGTCCTACCGAATGCGGTGCATGAGACGATCGTGGGTTGTTGACCATCCGTCCTCCCATCTTGTCTCCCGATCATCGGTTTCCCTGAATGACACCTTGCCCTGTCACTGGTATTCGCCTTCCTATAGAGCCCTCTCACGCGAGCTGCGTGGAAGCAATGCTCGCACGACGCGCAATGTAACATCCTGAATTTTATTAAGTAAAATAAAATAAAATAAAATTAATAAAGTAGAAGAAATAAATAAATAAATAATATGAGTAATATTATGAGTAGTTTTATCCATAAGGTTATTTAATAAATAATAAGAATAATAAATAGAATAAGTGGGTTGAGAGTGGGCCTAGCCCAATTAAGTATTTATTTAAGGAAGGGTTCTCAATTCACCCTAATCCTTATTCGTAAAATCATCAGAGAGCGAAACGCTAGGGAGGGGAGAAACGACGTCTCAAGAAGGGGTTGCTGCAGAATAATCATTGAGAATCAAGTACTATTGCAGTTCGATCTTCACTTCAAGGTACGATGGGGGAGAGGGTGCTGCTTGTATGTGCATGTGGGAGTGTTTGGGTAGTAAGGGCAACCATAAGACCCTCTAAGGTTTTAAACTCGACTTAATATATGTATATGTGAGTGTAGTATGATGAAAATTGTTGATTAATGAATGATTCGATGAATCTTGATGAGTTCTTGAATGAAATTGAAGAGGATAGCGAAAATAGCGAAATGGGTAAATAAGGGTTTGATGATTTGGTGTTTTGATTGAATAACTGTATAATCGTGCTTAAGATTGATTATTTCATTGATTTTGTTTGA
The DNA here is from genome assembly GCA_026901365.1 of Sesbania bispinosa. Taxonomy (NCBI): domain Eukaryota; kingdom Viridiplantae; phylum Streptophyta; class Magnoliopsida; order Fabales; family Fabaceae; genus Sesbania; species Sesbania bispinosa. The sequence continues at coordinate 448,930 of QLOH01000297.1, read as the reverse complement.
TAAAAACGTGTTTGATCGAAGAATAAACGATGAGGATTGAGTAGGGATTGAAGAGAGGAAGAAAAGGGGGCAAAAACGTTATGTTGTCGCGTTTTACGTAACTTGCGCTACAGCGTAAGTTGAAGCGTGAATTCTCTGGAATCTGCGCTGCAGGTTGGGGCGCAGCTCGCAGATTCTGTTTTGACAGCTTTCTCGCCTGGGAAAGAATGTGTTTGTTAAGGGTGCAAATGAACTCGGAACCCTATCATATAATATATCAAACTGAAGCCCCGGATCTTAACTTTCTAATAAAAGTGAAATTATCTTAATTTGGCACCTAGAACTCTAGATATTTCCAAATTAGTGCACCAAGGTCATTAAGCTTAAAACTTGAAGACTCCAAAATTGAGGAATCGCCTCTGGTAATCGATTACAGTTGTTTGGTAATCGATTACCAGGTCAAATTGTGTGTGAGAGCGTTGTTTATGTGATGATTGTGGTGTGACTATGAAGATATGATTATGTCCTTGATGATAGATGTTTATATTACTGCGATGTATGATGATAATGATGAGGTATTGATGTATTGAGTGTATGGTGATGCTTTGTGATGCTTTATAATGATTATGATGATAATGATTGATGATGTTTGAGAATGCTTATGATAATTTATGATGATAATATTGGATAACGAAATGATGATTTATATGATGATGTTAATGATGATGATGTATACCACTTTATGATGATGATGATATAATTAATTTTATGATGATGGTGATGGTGATGGTGATTTAATTAACCTTATGATGTAGATGATGCTTGAGTATATATGATGTTGTACCTGAGATTCACAAGCCCAGTGAGGGGTGAAGTGTAGCTCAGGGAGATGATTGTACCTGAGTCTAACTCGGGGAGGTGAATGTTGTACCTGAGTCTAACTCGGGGAGATGAATGTTGTACCTGAGTCTAACTCGGGGAGGTGAATGTTGTACCTGAGTCTAACTCGGGGAGGTGATTATGGTACCCGAGTATAACTCAGGGAGGTGAGTAATGATTATGATAATATTGAATATGGTACCCGAGGTGTATATTGGATAACGAAATGATGATTTATATGATGATGTTAATGATGATGATGTATACCACTTTATGATGATGATGATATAATTAATTTTATGATGATGGTGATGGTGATGGTGATTTAATTAACCTTATGATGTAGATGATGCTTGAGTATATATGATGTTGTACCTGAGATTCACAAGCCCAGTGAGGGGTGAAGTGTAGCTCAGGGAGATGATTGTACCTGAGTCTAACTCGGGGAGGTGAATGTTGTACCTGAGTCTAACTCGGGGAGGTGAATGTTGTACCTGAGTCTAACTCGGGGAGGTGATTATGGTACCCGAGTATAACTCAGGGAGGTGAGTAATGATTATGATAATATTGAATATGGTACCCGAGGTGTATAAGCCTAGAGTGGGGTGAAGTACAACCCAGGGAGGTGAATGATGATTATGATGATATTTGAGACTATGATGATTATGATGGTATTGATGAGTATGATGATTATGGTGATATTGATGATTATGATGGTTAAGGTGATATTGATGAGTTTTGGTGCATATGATGATGTGTTATACTGAATGATGAAATTGAGTTATATAATGATGTTAATGAGTTTTGGTGCTTATGATGATGGATGTATATACATGAGATATATTTGATGATGAAACTGAGTTAAATAAAGATGTTATGAGTATTAATGATGAATGAGTATTATGTATGAAAATAGAGTATGTGATTCCTTGGGTGAATGATGGTATGAGATTTATATGATGATATTGACGATTTGTTATATGATGAATTATAGGTGATATTATCTTATGAATTATCTGATGTTTGGGTATGTGGTGTGGCGAATGATGATGTTATTTATATGTGGGTGAGGATAGGGTAGCCTCCTATGTGTATGTATGAGTAGTATTCTTTTCCTCATCGTTACACTGTGGTTATTTTACAGGTGATGATGATGACACTACTGGTGTCGAGTTTTGATTAAAGGGAATGTTGCTCTGGTACATGTGACATCAGGGCATATTATTGGGGGTTCTTTTCTTTATGTTCTAGATAGGAAGGATTGTTGTAAACATTTTTAAATGCCTTACATGGCGAGTATGATGTTTTATTATTGATAGTTTGGAGATTCCGCTGCTTGAGTATTTTGAAAACCTTTTGAGTTCTATTCTTTATTTTAATTGAGTTGTTTGAAACGATGAAGTTTTAATGAGGAGTTATGTGAACCTTTTTACCCGTTGTAGGACATTACCTTTTCGATATTTCGATTTATTAATTATATAAGAGTTCGGAGTAGAAGTGTCTCACATTAGTTGTTATCAGAGCAGGTCGGTTCACCGGCCTAGAGTTATGAGTTTACTGTGCTTCTGTGGTGCTAATGTGTTATGTTGATTGAGTGAATTATATTGATTTGAGTTAACTATTTGTTTGATTGGTCGGTTCATCGACCTTGAGTTATGCGTTTGGTGTGCTTTTGTGGTGTTATTGTGATGATTTATTGATTGCATTGAATGTGGAAATGCCAGTAGTCATATGCTTGTCTCAAATATTAAGCCATGCATGTGTAAGTATCAACTAATTCAGATTGTGAAACTATGAATGGCTCATTAAATCAGTTATAGTTTGTCTGATGGTATCTACTACTTGGACAATCGTAGTAATTCTATAGCTAATACGTGCAACAAACCTCGACTTCTGGAAGGGATGCATTTATTAGATAAAAGGTAAACGCAGGCTCTTCCTGTTGCTTTGATTATTCATGATAACTCGAGTCGCACGGCCCTAGTGCCAGCGACGCATCATTCAAATTTCTGCCCTATCAACTTTCGATGGTAGGATAGTGGCCTTCCATGGTGGTGACGGGTTATTGAGAATTAGGGTTCGATTCCGGAGAGGGAGCCTGAGAAACAGCTACCACATCCAAGGAAGGCAGCAAACGCGCAAATTACTCAATCCTGACACGGGGAGGTAGCGACAATAAATAACAATATCGGGCTCATTGAGTCTGGTAATTGGAATGTGTACAATCTAAATCCTTTAACGAGGATCCATTGGAGGGCAAGTCCGGTGCCAGCCGCCGCGGTAATTCCAGCTCCAATAGCGTATATTGAAGTTGTTGTAGTTAAAAAGCTCGTAGTTGGACCTTGGGTTAGGTCGCTCGGTCCGCCTCTAGTGTGCACCAGGCGGCTCGTCCCTTCTGTCGGCGATGCACTCCTTGCCTTAATTGGCTGGGTCGTGCCTCCGACGTTGTTACTTTGAAGAAATTATAGTACTTAAAGCAAGCCTACACTCTGTATACAATAGCCTGGGATAACACAACAGGATTCTGATCCTATTGTGTTGGCCTTCGGGATCGGAGTAGTGATTAATAGGGACAATCGGGGGCATTCGTATTTCATAGTCAGAGGTGAAATTCTTGGATTTATGAAAGACGAAAAACTGTGAAAGCATTTGCCAAGGATGTTTTCATTAATCAAGAATGAAAGTTGGGGGCTTGAAGACCATTAGATACCGTCCTAGTCTCAACCATAAATGATGCCGACCAGGGATCAGCGGATGTTGCTTTTTAGGACTCCGCTGGCATGTTATAAGAAATCAAAGTCTTTGGGTTCCGGGGGGAGTATGGTCGCAAGGCTGAAACTTAAAGGAATTGACAGAAGGGCACCAACAGAAGTGGAGCCTGCGGCTTAATTTGAGTAAACATGGGGAAACTTACCGGGTCCAAACATAGTAAGGATTGAGAGACTGAGAGCTCTTTCTTGATTCTATGGGTGGTGGTGCATAGTCGTTCTTAGTTGGTTGAGTGATTTGTCTGGTTAATTCCGTTAACGAACGAGACCTCAGCCTGCTAAATAGCTATGTGGAGGTAACCCTCCATGACCAGCTTCTTAGAGGGACTATGGTCGCTTAGGCCATAGAAGTTGGAGGCAATAACAGGTCTGTGATGCCCTTAGATGTTTTGGGTCGCACGCACGCTACACTGATGTATTCAACGAGTCTATAGCCTTGGCCGACAGGCTCGGGTAATCCTTGAAATTTCATCGTGATGGGGATAGATCAATGCAATTGTTAGTCTTCAACGAGGAATTCCTAGTAAGCGTGAGTCATCAGCTCGCGTTGACTACGTCCCTGCCCTTTGTACACACCGTCCGTCGCTCCTACCGATTGAATGGTCTGGTGAAGTGTTCGGATTGCGGCGACGTGGGCGGTTCACTGCCGACGACGTTGTGAGAAGTCCACTGAGCCATATCATTTAGAGGAAGGAGAAGTCGTAACAAGGTTTCTGTAGGTGAACCTGCGAAAGGATCATTGTCGATGCCTCAAAAGCAATCCGATCTGCGAACACATTCCGCCATAAATCTACCAACGCTGGCCCCGTATACCCTGAGCCCAGGCTCAGCCACACGGGACCAGCTAAAGCACAAACCCCGGCGTTGAATTCGCCAAGGAACTATAACACATATGCTGCCCTCGTTGTCCTGGAGACGATGCTCGTGCGGGGGACGCAATACGTCGTTATTAAACACAATGATTCTCGACAATGGATATCTCGGCTCTTGCATCGATAAAGAACGTAGCGAAATGCAATACTTGGTGTGAATTTCAGAATCCAATGAACCCTTAAGTCTTTGAACGCAAGTTGCGACATAAGCAATTAAGCTAAGCGTAGGCCCGCCTGGGTGTCACACATCGTTGCCCCAACGCAACCACACACACACACACACACACACACATGTGTGTGTGTGCTGTGTCGTGCGGGGTGGATGTTGGCCTCCCGTGAGCGAGGCCTCATGGATGGGTGAAAATTGAGCCCTTGGTGCGGTCTGTACCATGACATCTGGTGGATGAGTCACCACATGCTTGAGACCGATCATGCACAAAACCACCTATTTTTGGCTCCTAAAGTAACCCACACGCGTCCTATTTTAAAGGAATGCCCTTAACGAGACCTCAGGTCAGTTGGGGCTACCCGCTGAGTTTAAGCATATCAATAAGCAGAGGAAAAGAAACTAACAAGGATTCTCCTAGTAACGAAGAGCGAACCGGGAAAAACCCACCATAAGAATCGGTCGCCCATGGCGTCCGAATTGTAGTCTGAAGAAGCGTCCTCAGTGGCGGACTGAGCCCAAGTCCCTTAGAAGGCGGTGCTAGAGAGGGTGAGAGCCCCTTCGTGCCTGGACTCTGTCACACCATGAGGCGTTGTTAGAGAGTCGGGTTTTTTGGGAATGCAACCCTAATCGAGCGGTAAATTCTGTCCAAGGGTAAATATTGGTGAAAGACCGATAACGAACACATACCGCGAGGGAAAGATGAAAAGGACTTTAAAAAAAAAAGTCAAAGAATGCTTGAAATTATCGAGATGGAAGCGAATAGGGGGCGGCGATGTGTCCCAGTCGGATGTGGAACGGTGAGAGTCGGTCCGCCAATCGACTCGGGGCATAGACCGACACGGATTGTGATTGTGGCCCAAGCCCGGGCAGATGATATGCTTGTGGTGACGTCATCATCACAATTGTGGATGGCAGCGCACACCAGTCGGCGTGCTTCGGCACCTGCGTGCTCCTGGTGTCGACTTGTGGGCTCCCCATTCGGCCCCTCTTGAAACACAGACTAAGGAGTCTGACATCTATGCGAGCCAACGGGTGAGTAAACCCAAAAGGCGTAAGGAAGTTGATTAGTGGGATCCCCTTGTGGGTTGCACCGCCGACCGACCCTGATATTCTTTGGAGGGTTTGAGTGAAAGCATACCTGTCGGGCCCGACAGATGGTGAACTATGCCTGAGCGAGGCGAAGCCAGAGGAAACTCTGATGGAGGCCTGCAGCGATACTGACGTGCAAATCGTTCGTCTGACTTGGGTATAGCGGCGAAAGACTAAATGAACTGTCTAGTAGCAGGTTCCCTCCGAAGTTTCCCTCAGGATCGTGGAGCCCACAAGCGAGTTTTATCGGGTAAAGCCTATTATTAGAGGCATCGAGGGTGCAACGCCCTCGACCTATTCTCAAACTTTAAATAAGTAGGACGATGTAGCTACATTGTTGAACCCCACCACGGAATCAAGAGCTCCAAGTGGGCCATTTTTGGAAAGCAGAACTGGAGATGCGGAATGAACCGGAAGCTGGGTTACGATGCCCAACTGCGCGCTAACCTAGACCCTACAAAGGTTGTTGGTCGATTAAGACAGCAGGACGGTGGTTATGGAAGTTGAAATCTGCTACGGAGTGTGTAACAACTTACCTGCTGAATCACCTAGCCCCGAAAATGGATTGCGCTAAAGCGCGCGACCTATACCTGATGGTCGAGGCACGGGCCAGGCCCCGAAAAGTAGGAGGGCACGGCGGTCGTTGCAAAACCTGGGGCATGAGCCTTGGCAAAGCGGTCGTCGGTGCAAATCTTGGTGGTAGTAGCAAATATTTAATTGAAAACTTTGGAGGCCGAAAAGGGGAAATGTTCCATGTGAACGGTACTTGCACATGAGTTAGTCGATCCTAAGGGACGGGGGAAGCTCGTCTGATAGTGCTTTAAGCGCGTACTCCGAAAGGTAATCGGGTTAAAATTCCTGAACCGGTACGTGGCGGCTGACAACAACGTTAAGGAGTCCGGAGACGTCGGCTGGGGCCCCGGAAAGAGTTATCTTTTCTATTTAACAGCCTACCAACCCTAGAAATGTCTCAGGAGGTAGGGTCCAGTGGCTGGAAGAGCATCGCACGACGCTTGGTATCTGGTGCGCCCTGCCGCCCCTTGAAAATCCGGAGGACCGAGTGCCTTCCACACCCAGTCATACTCAAAATCGCATCAGGTCTCCAAGGTGAACAACCTCTGGTCGATGCAACAATGTAGGCAAGGGAAGTCGGAAAAATGGATCCGTAACCCAGGGAAAAAGATTGGCTCTAAGGGCTGGGCACCGGGGTCCTAGTCCCAAACCCAACGGATGTCGGTGGACTGCTCGAGCTGCTTCTACGGTGAGAGCGGGTCACCGTGTGCCGGTCATGGGATGGATTGGGAACGGGCCCTTCGGGGCCTCTTCCCCGGGCGTCAAATAGTTGACTCATAACTGGTACGGACAAGGTGAATCCGACTGTTTAATTAAAACAAATCATTGCGATGGTCCCTGTGGATGTTGATGCAATGTGATTTATGCCCAGTGCTCTGAATGTAAAAGTGGAGAAATTCAACCAAGAGCGGGTAAACGACGGGAGTAACTATGACTCTCTTAAGATAGCCAAATACCTCGTTATCTAATTAGTGACACGTATGAATGGAATAACGAGATTCCCACTATCCCTGTCTACTATCCAGCGAAACCACAGCCAAGGGAACGGGCTTGGCGGAATCAGCGGGGAAAGAAGACCCTATTGAGCTTGACTCTAGTCCGACTTTGTGAAATGACTTGAGAGGTGTAGGATAAGTTGGAGCTGGAAACAACAAAAGTGAATTATCACTACTTTTAACGTTATTTTACTCTTTCCGTGAATCGGAGGCAGGGCGCAGCCCCTCGTTTTGGACCCAAGGCTAGCTTCGGCTGGTTGATCCAGGCGGAATACATTGTCAGGTGGGGAGTTTGGCTAGGGCTGCACATCTGATAAAAGATAACGCATGTGTCTTAAGATGAGCTCAACGAGAACAGAAATCTCGTGCGGAACAAAAGGCTAAAAGCTCATTTGATTCTAATTTCTAGTACGAATACGAACCGTGAAAGTGTTGTTGAGTCTCAAAAGTTATAGAATTATTTACCTTGAGTCTCAGTCTCTCAATAGGTTTTAATGAATAACAAATATAAATATTCAGATAAATTTATGACAAAATGCCTTCACAATACTCTATTTTATTTCAGATCATAAGAGTGTGAAACATCATCTGAAAGTTTATCATTATCTGAAGATCAAACATCGTCTGAAGAGCGATTATCCTCGAAAGAAGTAAAGTGCATCTGAAGCATCCCTTGCATCTGAAAGATGAAGTCTTCAGGACAATGGTTTGACCTTAGAAGACGTTGTTGAGTACGAGGAACGTTCAAATCAAGATCTTACCTACTTCAACATAAGAGTTAGTGTTGCTTTTCTTCCTTGTTCAAATGTTTAGCACATTTAAGGAAAGTCTGCAACACTGCTGCTCCTACCCAGACTGCTTTATGTGAGCAGACCTGCTGCACCTGCTTCTACTCAGATTGCTTTAAACAGAGTTGTGTCAAACGTATTCTGAATGCATTAAATGCTATTTGGTAACGGGCATTTATCCTTTGGAGACTATAAATACGTCCCATGAAGAATTAAAGACAAGAGAAGCATTATCAACCAAAAGAAACTACACGCTGCAAAAATCAAACTCTGATATTCTTTGTACAATCATTCATTTTCATCTTCTGAGAAACTCTCAGCTTTTTGTACATCAAAGTTCACAGCTATCATCTAAAGATAGTGAACTAATTCTCTTTCTTGATTAAACTTAGAACAGTTTGGATTATGAAGCCTGGAGAGGCTTTCTGTCTGAAAGAATACTTGGGTTACACTTGGATAAGTGTCGGAGAGCCTGAAGAGGCTTGGTGAAAGAAAGAATACTTGTGGTAGAGCCTGGAGAGGCTTGGTGAAAGAAAGAATACTTGTGGTAGAGCCTGAAGAGGCTTGACAGAAAAGAATACTTGTAATTCTTGCAAGAATAGTGGAAATCCATTGGCGGGTTGCCTTTGGGACTGGACGTAGCTCACAGTGAAAGTGAGTGAACCAGGATAAATTTGGTTGTGCTCTCTATTTTCCTTAAACTCTGTGAATTCAGTTTTTCTTCTAACCAAAAAGGGGCATGAAAAGCATTTTAAATAGAGAACCTTAATCTTTTCAAATGAACATTTACAAGCAAATTTTAAGTCTGAACTCAAGTTCAGAAGACACAGCAAAACTTCAGATCTTAATTCATCGTCTGAAGATTTTCTGAAACGTCTTTCTAAAAAGTTTACCAAAAACTTAAGGTTTTCATTGAAACACTATTCAACCCCCCTCCTAGTGTTTCCCTATGTGTATTTTCAAGTGCGGCCTATCAATCCTTTAGTCCTTCAAAATTTGAAGCTAGAGGAGTCAGAAAAGTTACCACAAGGATAACTGGCTTGTGGCATCCAAACATTCAGAGTGACGTTGCTTTTTGATCATTCGATGTCGGATCTTCCTATTATTGTGAAGCAGAATTCACAAAGTGTTGGATTGTTCACCATGGGGGTGAGCTGGGTTTAGACCGTCATGAGACATGTTAGTTTTACCCTACTGATCATAGTATCGCAATAGTAATTCAACCTAGTACGAGAGGAACCGTTGATTTGCACAATTAGTCATCGCGCTTGGATGGAAAGCTAGTGGCACGAAGCTATCATGCGTTGGATTATGGCTGAATGCCTCTAAGTCAGAATCCACGCTAGAAGCGATGTGTGCGCCCGTCGTTCGTTTGCCGACCAGCAATAGGGGGCTTTGCCCCCGAAAGGCACGTGTCGTTGGTGAACCCTGTACGGCGAATGAGCCTTGCGGGATGCCTTGAAAAGAAATTCCAATCAGACGGTGGGTAGAATCCTTTGCAGACGACTTAAATAGGCGACGAGGTATTGTAAGTGGCAGAGTGGCCTTGCTGCCACGATCCCCTGAGATTCAGTCCTTGTCGCTGCGATTCGTCCCTCCCACCACAAAAATAATCAAAGTCATCATTTTTGTGGACATGAGGTTAAAATTATGTTACCCACAAATATTCGGGTGATCCAAGTCATGGTGACTAGGGTGATCTAAGTACTCGGTTGATCCCAGTGACAAGTTATGTGGGATCCATGACACAGGTGATTCTAGTCACCTGACATATCCATGACTCGGGTGATCCCAATCAGGGTGACCTAAGTCAGGGTGACCCCAGGCGAGGTGGCCCGAGTGACTCGAGTGATCCCAGTCCGAGTGACTCGAGTGACTCGGGTGATCCTAGACCGGGTGACCGCAGGCATAATGATGTAATATCCATGACTCATGTTATCCCAGTTAGGGTGACCCGGGTGACCCCGGTCATGGTGATGTAATATCCATGACTCGGGTGATCCCAGTTAGGGTGACCCGGGTGATCCAAGTCATAGTGATGTAATATCCATGACTTGGGTGATCCTAGTCCGGGTAACCCCAGTCAGAGTGATGTAATATCCATGACTCGGGTGATCCTTGTCAGAGTGACCCGGGTGACCCCAACCACAGTGATGTAATATCCTTGACTCGGGTGACCCCAGTCAGGGTGACCCAGGTGAGCCCAGTCATAGTGATGTAATATTCATGACTCGGGTGACCCCAGTCGGGATGACCTGGGTGACCCAGTCAGAGTGACCCGGATGACCCAAGTCATAGTGTTGTAATATCCAAGACTCGGGTGATCTAAGTCATGGTGACCCAGGTGAGCCCAGTCACGGTGACGTAATATCCATGACTCGTGTCAGTCCAGTCACAGTAATGTAATATCCATGACTCAAGTGGTCCCGTCAGCATGACCCGGGTGACCCCAAACAGGGTGTCCCGAGTGAGCCCTATCACAGTGAACCAATACTTTTAAATAGGTTAGGGTAGACCGAACCTTAAAAAAAGCCTATAACAGATAATAGACTAAAAGATATATATACAGAAGAAATACAATAAGTATATAAATAATATTATCAATATTAGTAATATATAAATAATATAATTGACCAATTAGGTTGTGAATTATATTGACTTATTTATACATAAACCTATTCATCTATTTAAAACTCTATTTCAAGTCTTAATATTTACATGTTCAAGTGAATATTTTCATAAATTTAAATCAAATATTTTTTTTATAGAGAAACAAAACAAATATTTCCAGGACCACTCACAAATATTCAATAAAAAGCATGACTTAATATAAACACAACACACTGACAAAGAACAAATAATGAAAAACCAGGTCTAGAAGGCAAGTATTCAAATAGAATTGAACTAGTGAAAAAAAAAAAGAGAAATAACAAATAAAAATAACAGAGACAAAGACTATACTCACAGTCTCACACTCTTCTGCGCGCACGCACACAACACAACACAAGACACTGAGAAAAGAAAAGGCAAAGAGAATAAACAAACCCTACAGAAAGAGGGAAAGAGAAGAAAAGGGAGAGAAGGAGTCACGGTGGCCCAATGGACGTATGCTACGGTGGTGAAAGGAAATCACCCTATTTATTTATCTACTAAACAATTTGCAGAGGCTTCAAGAATCAAGAGGAAGTATTCTTTTTCTTCCTTTTTTTCAAATTCCAAAACCTATTCTTCAAAACCTTCCTTTTTCTTCCTCTTTTTTGTGGAAAATTGCACTAGCAACCCACCCCTTGAGTCCATGTGAAAGAAAAAACCCAAAGCAAACCATAAAGAGAAATAAAGAACTGGAAAGGAGAGGTAGGAGGCGCGAAAGAAGAACGAAAACGAGAGCGAGGGAAGGATTTTGGAAAGAAGAACGAAAACGAAAACGAAAACGAGGTGTGATCAAGAACGAAAACGTGAACGAGGCGTGAAAGAACTGTACGCATCCGCTTCCCTTCATCGTTCTACTATCTCTGGACTCTTTCCCATATCTCCCTCTCACCCATGAACCGTAACCACATTTTAGGCTTTTGGAAAGATTCCTATCTTTCTTTTTCTTGATCTACTCTCTCTATGTTCTGAGCATTTTTTTGGTTGTTTTCAGAGTTCAGATTCAAAGCTGCTGCTGCCGCCTATAGGTGGAGAGGGGACGGGTTTTCAAGATTGCTTGAGGCTGTGATTTTCTTTCTTGTATTGTTTTACTATTATTCTGATTAGGTTCTATATTACTAGGCTTTTTAATTTTATCTACTTAATCAACATTCAAGAACAGAACAGAACAGGAGAACAAAAACATGTAAAGAAAATAACAGAAGGCATAGGAAGAACCTGAAGACTGACTTCCTCTCATACTCGTTGTATCTGATCTTTTCTGCTTTGCCTGTTTCGACTGATTGCTTCCATCCTTTCGTTCCTTCTTCCTCTTCAACTCGGAAATCAGTGAATGAGTGTTCCCCAATTGATGGTGTATTGACTCTCGCTTTTCTCTTAATTCTTCTCTGATCATCAACCCCTCTCTTTCTTTTATTTCTTTTATTTTCTTATAACTAATAAAGTGACCGTGCTAAACACGGTCTACTAAAACAATATCAAAATATAATTTACTCTTATTTATTTTAACATGAATTTCAAAGTAATTATATATATATATAGAGGGACATATCACAGAACACTTACTTATGAGAAATGAGGACAATTTAATAATAAGCATTAGATCTAATGTTTAACCGTTCAGATTATATCTTAAAATTATCCAATCTCACTTCATCACTTTTCTTCCCTAACCAGGAGTTACTACTGCCCATTGTTTTCCCCCTCAACATCTTTCTTCTCGGCCCGCCACCTCTTCTACTCCAGCGCTCCCTTGGGGGTTTTTTTGAAATCATTGATTTAATTTTATATTGTTTCCTTGATTTTGGAATAATGTAGAACGTTGATAAAGACATTAATGTAGAGGTATTGAGGGGATCCTACATCAATAGACGAAACAATATTGAAACAGCCATAAAGAGGGATGGTTTTGATTTTTGAAACAGGATGCAACCATAATTTACAGCAATTGTTGAAGTATTGAGAGAAGAGAGACGCTGCTGCAATCTTTAAATAATTAATCCGATTCTCTTTATTGGATCCAATTGTTGAAGTATGGAGAGAGTAATTGTTTGAACAATTATGTAGGAACATCGGCAAAAAATCGCTCACTTAGCCAAAGGCTAAAAACTTAATTGGGGGGAAATTGAGAAGTGGTTACATAATAAAAATTCAGCCTGAACTACATCTCCGAAAAAATAACGATAAAATATCAGCCTAAATTACATCAGAATTTGCAAGCAACATATTTGGTAGTTGAAACACTAGACAACATATTTGCAAGCAACATAAGTGGTTCAATACTTCAACTCTCCCCCATATTATTAGCTGAAACACTAGACTATTTGTGCCATAAAGAAGACTGTCCACTAAAGAGTGCAGCTATATGGCATGAAATTAATCTAACTAAAAAATAATGAAAGGAAAACCAACCAATCACAACTTGTGAAGAAGAATGCAAGGAATACCGGTGGAAAATACATGGAAGTCACTGGTAAAATGTCAAGTAATCTTTTCATGACTCTTTTGTACATAATATCTCGTGCCAATTATTGTTTTTTGTCTATTAAATAGATTCTCGTATACATTCTTGATCTCACTTCTAACTCCAACAAAGCAGAAGACATCAGAACTCAACAACAGATTGCTCTTAAACGTCACAATTTTCAATGGGCATGATTAGGTACTCAGATCCTTCCATTTCAGATGAGATTGAGCAAACCATAGGTTATGAATCGGAACAACTTGAGTGTGTGACTGCTTTGAAGAATTGGAGACCAGGTAGCTAGAAAACTGCAAACTTATCTTTTAGTCCAAAATTAGGGCATGTTGTTTGTTTGTTCCCCACATGTGTAAACTACAAATCATAAGATCAACGAAGATGAAGTACACTGATGACAGGAATGAAATTCATGGACAAAAATTTTGTGACATCTGTGGTGCTGCTGCGGAAGAAGCCATGTGCATTTAAAAGCAATCCCACAAATCTTAAGGTCAACGTGGCTGACAAGAGACAACTTTGTTCCCTTCTTTCTATCACTAGGCATGGCTGCCATGTGCATGTAACATTCTGGCATGGCTAACAAATGCAGTAACATCGATGAGAGGAAGAATTATGGATACTTGTGGGGGGGTTTTCAATCAAATGATAATGGATAACCCAGAAGACCTAGATCAAAGGGATTCTTGATGATCAACATGCAAATTTTATCATGAGATTAGCGTCTGACCTAGAACAAAGGTCACCAGACTTAATTCAAGGAAAAATATAGTGTTGACAAGAGACCGATCAACTGTCCATCCAAATATAGTGATTCCTCCAGGATTTGTTTGCAAATACATCACTGCATATTCAAAATGAATCAATACGCATGAGATCCCTGTATATATTCAAGTGTTTCAACCAGAAAGAACAAGATTTCTCAACTTGAAAGTATTTTCCAAAAGCATGACTGCCAAATATCAACATCGATGATGACATACACCTAAACAAGGAAAAATCAGAGATCTAACCTCAAAATATAAAAATGAGAAATTTTACTCATGCAAAATGGTGATTTATGTGCTGTTATCATGAGTACAATAGATAAACCTATTATTAATCCATATAAGTAAAATGAAACTTCAAAAACTTTCAATATTTTCTAAAGACATGACGTGTTTGTTGTACATTGCATTACATATGGAAGATGGTTCAAAGAAGCTAATTTGCTAATTTAATCTGAATGTCAAAAATAAATTTTAGCATGGCCTGCTGTATTAAAATGAAATAAAAATAACCATATGTACCTAGTTTTGGTCCATGAAAATGAGGGATGGATAATACAGACGAATATCAAACAGATATATCCTTTTAAGGGGGAAATTACCAGAAAATGTTTTCCCTTCTCTAAGACAAGTTATTTAATACCTCTTTAACTGGAATACATGTTTGCAATCCACCTATAGTGTGAAACAAAGATTTCACAACATAGGAATTGCAAATTAATGAATCCAGAAACTACTTTCTAATGATGTCCTGCCATACACATTCACCATTTACAGAATTGCATGCAACGTTATCAGGTCAGTTTAGGTATTACTCAAGAAGAAATTATAAGCTTGCATTGGTGAAATGAAACATATAGGATGTCAGTGAGCATTTTAAGTATAGCTTGAAACTATGCAAGAAAATTTGTCACTTCTCTGCATGATCATTAAGTGGGGAAAAAATGTATAAAATTTATGACCTGGTATACTTCATGGATATTTCTATAAATGTTTTATTTTTGTCACTGATTAGAAGAACTTGTAAATTTCATCAGTTTTCAAACAGGTGGTGGTTGAATTACGTACCAAAAGCTTGTCTCTTTTGATGAGAGGACACATTGGAAGCAAATTGGGTATTTATAGACATTCCATAATCCAATGACTCCAGATCACTTTCAGAATAGTCGATATTTATTGAGTTTAAATGGTTTGAAGCCTCAAAGACGCTCCCCGCACTAGCAGAGCTTCTCAATTGAGATGAGTCAGAAGATGTACATGTTACCATTGCATGCCACCTGCTTGCAAGTGAAACAACACCTTGAGCTCTATGAGAAATTCTTGTTGCTGCGTGCAAACAAATAATGATGCCAACCACCTGAACAAGAGTGGATACCTGAAAGAATGGACAGCATATAAGAAATGGAATATAGACCTTGTAACTTGAAGGCTTTCACTATGATAAGCTTTCAATGAATTGAGACACTCCTTGAGAGCTGGATACCTTAACAGCAATAAAATGAACTAATTCCTTTAATCTGAATGCATAAACACTTCGAACATAAAGAGTTGAACTTACAGCAAAATCTCCACCATTTATGATGGTAATTATGTCACGATATCCGGTGACCTGTAACAGAGTCACAACTTGGCTAATAGTGACAACCAAAAACTCTAGAAGAAGATAGATCCTGAACCTATGACTTATCTTGGAAAGATGATAGCGCAACCGAATGTGATCCTCCAAAAGAATTGACATCTCACTTTCCCTTTCCAAGAGCTTCCCATAATCATCAAAGTGAATAACTTGCAAATTACAGACCATGTGAAACAAAATGCAGGCTGACAGAGAGATTGCGCTCACATAAGTCCAAGATATAATCAAAGCTAAAAAAATAACAATTGAGAGCCACCAGGACCCATGTTGTACATATGAAATGCGAATGATCTCTCGCACTGTCTTCAGAAGAAAACATGGCAACACCCACAGAATGAGCAAGCGCAAAGACCCCTAGGAACAGGAAAAATAAACTTTTTTAGCACTGCTTGATGAGGAATTTCCTAGGACAAAATTAGAGGTCAATTTGGTTTGTGAAAATATCTTTTATTTTTTTTTTCTGTTTATATTTTTAATTATAAAAATATTGTTTTTACTTTATTTTCTATTTTTAAAAGATTTTGACAAACAGCAAAGACAAAAAAATTGTTGTCAATTTTTCATTGCTCTGATACAAATCTGAAAAATAGAATGAAGTGGAAAAGGACGCGATTTTGATAATTAAAAGTAAAAATAAAAATATTTTCTCAAACCAACAATTTTTTTTTTTTAAATTTGTCATTTCTAAATTAAGAAAATAGTAACCACATCAGTCTTCAGAAAAATGAATAAGGAAATGTTACGAAAAGAATGAATAAGGAAAGATTTGAAACCTCACATGATCATGTTTCATTTGACTCCTCTCATTTTGGTAAAAAAAAAAGTCTCAAATAAGAGGAATATGTCCTTAAAATGAAAATTATCATAATAATAATTCATACTCCTCCAAAAACTGTTCATTCAAATTTCAAATATACCCTACCAAACTCTCAAAACGGTAACAATAAACATTGGAACAAAGAAGAACAAGCATCAACGAGCTCTGTTTGAGCAAAAGACCAAGTCAATGGTATCTTGAAAACCCTAACAACGTCAAACAGAAAAGACATTTCTCACAAGAAAACTTATCGCAAGAAAAGCAATTAAGTATTGAAATTTTCGAACTAAGCCTAATCATAGCTACATAAAAACAGATAAAAGAAAACAAAATCTCAAATTAACTAATCAATTTGGCATTGTCTTACCGAAATCTGCACGGGGTAATCGCCGTGAAAGCAAGCCACCTGTCCGGTGTAACGGTCAACGAAGAGGAACCTCCGGAGGCCATACTTGCGAAGATTGTGAGAAAGACAGAGCAACGATACGGCGGCGAGGCTCGCCTGAAACGCGACGATCACCATCTCACAGCCTCGTAACTCATACATCTCGCAATTCGAACAATCACAAATCCATAGAGCCGATAGTGGCATCACCACCCCTAACACCAAGAAAACGCTCCACCAAATCACTACACTCAACACCGAACACTGATTGAACCCAAGCACATTCAGAAACATCTCCAAACGCGCTAGGCACTCCTCAACTTTTTTCTCATTCTCCATCTCCTCATTCTTATTATTAATCTCTTGATTCTCTTCTTCTTGCTGATTCGAATTTGATGTTAGAAGAGGGATTTGAGTTTGACTAGGAGGTTCCTCTGTTTTTACTTCGAGATTCGTCATCCTCGCTTTGTTTTCTTCTTCTCGCGTATCTATCAAATCAAATCAAGAGCGCTCCATAAAAGGATTTTTCAGAGAAAAAGTACAAAGGAAGGAAGCTAGCTAGGTTAGTAGTATATAAGAGGTTTAAGGCTTTGCCTTGCTACACAATACACATCTTTATCATCACACACCGGTCACCACCCAACCAAGCGTGGAATAGCGGGACCCGAGTGAATTGCGTCTCACGTGGACGTGGTGTTGTGTGAGTGAAGGTGAACCGTTGGATGAAGGAGAGGAAGGTGGTGATTTGATTTGGAAGAGGGTGAAGGTGGATCGGCGGAGTAGGTGAGCTTTTTTGGGTTGCTGATATCTTAAGCAGTGCTTTGAATGTTGGTGACGTGGGAAATTGGATTTTCAGATTTTTTTTGCTGTACCATGCAGTTGCCTGTCTTCCGTTTCCATTTTTAATTTTCCCAAATCGAGAATGAAACAAGACAGTGGACAATGCCCGGGGAAAAAGGGACTCTTTAATTTCCTTTTAAAACAATAATTAAATGTAACTATTACTATTTTAGAAATATAATGGTATGTCTTTTAAAAAAAAATGATTTTTCTAACATGAAAATTTGTAATATTGTACAGGATAATATAACAAAGGTGAAAAGGTTTTATTGAGAATTGCAACTATCACAACACTCAATGCATTGGTAATGTTAATGGTTGTAATTCCCAATAAAACCTTTCCATTTTTATTTTATTATCCTGTGCAATATTGCACATGTTAGAAAAATTGAAAAAAATACTACCTTCGTTCCTATTTAACTGTCCACTTTCAAAGAAAAAATTTGTTCATATTTAACTGTCCACTTACAAACCCAATGCACTAATAAATAAATACACTTTTCTTCATTTTACCATATGTTAATAAATGGTCCACTAATAAAAACTAATGAGAGCCCATAATAGTAAGAGAGATAAAAGGGTAAAATGAAAAGTTTAAAATTTATTTCCATGAAAACGAGAGTAATAATTGCATTCTTTAATACATGTGTTTTAGTCAAAGTGGACAGTTAAATAAGAACAGAGGTAATAGTATATTTTAGTACTTGTAAATGTAATTTTAAGAAATCACCAAATTCCAACTTAAAATCAAATTATTCCCACCAATCACTTCAACTATATGTTAAGGCCAATGTAACTTGTTACCTCAAGGTGCATATGTGATGTATGGATATATATTTTTAAACACATTTTGAGTGAATGTTTGGTTTCCATTAAAATTACATTTTAAACATGAATTTAAGTTAATAATACTTTCAGAGTGTGTTTGACTAGCCATTTCAGTTAGCTTAAAGTTGAAAATACTAGCTAAAATAAAAAATTTGTGTTTGGGAAGGTAGTTTTTTTGTAACTTTTTTGGTAGCTACAAGCTTTTCTTAAAAAGCTACTAGGAGTGTCTTTTTTAAAAAAGCTCCAAATTTCAGCTAGTAGCTGAAAATTGATTACAAGTTTAACCCTCAGTCACCCACACTTATCATTATTTAATAATTAATGTTGTCCTTAAATGTCATTTTACCATTTTCAACTAGTTTTACCAAACACATTCAATAGTTTTTTCAGCTTTCAGCTAGTTTTTCAACTTTCAGCTAGCTTTTCAGCTAGTTTTACCAAACACACTCTCAGTAGCGTTGGACTAGATCCATATTTGTAATGTGATTTTGCCTCAAACCAAATACTACTATGTACTTGAATATAAGCAAAAATAACTAAATTCACACTTATTAAGAAAGTTGGTTAAACTCATTAAATTTTTTGGTATCATGTAAAAAGTACTTGCATTGCCTAAATTACCCTACATTCAATTTTATTAAAAATTGTTTCAAGTGGACATACTCTCTTTCTATTGGCACATGACTCATTAAATAGAGTGGTTGGGAAGTAAAATCAAAGGGTATTTTGGGTTTATCTCATTAAATAGAGTAAAAATAGTTAAGATTTGCTTATATTTTAGTCCACCAAATGTGAGTTTTTTTTGCTTATATTCAAGTCCGGAGGGAGTAAGTTATAAGTGAATATTTGCAAACTTAAGTTTACATGAATTTAATATTGTGAATTAATTTTATTTAAATGTGAGTCTGAAATAATGTGATTTATATTTGAAGTAAAATTGAGTAAATTTTCAAATCAATAAAAAAACTACAATTTATTACTACCTCTATTCCTATATAACTCTGTCCACTCTTAGAGACAAGAATTATTCTTTTTAAATGTTCACTTATAAATCTAATGCAGTAGTAATTACATTTTTCTTCATTCTATCCTTTGTTAATAAATGACTAACATTGAAAACTAATGAGACCCAATAATACTAAGAGAGATAAAAGGTAAAATTGAAAGTTTAAATTTTATTTTCATCACAGCCAGAGTAATAATTACATTTCTTAATCTATCTGTTTTTTAAATGGCCAGTTAAATGAGAATGAAGGTACTACATTAGCTGAAACTCAAGTTTACATTTAAAATTCAAAGAAAAAATAACCAAACATGTTTCTCACATGCATTTAGCATGTGACACCAAACATACACTTAGCAAATGTTTGTTTTTCCATCATTTATGAATTGTGATGTCTCAAATGTAATAACCCGTTTGTTTTCGCGTTTGAACAGTGCAAGTGATTTTATATGGAATTAATTTTAATAACTTGTTAGTGGAAATGGAGGATGTTAGTGGAGGATGTTAGTGGAGTCTAATAGCTTGTGAGTAAAGGTACGTAATTCTTTGTACGAAGTTCACTTGTCCTTATCAAGTGGGTCAAGGGTGAAGGGTTCTAGATGGTGGGCTGATATGTGTAGCATTGAAAATGATAATATGGTTACCAGAAACTGGATGACAAATAGGTGTAGAAAGGTGGTTGGGAATGGGGAAAATACATATTTTTGGGAGGAAGATTGGTTGCAAGGAGGTTTGTTGTCTTAAAGATATAACAGATTGTACCACATTGTAGAAAATAAGAAAGCAAAAATCTCAGATTTGGTAGTTTGGAGGAATGGAGGTCCTGAGTGGTGTTGGAGTTGGCGTAGAGAGTTATTTCAGTGGGAAGAAGACTTGTTGAATTCTGTTACAACAGAAATCCGTGAGGTAAATTTACAGGTGGATGTAGAGGACTGTTGGAGATGGATTGCTGATCCCAGAGGCATTAATTCCGTCAAGTCTGCTTATAAGGAAATTAGAAATGACAGGATTTTTGCTTTCAATACAGTTTTTTTAAAAGCCATGGTCCAAGGCAATACCATCGAAGGTTACAACTTTCGCTTGGAAGGCAATTCTTAACCGAGTTGCTACTGAACACAATTTGTTCATTAGAGGCATTTTGGACAGTTCACAGGTTGAATGCCCTCGCTGCATAAGGCACATGGAGACTGGATCACATTTATTTTTTGAGTGTTATGTATCATATCAAGTTTGGATGGAATGTTTTAATTGGTTGGGTGCTAGCACGGTTATGCATAATAATGGTGCAGCGCATCTGGAACAATTTTCTGGTCTCTCTTTTTGTAACTTACAGAAAAAGGATTGTTGGATATCTATTTGGTTAGTTGTCATATGGACAATTTGGTTGGCTAGGAATGAACTAGTTTTTTCTTCCACTCAAATATCTGCAGCGGAGATGGTAGATTTGGTCAAAATTAGGACCTCGAACTAGTTGAGGACAAGGCATAAAGATCTTAGGTATGATTTTTCTTCTTGGTTTATGAATCTAGCAGTTTGTCTTACATAGGTACTGTATTCTGGCTACTGGAGAAGTATGGTTTTGGAGTTTCTGTTTTAAGCTGTGGGGGGTTTAGATTAGGCATATATGGAATAGTTTTGCACAAGGGGTCACTTGGTGATTTGTCTTTGTTTTATATTCCATTTGTAGTAGTCTTTTACATGGATTAGTTATGTCCCTGGTTTGGATTTTTTTCCAGTGGTGCACTGTACACATACCATAGATGATATTTTTGTAGTGGATTGGAGTATCCCCTGTACTCCTCTTAATTCAAAATTTTTTTTTGGCTTATAAAAAATATATGAAATTAATTTTAAATTATTTCCGTCCTATGATCTCAATCATTGATCTCTAAAATTAATTCTAATCCACCCTAAATCAAACATTATTACATACGCTAAGTTGGTAACAAATTATTGCTTTCAACATAATGAAGCTTTGGAATTTGCATGATGGGTACACAAACACGCTACTATTAATTATCCATATGCAACACTTAACATTATTGCTCCTGCTCGTATTGCTTAATGCTCATGGCAGTGGCCAGTGAGATTGATGTCGATCCCATCCACACAACAAGAGTATCGGCTTCGGTTTTCATCCATGCCAACACAACACTCAATGCCCAGTGGATTGGCCCATATTTGACTTTAAATCTCTATATTTATAGGCAGGACGGTGACGGATCAGGTGTCAGTGAATGTGCACTTTTGGGCGTAACGTGAACAGTGTGGTCCTGCTCAGGGATCACCGCTCAAACCAAAGAAAATGACATTTTGGGACGCTGAAGCGAGAAGCGTTTTACATGATTTATCACGCGGAACAGCACGTCTGAAACTTGGAAGTGTGTAATGTATTGTATGCACGTAGTATCATGTTACCAAGTCAGACAAAATTTGTACAATATGCCGTCGCAAGTAAGTACTATAGTTAGCAAAATAGAAATACTAGTATTCTGTATCCAAAAAAAATAAAATCGTATTCCCTTCTCCGTTTTTTCTAATTTATTTTGATTTTATATGTAGCCAGGGAAGAAAACTTGGTGCCAGTGCTAGTGCCTAATGCAACCACTAACATTTTGTTGGGAGGTATCAATGCACCCACTTACCATACTTATTAGGCCAATAAAATAATGTATCGGATCAGACATAATAAACAACAAGTGATCATACCAAATATCAATGCAATCTACACTGATCATATAGATATGCTGTTGGGAATTCCACGACCAGTTACCCCTGGGCCTGACGAGGGTAGCAATAATTCATAAGGAGGTACACCTGCACCACTTCTGTTTTTCAAATGGGGGTCCTTATTTCTTGCATTTATTATTTCCTCTATCTCCTCGAGTTTAGCAGAGAATTTATTAAACAATTTCTGGATTTCATGATCATTGATCCAATGCGAATGCAGAGGATTCACTTGACCCAAATACTCTTCGTCAGGGGAATGGGTGGACAGTGTATCCTGAACAGCCATTACTTTGGTAGCTTGAAGTTGAGTAGGCAATGATGATAGGAAAACAAGCTGGGGATTTTCAATAAACTTCTCATAATCAGGGTCATTCTCTTGGGGGATGAGTTTTCTCATGAGGGTAGGACGGTTAGGCACATATCCTCCAAAGGGATATTGTCCAAAATTTATGGCAGCATGTTGACCTGAAGCAACCCATATCATTGTGGTAAGTATACCAGAAAGGTCCTCTTTGGTATCTAGTTTAGGCCACCAGGGCTCATTCCTTTTGTCATAGTGACCCTTAAACTTGATTTCATTCCACCATGCTTGGAGCTCAACATCAGATGTGACAGATTTTGGATCGGAGTAGAAGTGTTCAACATAAGATTCTACCCATTCTTTAATGGCAGACCAGATTAGGAGTCCATCAGCAGCATAAGGGTAGTCATCAATCACAAGCTTTACACCACAGGGCATTGAAGGGTCTTCTTCTGCCATTCCCCTGAAAAGTGTAGAGTGTGTTAATAGATTGCTAGTATAGTAGTATGTTATGTCCTATGTGCAAAAGTTAAAATGGTAGCAAGGCCAGTCACTAATAACTAGTGAGTACAAAAAGGACAGCAAGGGAAGATTTAAGATGCGGTTTTAAAGCTGTAATTAAATCAGTGTTACCTCCGAATAAGATCTGCTGGCAGTGATTCCATATCAAATCGCCACATGTTCTTGTAAGCTGCTGAACTAAGCTCCATGGCATACTTTCCAGGACTGAAAGATGCCTCAATAATACCCCCTCCATTTATTAGATTTTGCCGAGCAAGGGCATTAATTTCCATTGTATAGCGCATATGAGGGTGTAGCAGCTTGTAAATGGGATGCATTGAGCTTAGCTGTCTATGAGTAGCAATTATATACGGTTCCATGCATGCATGAGTCCTTAACCTGCATATTACATATTGCCACTGTATCTTACTCTCAGCCAAATATGAGAAATGCATCATTTCTTCTGAATATGGCATTTATGGATCTGAATTCAATCTGGATTTGCTTAAATAAACTGACTGAATCTAGCCAGTTGTGCTATAATTTGAATTTGCATGATCAGTTGTCTTACCAATGATTTACTAATTGATGGATGCCAGCATCATTTGAGCAAACATGAGCTTTTGCTAACTTCCAAACCCAGTGTGTTGTGGCATCATGCCCATGTGTGTAAACTCTCTTATTTCGTGGTGAAGAGTGAGTTTGAGGAAGTGAAAGCTCAATAGCTATAGGACGCAGAAGACCAGTCTTTGTATTGAAGAGAATTGTCCGAGAGGCATAAGCTTTCCTCCCAGGTAAGGAGTTCATCTTCTTGATGAAGGGCAAAAGCATGTCATGGAAATCCAGAATGAACAGTCTCTTTTCCTCAATAGCCTGCCAATGAAATAATAATTGATAGGTAATCAAGATAGTGAGTCTGTGTCAGATAAACAGATCAAGCAACATTTGGGCCTGTTTAGTTTGTATTTTTATTTCCTATTTTTATTTCCGGTTTTATGTTTTCTGGAATTTTACAAAGGAAAAACTGAAAATGCTGGAAACAAAAAATCTTCGTTTTCAGTTTTTCCTTTGTAAAATTTTAGAAAACAGAAAACCGAATGAAAATAGAAAATGGAAACAGGAAATGAAAATGCAAAACAAACAGACCCTTAGTAATTAAGAGCAAACCTTTTCCAAGCTCATTCCCCCAAGTTCTTGCTCAAGTAGTTCCTTTGTTATTGCTGATTCAGGAGGGCCATAGACAGCAGGATCTAGTTTGCTGCGGATGGGAAATTCCTGTGGAAGACAAAGAACTGTTAAAAAGACCACAGGTAAACTAATTGATACTCTTAACTGGTATGAAAACTACCTTCAACAGCTCAATATTCACTGGATTGACCCCAGCTAAGGCCTGCCTAGCAAATTCGTTGTCTCGCAACCAAGAAAATTTATCCCCTAGAACAGTACAAAAGGAACTAGTTAAACGAATATAATTTTGAACTTTTGATAAATAAATACATTGTATTTGCATTAACTTCACTAGCTGCCTCAAGTCAAGAAACTAGAAAGGAAAAACTAGGGAGCATACTTTTTATAACTGCAGGGATTTCATATTTCAACAATTGTTCTCCAGCACTCAGGACCTGTTTCATCACCTTGCCCACTAAGAGATTTTCCACTACCCCTTTGTGCTCTTCATCTCTCAAAAGAACACCATCAATATAAAGCTTGTCAATGTCCGAGAAGCACTTGAAAGGAATGTCTGAACTCGACAGAGTGGCAGCTAGTGAGGGTATAAGATTGTGGAACAGAGCTTTCAACCTTCCAGCAGAGAAAGTGTCCTGCTTGATTTCTTCAAAAGTTTCATCTCGGGGCACATAAACAGGATGAGGCTTTTCAATTCTACTCTCAGACATTGGATCTAATAACATAACACATTATGCACACCCCATTAGATATACCATTTATTCCAAAACCCAAAATCCAAAATGGCACCACAATTTTTTCTTTTAAAAAAAAAGGTAATTTTCTAAACTATACCAGAACGAGTGGGAGGTCTGCCAGTTCTACAGCGGCGAGGATAAGGCCTCTCTTCACCCCCAAGGACTGGCCTAGCAAGTTCTTCATCCTTATCAGGGTTACCCAAGTCATTGTACATAGCATAATCATAGATTCTATCATGTGGCTTTCTTTCCCTTTCATGATGGGTACCCCTTATGCTTAGCAAGTCCTCACGTCGAAGACCTTTGATACCAGCTGGTGTTTGTGATGGTAAGTATGCCTGTACATGCACAACATGCTAAGTTGGTATGAAGAGGAAGAAAATGGTTAATGACTTTTGAGGGTTCCTCTTAGTTCTGTTGTTAGTGCATACTCACTTGATTCCTGAATATGATTCTGCTTTCAGGGTTGTCATTCCGTGAGTGAATCCATGTGTTTGCTGGGAAGAAAAGGGGTCCTCCGCTAAAACCATGAAGGATAATCTCCAATAGGTAGAACTCCTTGCCATGTAGATTGGTAATGAGAATAGCCCCAGGGCCTCCAAAGTCACTTGGTATGGTGAAATCAGCAGTGTATTCCACAATGTAAGGAACGTTCGACGGCTTTGGTAGCCACCCTCTTACGTAGGATTGCACGCTTTTTCCAGAATTAGTGACTGAGAGAAAGTAGCAAAACAACAAAAACAAATGCAATGAATTTTATGGACCAAAGAAAATTTGAAAACTTTAACTTTCTAGGCTCCTCTAACAATAAGTGAGAATAAAATAAAATGAACACATCACAGATCACAAATCACAAATCACGACAGGGCTATCTTCTGCTAATGCAAACCAGAGAAGGACAAAAAATGACTTCATCTGCCATAGCGCGTCTAGCCGTCTAATAGTTTATAGTAATAAAGGTAAAGATTGAGACACAACGGAATTTAAGGAGCTTTCTAGTACACAAGTAAATAACTTGTGTACCATAGCCGTAAGATTTAATAATTTTTTATTTAATGGTGCAGATAAAAGCGCTACCAACTTAGGACAAGTAGGCCAGCCGTTATCTTCTCATATCAATAATCATAGCTTACCAAAACCAGCTTCAGACCAAACAACTTTTTATTTTTGTACGTAGTTGTAGGCCTCCTTGCTTTTTTTCATTCGACAAAACAAAAGCACACAAAATCAATCAAATGCCCGTAACATATCAAAACTCAATGCTTTTTTAGCTGGAAAGAGAGGTTTACTGTCGGTTTGATTCGATTAGGTAGGAAAAATAAATTCAAATTAAATAAAATTGTTCGTTTGATTAAGTTCGATTTTTTTTAATTTTTGTGTAAATAACTAGAACTAAACCGAACCGATCAAGAACGAGTTGGTTTGGTTCACGTCGCTTTAATCGGATCATAAATTTTATCATGCTAATAATAAAAAAATATTCAAAATTTTTTTAGCAAATAATAGAAAAAACCATTTAAGAGGCGTTTGGATTAGCATTTGTAAACTTGAGTTTGAATGAACGTGATTTATGATAAACTTGAGTATGAGTAAACGTGATTTCATGTTTGGATATTTTGCTGCAAACGTGAGTTTTAGAAAGTGAATATTAAGGAAACTCAAGTTTCACACGCAGAAGCTACAAAAACCTGCGTTTTGCAAACTCAAGTTTCAGAACCCAAACGTGTGTTTCATATGGGAAGCCAAACAAGATGCATATTTTGCAAACTCACGTTTACGGTCCAAAACGTGAGTTTAACATTGTAAAACGTCAATCCAAACATACTCATAATCTATTATAAAACTTCATGTTGATATTTAATCTCTCCACATAATAAAAACTCATATCGATGTTTAATCTCTCCTCCGTTCCAATTTTTTAGTATAGTTTTTTTATTTAGGGGTGGTTCGGTTTGGACAACGGGTCCAGTGTCTTTAATTCATTATCCGAACCAATCATTGATGGGTTTGATTGATTCGATTCAAATTCAAACTGATCGAGCTAAAAAATCCAATCCAATCAGATTGGTTTAGTTCAGTTAATTGGCTTCATCGGATTGAACCAAACCAATATACACCCCTAAGTCCGAAGGTTTTCCCTGACTTAAACCAGACACCACCCCTCTACCCTAAATTTTTCATATCCAAATACCAAAACTCAGTTCAGATTTGACTTATAGCAAATTAGAAAAGCATTAACTAAAAAAATAAATAAATAACTTATGCAAGTGAACTCATCTATAAAGTGGGAAAAAATTTACACTTAAAATCTTTATGGTTTAAGATTTTAATATACTTCAAACAAAATTAATGGTAGATAAATCCTTATTTTCTCACCTTAAAAACAAGCTTGTTTTAGAGAAATTTTATCCAAAAAATGAAAAAACAAAATTTTTATTAACTAAAAAATTTAGCATCCGGCCAATCTATGACCTATGATGTTTTTCAAAAATTAATAACTAAAAGTAAATATACTCACATAAATATACAATGATATAAAGTTATTTGAATTTTAACAGTTAATTTACAACTCTTCATTCTCTCTTAAAATTGTTTTGGATAAGTAAAACGAAAAGCTTAGGAAGTAAACTAACCCTGTAAAAAGATAACTATTTTAACTAATTATACGTTTATAATTTTTTTGTCTCATTCAATATATTAAACTATTAGAGGAAAAATTCATCATTAATTACTAAATAAATGAAACTCTTTTAAAATAGAAGATTGATTTAAAAATAATAAATTATAGTTATTAACTCAAAAATCAATTACTATTCCTTGTGGGTAAAATGAAGTCAGACTGAAATCTTTACCAAATACACTCAGGAAGTGAAACAAAGGAGACCTTTTTGAAACAACCAAGACCTTAAAAAGGATCAATTAGAAAAAGAAAGAAAAGTGATCAAGATCAGAGTTGAATTATATATAGAACCAAAAAGTAAGTAAGTAACTAACCAGGATCAATTTGCTCACTGACTAGCTGAATCTGAATGCCTTGACCAACACCATTGATGAAGTACTCCCACTGATCCTCAACCATTTCACTGATCTTCTCCTTCATCTTCTTCCTTATCGTCACCACCGCTTTCACTTGTATCCCTTCGTTGTTCGAACCACGTGGCACTGCCACCGAACCGTTGCTCTCTTTGCCGTCCAACGGAGACGTCGTCGCACTCTGTTGGCTCTGGCCAGCCTTGTCGCCACCGCTGATCACCGCTTGAATCTGCAGGCTCCGGCGGCAACCAGATGAAGGGAAAGGGATTTTCCGGCGGGTGTTGTTGGTTGCGCCGGCGGGGATCCGAGGAGATCGGCGGAGGGAGAGATTTGACTTGAGAGGCTTCACCGTAAACATTGTTTTGGGGGTTGACGATAAGTAGAACTGTTTGTAATAAGGTAACTGAATAGAGTAAGAGTGTGTATTATAAAAAGTCTGTCTGTTTACTATATGCTGTATGAGGAAATAGGAATGTGCGCTTACTTTTTAAAACGAAAATGAGGGGAAGGTGGGTTTTTGAAAGTAATACGGTGATATTTATAAAAAATATTGGAATAAAGACCTCAATATTAAGGAAATACTTCCTCCGGTCCTATTTATAGGACAAAGTTTGACACTTTTCAATGGTCGTATTTATAAAATAAAGTACACAGATCTATAAGCATTTATTATTTTTTCTCATGTTTGCCCATGGTAGTGGCATTTAATTTTAAATAGGGGTAAACTTGTAATCTTATAGACTAATTTTTTGAAAATCAACGCATTGATTACTTTTCTTAATACGTGTGTTTTTGTCTGAATTGTCTTATAAATAGGACCGGAGGGAGTATATTGAAATATGTTAGTGATAATTAATAGTGTCATAAATTTAATTTTTTTAAAAAAATATCTTTAATATTAAATGAGTAAATGAATGAGTATGTTTATTATATGCTGTATGAGGAAATGGAATGTGCGCTTACTTTTTAAAACGAAAATGATGGGAAGGTGGCTTTTTGAAAGTAATACGGTGATATTTATAAGAAATATTGGAATAAAGACATTAATATTAAGGAAATATATTGGTATATGTTAGTGGTAATTAATAGTGTTATGAATTTGATTTTTTTAAAAAAATATTTTTAATATTGAATGAGTAAATGAATGAGTATCTCTTTTTTTTTTATAAATGAATGAGTATCTCTTTAACTACTCACAGTAAATTAAGGACATATAAGGTAATTATTAATAATTAATGCAATTAGAAATAATACTATGTTTTTTATATATAAAAAAATCATTTTTGTTTCTTATATATTGGATCGGATATAATATTTTTTGATAGAATTTTTTGATACTCTATGTACTAACTAGCATTGCACCCGTGATTTCATACGAGTTGGGGGTTTGATTAGTATAATTAATTATTTATGTAAATAAATTATGATTTATGAGTTTAATTAATATATTTAGTAATATATTTATTAGGTTCTATATATAAGAAACATGAGACTAAAATAATTAAGATTAAGAAAATGTATTGGAATCTGTTAGTGATAATTAATAGTGTCATAAATTTAATTTTTTCTCAAAAATACCCTTAGTATTAAATGAGTAAATGAGTTGGTACCTCTTTAACTACTCATAATAATTTAAGGGCATATAAGGTATTTAGTAATTAATGCAAGTAAAAATAGTACTATGTTTCTTATATATATGACTGGAGGTAGTATTATATTACTACCTCGGGTCCTATTTATAAAAGATAAAAAATTGTTTATACTTGATTCTAAATATAAGAAACATAATACTATTTTTAATTGTATTTATTATGAAGTTACTTTTATACCCTTAATTTATTGTTCACTATTCACCTATTTCCCATAATAGTGTATGTGTTATACTATTTTCAATGACCAACCATTGGAGAATGAGTTGCTACTTTAATGGTGGTTTTAATTAAAAGTAATTTTGACATTATTTTAATTATTTAACTTTATCTCTAGGAAATATAGAACTCTAACACACATCTCACGCGGGGTTAAGTCAGACCAATATTTGAAATTTGATAATTATAAGCTTTTAAGGATAAAAATATAAAAATTCATTTCAGGTAAGAATTGGAATTTGAAAAGGTCAGGAGTAATGTTTCAAAAAACAATAATAGCTATTAAAAATTTGAAAAGGTCAGGAGTAATGTTTCAAAAAACAATAATAGCTATTAAAATTAAGGATTTAATAAGTATGCACTGACATTATAAAAAAAATTTATACCGTCATCCAATAATGTGTTATTATATCATTTATTGAATTTAATAATACATTAAGTGTCATACTTATTAATCGACGTGACATCATATCATTAAATGACTTTTTTACACTGTCAGTGTATAATAATTAAATGGATTTGGATTAGGTGCAGTCACAAAATGACGCATTTACCGCAGTCATCAAATGATAGCTGTCCGATAAAGATCTTCATCAAATGGTAGCCGTCGGACGACTCAAATACCGATATGAGTTTTAAATTCGATTTACTCATCTCGGCATCTGGGTCGTCCAATCTTCATCGGATGGCTACTATTTGATGAATGTGGTGAATACGTAATTTTATAAGTGCAGAAAATCCGGATCCATAATTAAACTCTAAAAGCAATATTTTATCAACCAGAGTTAATATACTTTAACAAGCTCTTCAACTACTAATTTTAGACTTCAACTAATTA
Organism: Sesbania bispinosa; assembly: GCA_026901365.1. Lineage (NCBI taxonomy): Eukaryota > Viridiplantae > Streptophyta > Magnoliopsida > Fabales > Fabaceae > Sesbania > Sesbania bispinosa. The sequence continues at coordinate 418,221 of QLOH01000297.1, read as the reverse complement.
AATTGAAGTAACGTGTAAAACATTATTGTAATCCAATTTTCACAATATTACGTGTAAGAATATTAAAAATTTTCTTGTGACAGAGGGATCTCTAACGGGATATCTAACTAAGCCATGTTATTTTTTATATAGTTAATATACTTTTATTTATGATTATATTAGTTTGCAGCGCCGGTCAAACGGTTCTTTGGGCCTAAAACGAATTTTATCATGGGGTCTTTTTAAATGAATAAAAATAATTTAGAATCAATAACAATATAACACATACCGAAAAAAATCACAAAAAAAGACATAAAGTATGTAATGAAAATATTGTTTAGAATCTATTAATAATTATTATTTATAAGAAGAGAGAGCCCTAATAAAATAAGGTCTTTTGTTCAAAAAAATATTTTTTTACTCTTAACAATTTAATATTGTTTACTAAATAATAATTTTTTTAAATATCAATAGTAAATAATTTTTTTGGGACATAAAATAAAGAGTATTTTTTGGGGGCTTAAAGCGACGTTCTTATTGGCCTGGGGTTGGGCCGGCCTTGTTATTTTGTTTTATGGTTTTACAATTTCATAAAAAAAACTAAAATTTGTAAAATTTTAAAGAAAAGGTAAAATGAAAAAGATTATATTTTCATAACTATGAATAAAAAAACATGTTAAATGAAAAAAAAAAAACAAACCAATATGTTTCAATTGATAAAAGGAGTTAAATATATTAAATGATATAAAGTAAAATAATTTTTGGTTTCATTTTTAATTTTTTTTTGGTGCTCCGGAAAAGACATTTTCTTTTAATTTAGAGAATATATAATTCTAATATAATATAATTAACTTATTATTTACTGATCGTTCACCAATCACCATTGGTATATTCTTTTAAATAATGAAAGGATTAAATATATTTTTAAGTATTTGAAATATAGTCGAAATTTGATTTTAATCCCTGTAATTTAAAATCGATTAATTTGGTTCCTCAAAAAGTAAAAATACCTATTTTTAATCCTTATTGATAAAATTTCATAGATAATTCACAGTTAAATCTATAATAAAACTGTTTAATAAAAATTAAATTGGTGTGTTTTCAATTTTTTACCAAAATCACGCATTTTAAATTATATAGATTAAAATCAAATTTTAACTATATCTCAGGAATTAAACAAATTTAATCCATAATGAAATAAATTTATTATTTCATTTAAATATAAAATATTTAAATAATAATAAAGTACTACATTTTAATTATGATATTTTTACATTACTTTATTTTATTTCTTTTTATCACATTTTAATTTTAGGTTCGTTGAATATCTAAAGTTCACGTGAGTTGCCTCACCACTCTTATATATTGGCTGTCCTGTCCTGCTCCTATCAATTGAGTTGCTTCACTTGCTTGTTTGATAATAAGAATAACGGCACTCGCATATGAGCACGTGAGAAACACTGGACCAACATCATTGGCACGTTGTTTTGGATTGCGTCCTTTGCGCGTGTAACCTGACTTGTTGCTTTGGCGTTTGGATTGCCAGGCCCCCTCTCGAATGCTATATTTTAAATTTTTAATACTACCAAACTGGCACGTAGAAAATGAGTGAATTATTCAATTATGAGTCAATTTTTAATGAATAAAAAATATAATACTTTGGATATAGACAGTCCAATAAAAAAGTAACATATACGAAAGAGAAGATGGCTTCTTGAAAGAAGTTGAATTTTGATTTATTATTAACAATATATATATAATTTATAATAAGTTAATAATATTAATTTTTTAATGTTAATCTTTTCTAAATGAAAAGATATACCTCATTAAATCTATTTTAATAAAAAGAAGAATTTTTTATATATATGCATGGCTGTTAGTATATATTTTTAAGAGAATTTGAAATCATATTTAGGAATCGTCATAAATAAGCATGAATTAAATACAATATTTTTTAGTTTTTATTTATGTTATTTTTATATTAACTATTAGCCTAACTCTTATTCATATTTTTTATATTATATAATTTTATTTGTTAACTCAAAATATTTTTATGATCCCTATATTTACATGTTTTTTTCTTTCAATTTTATTCTCTCTTGAGTTTTTCATATCATTTTGATTCTTTATTATCTTAAATTGAGGAGATTTGATCTTTGACTGTTTGACATAATTTAAAATTGTTGATGATGACATGACTGACATTTATCCATCCCATTCTTTACTATGTAAATGGTCCTAGATAGTGTATGAAGATACCATGTCAATTTTCACAACACACCCATTTTCCCCTCTCCTCCCCTCCCCAATCCCGCCCACACTCCTTTCTTCTTTTCATCCTCTTCCCTTTTTTATAGGACCCCTTAATTACCATCCTCAATTTCTGCAATAACTCTATCCTCACCAAGAACCTTCGACAATATATTAGCAAAGCCTTGTTTTTGCTGGAAGTGAATGAGGAAATTGCAATCAATTCTAAAATTGTTGAGGGATTAATCTGTCTAATTGGGAATCCCAAGAGAAAGGTTCATTTGTACTTCAATATATAGTCTTGGACTTGTCTACTACCAATTTCGATCAATAACAACTATTTTTGCTTAGGAGAAACTAATTTAAGTATTTACAGGGAACTAATAATGGTTTCATTTCAAGAAAGGGTTTCGTATTTGACAGGTCGCAGGTTCGAACCCACATTCGTACCATTGGGTTGAGGTAAATGTAAGTAAGTACTCTTTCAGCCCAGAGGCTTTTCCTGCCTTGGGCTGAGGCACTATCCCACTTACCCTAAATTTTTGTCACAAAAATATTTTAGGTAACGTAAAATTTACCGTTATGCTTGAAAAAGAAAATCTTAGGCTTGAAAAATATATGTTTTGGATATTTGTGTCTGTAATTTATAAGCAATTGCCACTCCTTATGTTTATGTTTTTTTTTTCAAATTTTTAAGTGGGTGAAATATGTCTATTTATGAGGAAGAGAAGGGAGTGAAAATGGGGATGGGGTGGTAGTGGGGAAGGGGAACAAATAATAATGATGTGGACAATTATTAACCACGTCATCAATTTACGATTTTAATTTAACGCGAGAGAGCAAAATCATCATTTTAGAATAATAAGAAACCAAAGCAACATGAAAAATATGAGTTTTGCTAGGGTTTCTCCAAACCCTACTGGGGTTGCTGGAGTTTTGACATCCCAAGAAGAAGACTAACTTGACCGGAGCAAGAAGAAACATAAGGTAGGTCTTGAAATTAGTAGTTCCAGCGTTTTGGGTAGTGATTGTTTTGCTACACAACCAGAGAACCAGAAAGTGCTTTTCCAAACCACCATTGGCATGGGGATAGAACGGAAGACTATTTCATACAAGGATATTTGCCTAGGGGTTAATGGTCATAATATCTGCGAGGAGGACGTAGAGCTTTTTGAGTTTGAATATGCCGAACATGGTGTTGCTCCAGAGGCCAAGGGAGATGGGGATAGTAACGACTTTCTGGGTGATCCCCTATGCCCAGTGGTCAAACTAACAGCGTTGGAGAGGGAGTCCATCAGGATCCCGTGGAAAAGATCACTTCTTGTGAAGCTCTTAGGAAAGCGTATTGATTTGTGATACTTCCATGCTAGGTTACTTAAAATGTGGCAACCAAAAGGGGACATGGAGGTGATAGATATTGACAATGAATACTTTATCATTCATTTTGAAGACCTGAATGATTTACAACACGTCCTTGACAATGGCCCCTGGATGCTAGCCGATCACTATGTGGTTATTTAGAGATGACTACCAAGCTTTTGTCCACTGGCATATAACTTATGACGGGTCGCAGTCTGGGTGCGTATACCTAGGTTACCCATAGAATTCTATGATCGACGAGTGCTTTGGAGGATAGGGAATGTACTGGGGAAGACTGTTAAGATTGATTACAATACACTTAGGGAAAAGTCTGGTTCTCAAGGGGAATTCTCCACAGAACGAGCTAAGTTCGTTAGAGTTTGTATTGAAGTGGATCTCAACAAAGTCCTCATTTCAAAATTCTCCTTAGAAGGGAAGACGTATCCTGTTGAATACGAGGGTTTACACCTCGTCTGCTTCCAGTGTGGTCGTTACGGACATAAGAAGGAGGGTTGTCCACTGCTGTTGTCCCAGAATGCTACAACTGACAATAATACAGCGTCGCTTCATACCCAGCAAGGGCCATGATAAGTGCATAAAATTAGTAGTTTTTAGGTATGATTTTAGCACTTTGAGATTATAATTGTTCTTAATTAGGCCCCTAATTGTCCTTTTATTGCTTGAATTTAGTTTTATGTAGTTTTTAATTTAAATTGGAGTTTTGATGCTATTTTGATGAGGAATCTGACCTTTTACAGGTTTTGGAAGAGAAAAGAAATTAAAAGAAGCAAAACGGAGATAAGAGAAGCTAATAAAGCCATTTTCTGAAAGGGCGCTCGAGCGCACATGTGGTGCGCTCAAGCGCATCATCTGTCTGAATTGTGTCTCTCCCAAAAGGCGCGTTCAAGCGCACCTTTAGTGTGTTTGAGCGCACAAAATTGAGACAACTGGAGTCAAGCCTCAACTTCTGAAGGTGCGCTCAAGCGCACCCATAGTGTGCTTGAGCGCACAACACCTGTCTGAAAATTCCTTGTAGCAAAAGGTGCGCTCAAGCGCACATGTCTCTCGCCAGGCTCCAGTGTATATTATAAAAGGGAGAAAGGGAGGCTTTTCGAGGAATCTTTTTGGCAGACTTTCTCCTCTTCTCCAATTTTCCTCTGAGGGTTTCTTCTTCCACTCCATCTCTTAGGTTGCCCTCCTCCATGAATGGCTAACCTCCTCATGCGGGATTGAACGAAGTCTTTGAACTCCGATGTATTCAGTTTAGGTTCTTGTATTTTACTTTCATTTGACATTGGTAGTTTCGTTTTGTATTAACACTTGAATCTATTTTACCGAGATAGTTCTTGTTATTAAATCTTAGTCTTGACCGGAAGGTATTTCTTTGATTTTGAACTAAACGTTTCTACTCGGTGGGTTTAATATGCTAGGAATAGATATTGATTCATTGAATGCTATTGAATACTTGTTTTTAAAGCTGAAATATATGTTTGAGTATGCGGGGAATCGATATTCAAGATTATGTTCTTTTGTAATTGGATGTTATGCCTTTTGTAATGCTTCTGGAGAGAAAGTCAGTGTTCAGAAAACACATATATTTGTGTCTAAGAATGTTCATTCATCTAGAGCAAATGAATTATGTACCCAATTCGGTTTTTCTCTCTCAGCGGATCTGGGTAAATACTTAGGCATTCCCATTCTCCATTCTCGGCAAAGGAAGAGGACGTATGGGCACATTATAGAGCATGAGCAAGGTAGACTTAATTTGTGGAAAGCATACTCCCTTTCATTTCCCGGTCGCATTACTCTAGCCCAAACAGTTTTGGCTGCGCTCCCAACTTATACCATGCAGTCCACCCTTCTTCCTAAGAGTGTCTGCGCTAAAATTGAAAAGATTTGCAGAAGTTTTGTTTGGGGGGATACGACTGTGAAGAAGAAATGGCATTCTATTCCTTGGGATGATTTCATGTTGCCCAAAAATTTGGGTGGTTGGGGCTTCGGAGACTTACATAGCTTCTACAAGGCTATGATCATGAAATTGTGTTTGGGTCTTATCCATCATCTTGATGCTCTGTGGGTCCGTGTTCTTCGTAGTAAATACAAATTTGACAATGTCACAATGGTTATATTCCTCGGATCAGTCAGAGGGTCAACGTTTCAAATGCCTGGAAAGCTATTGTCGCAACCTGGTCTACCTTTTCAGAGGGTGTTAGATGGAACGTGGGAGATGGTCGCCAAGTGTCCTTCTGGTTTGACCGTTGGCTTCCTTCCAACGTGGTGATTGGTGACTATGTTTTACATGATATTCCTCATAATTTGAGCCAGGCTATGGTTGCTAATCTGTGTCAGGATTCTCTTTTGTGGAATTTAAGTTCTCTTAACCACCTGATCCCTATGAATATTCAAGCTGAAGTCAGGGGCCATCCTGTCCCTTCCACCTCTTTAGGGAATGATAAAATTAGCTGGAATTTAACTAGCAATGGGGAGTTCAGCACTCGTACTGCTTACAACCTGATTATAGATATTGATGAAACTGGCTCAGTTTCAGAGGTTTGGAAGAATATTAGGAAGCTTCATATTCCCCAGCGAGTTCGTAGCTTTTTATGGTTGGTGCTCAAAGATGGGCTTAAAACGAATAGCAAGAGGGCCAGGTGTGGTCTTTCAGAATCTGATATATGTCCGGTTTGTAACTCTGCTTGTGAGACTAGTACACATGTGCTTCGTGATTGCCATCTTGCTCGCAGTGTCTGGAACCAGATTTTTGGTCAGCTGAGCAACTCTTGGAACCAGCTTAATGTCTTTGATTGGATAGCTAGCAATCTATCCGCTAGGAGCTCTGCAAATGGTGTATGGTGGTCGCAAAATTTTTCTATAGCTTTGTGGCAAATTTGGAAGGCTAGAAATAACTGGGTTTTTAATAGAGCCTTCCCTCAAGCAACTGATAATTGTTTTCGGACTAGAAGCATGGTCCAAGACCTGCAGCAGCTTTCTACTGAGCTGCACAGTAATAATGCGAATTACCATGTTGTTGATATTGGTTGGTCTCCTCCAGGGACTGGGTGGCTAAAGGTGAACACTGACGGGTATGTGAATGTCCAGAACTGCGAAGCTACCTGTGGGGGTATCATCCGGGACCATAATGGTCCGTGGTTGTTGGGTTTCCAACAGAAGTTAGGGACTTCTTCTGTGTTAATGGCGGTGCTGAGGGGAATTCTTACTGCTCTAGAGGTGACCTGGGACTTTGGTGCTACTCAAGTCTGTTTGGAGTATGACTCAGCTACTGCTGTTAAGCTAGTTCATGGTACTGTTCCTACTTGCCACCCCTACCATTTTATGGTCAAGAGAATCCAGGATATGCTTAGCAGGAACTGGGATGTTCGCATATCCCATATTTGGAGAGAAGCCAACTCAGTGGCTGATTGTCTAGCTAATGGTGCTCGTTCTATTCCGATTGGAACCATTCTGTTTTATTCTCCTCCTGTTAGTGTTCTTTCGGCTTTCTTTGATGATCTAGCTGGGTGTTCTGTACCCAGGCTAGTCCCTGTGTAGTGCTTGGCCTTTTGGCCTCCTTCCAATAAAAAAAGCAACATGAAAAATTCAACAAAGATTAAAACAAAAAAGTACATAAATGCAAGGAACAAAAGATTATTTAAGCTTTGTTTTTTATTTAATTAAATTTCACCATTACCATCATCACTCTTAGCTTTCTACTATTAAAAAAAAAGTTTGTAACTTATGAACATCATTATATATTGTCTATTTAACTATATCTTCGGTTTATGAGACTTAAGATAGGATGGTTTTGGTAAAAGGGATTTTGAGGTCAAAAGGTATTTTTCCATTATTTAGTTTGTCCATGAAAATGGGTGGAAAGAAGAAAAATGTGTGGAACTTGCACAAAGTTTTTTGCTATCAGGTGTGTGACTCATGCATGTGTAACACCAATGTGTTAACATACATACATTTGCACAAACATAAGAAGCCATCACTCAATGCTTATAGCTAATTTATCATCTTTTTATGTAGTAAATACCTTATTAATTACATCACAATAAAGCTTCTTTAAGCATGTGCTAAATCAACTCTCAAAGGTCGGGGTGGGAATAGGTCAGCCGACCTGGGACCTACGGCCTGGCCTGACCTGGCCTGACTCGTTTATTAAAAAGGTCTGGCTAAGGCTTCTTAAAAGGCCTGTTTAGTTAAATAGGTCAGGCTTCAGGCCTATGAAAAAGCATATTAGGCTTAACAGGCGCCTGTTTAATATAATAATATATAATACATTAAATTAATTATATAAATAACTATAAATATAATTAAAAATTTTATAATATAGTAAAAAATTAGAATATATTAAATTAATTATACAAAAAAGCCTGCTTAAAAGGCCTCCTGGCCTGCATAGGCTTATAGGCTTGTTGGCCTGTTTGTAGGCCTTATTATAAAATAGGCTTCTAAACAGACTTACAGGCTAGGCTAGGTTTTTTTGCAGGCCAGGTCGGGCCTTACAAAAAGGCCTGTAACAAGTAACAGGCCAGGCTTGGGCTTAAGAATTATGAGTCAGGCCAGGCTCAGGCCTGCCAAAGCCTGGCCTGACCTGTTTCCACCCCCTACTCAAAGGGAATGATATTGCATATTATATATTGTTTTGGTGGAGAGCATATTTTTATTTATGATAGACTTAAACTAAATTTTTAGATAAAATATCATTAATAAATAATATGTTGAAAATAATGTATTATTAATATTTTTATTTGTATATATTCAACAAATTAATGCTAACGAGTTTTTTACACAATACTAGCAAATGTTAATACATTATTAATTAAGAAAAAAAAGCAAAAATATTTATTAAAAATATTTTTTTTAGTTATCAATGATTTAATTATTTTTCTTCAATAATTTTTTTTTATGTTTTTAATTGATACTCTTATATAGCACTTGTTAACAAGATTCTTAATATATATTTAATACTAACTCCCTAAGAATTAATTATCCCTTAATTGATTTAACATGTAAGTAGCTAATTTTTGTAACATAACTATAAAAAAATAATTATTAATAATTAGGAAAATGGAGAGAGCCTAGTGTTAATTAAGAAGAAAAATGAATTAACATGTATATGGTGTAAGTCAATTCGTTACTTATTGTAAATGTTTTTGTATTATCTAATTTTTTACTTTTTAATTAAAAGGTTAAATTATTGTAATAATTTTTATATAAATTTTTTAACTATTTAATAAATAAGATTTCTTTCCTAACAAGAACATCTACCTCTATAGTGGATCCTAAGAGTGTAATGTATACACGAGAGCTACATGCAAGAGGATTAAAGTATTAGTGCATATTGAATTTTTATTTATTATATATGTATATTGCTCTTTAACTCTTAATAGAATAATTGAGTTAAAGGATATATAAGTTTAATTTCAATTTAGGTAGATTTTTTGGTACTAGACCAATTTTGTGGACACTGGTACCTTGATGATGTGGATCAATACAATCAAGATAACTATACATTATTTTTACACAGTCTCACTGAGTCAATGTCTTTGTATTTTAAAATTAATCTAATTCATATTTTAATTTTTAAATTTAGACCCAATACTTTTTCTTTAAAATTAAGGATGTCCATATATTAAATGAAAGAAATTTGTGAGTTAAGTTATCTTTCTAGATTGAGATGCAAAATCCTTATTCGTTAGTTGATTGAAAAAAAAGAGTATAAGAGAGTAAGAGAAAATAGATAATATAGCACATGCAAAAGAAGAAAAGTAAAATAAAATAATATATACTAGTAGGTGATGAAACAAATCAATGTTAAAAATAGACAGAATTTATTATTAATAATTATTATTTATGAGAAGTGAGAAAGTAATAATAAAATAATTTTTTTTTAAAAAATACATAATTATTCTTAATAATTTAATATTATTTATTAAATAATTATTGATTATTTTTCATTTCTAAAAATATATTAACAGTACATAAAATTTTTTCAGAATCTAAAATAAAGATATTTATTTAAAGGCCTAAAAAAAGGCTTTACCCCACTTGTGGGTTGGGTCCGTCCTGTTCTGGATTGGAAAGCCAAATTTCTAATATAAATTGCTCTCGTATTAGATAACTGTAGAACTTAGAAGCTCCAAAAAAAAAAAAAAAAAAGAAGAAGAAAAAAGAAGAAGCTCTGAAATCACTTAGCATCGATATCCCATTCTTCCCCTTTGATGAAACCAACCTTTGCTACTTGGAAGCATTATAGGTAAATTGTAAGCAATCCAAGGGTGCATGCAAACCACCCACCCTTTATACAATAATAAAGAATACCAACATTTAGGGGTGTTAAAGACCCGGTCTATCCTTTTGACCCGTCCCAACTCGTTCTCCTCGGGTTGAGTCTGTTCCTGTCCTGCAAGAAAAAATAGAATCAAATCGGATTTCATCGGGTCTTATTTTTTTGACCCGACATCAGATTGATGACGGGTTCGGGTTAACCTTCGAGTTACTCAGCCCGTCATTTATATATAAATATAATATTTATTACTTATAATTTTCTATCATGTAAAGTCCTAAATTTATATAGCGATATAATATTAGGACTTTATCTACCTTTATGACTCTATCTACCTTTAAAAATACATTCTATACGTAAAATTATATAGTGATATAATATTATTTTTATTTTAGTAATGTTCCAAACTTAAAAAAAAGTAAAAAATATTGCATACATTAAGAGGAATTTTATTGTATGCAATATATTCACTAACTGTATGAACTATTTTCTTTTGAACATTGTTATATGATCATTTCATGATTGTATTTATCTTATATATCGGGTCAACCCGGTCCTACCCTACTCAGACTCGGTCTTACTTGGACTCATATATCATCGGGTTTATTTGGGTCTATAGACGGGTTAGGGTCCATAGAATTGGCCCGATCAAAATTTAGGGTCGTGTTAGGGACAAACAAAACCCGTCCTAACCCGTCCCATGAACACCCCTACCAACTCTCATAGTGTGGTGAGACTAACTCTTCTAATAAAAGTTTTTCATAGATAAGTTACATGTACCAACCATTTATTGATTATATTTTTTTATTTTTTAGGACTTATAGATAAGCTTTTGAATAAAATTTTGACTTAATTGCACTTTTAATCCCTCTACTTTGAATTATATGCAATTTTGGCACCTCAAGTTTTTTCGAGTGAATTTAGTCGGCATATTTTTAAAATTAAACAAATTTGGTCCCTCCATCAATTATCTTCTACTTAAAAGATACAAATTTCAACTTTCTACCCAATATCTTTACAAATTGAATTGATTCAATCGTTTTAAATTTTCTTAATCTCAAAACTGATAAATAAAAATATCAAATTTCACCAACAATAAAAAAATCCCAAATTTTTGCCCCTTTAAACCCTAATTTCATATCCTATAAAATTCTTCAAATTTTATCAAATTTCTATTAAATTTGTTACTTTTGAACCTTCAAAATAGTTTCATGTTTCAAACCCATTCTGAACTCCCAAATATTTCGATTGGAAATGAGAATGCAAAGATTTTAGGTAGAAGATAATTGTGGGGACCAAATTTGCTTAATTTTAAAAATAAAGAATTCATTTGCTCATAAAAAAATTTAAGGGGCAAAATTACACACGATCCAAATTAGAGAGACTAAAAGTGTAATTAAATCTAAAATATCAGATTTAATTTTATGAGTTGGAGTACCCTTGTACTCTTTTTTAATTTTAATTTCATTTACTTAACAAAAAAAATCCAAAATTTTAGAATGAATTAAACTTTCGCGCTTTTTAAAAATATATGTCCACTCCAATGAATTGCATTTATATTTTCTTAAGATTAATTTTAATATGGTCTCAATTCAAGTTTATCCAACTCAGATAATTTTGTATTTATACCCCATTAATCAATAAAAAATATGACTATATTAACGATTAAAAATTTAAAAGTATTAGTAACATTCTTAATTTTTGTACGTAACCTTAAAATGACAATTAGCTTGAAATGATTGGAGAAGCTTTAAAAAGCTTTCACCCATCATGGTAGCTGGTTTGCAAGAAGTAAGAACTTAGTGCTGAACGAGCTTGGTCTAAATATGACAGTAGTATATCAAGGTTTCTCCGTAAGGATCCATTATTATACTGTAATCTGGATCATATCGAGTGCTTCTATCTTATGCACCTTCATCACAACATAATACAAGTCAAACTTAAAACGAATAGAAGAATCCATACCAATTACCAAATCAATCAACGCACTGAAAGTTCATTGGAACCCAATTCATAAGGCGTAGGGGGGTGGTACTAGGAAATTTTTAAGCACATTGCTACACATCAAAAGAGGAAGTAGTTTCGAGAAAGGGGAACAGTGGTGGCTGGAGCGCAGGAGAGAACCTCGCCATCTGCTGTAACCGTGAATTTTTCTGGGTCCACAGTGATTTCTGGAAGCGCATCATTGAGTATCATGTCTAGTTTGGTGAGCTTCCTCACATTCCTCACGGCTTCCATCCTCTTGTTCAGTCCGTATAAAACATTTACTCTTAGGTCCGAAGCTGCCTGTTTGTGAAAGAAAGAACAACAACAACAAGGTAAGTTTGTAATTTTAAGAGAAACAAACTCTAACATGCAGGGTATTCATGTAAGTGTGAGGGATAGATAGAGGGTTCCATGCCTTGCTCACAAATGTTATGGATATATCACTAGCAGCCTTGCCACGTGCTCCGTACATAGGCCTCATCTTCACCTACAATATTGTATTTAGTAGTTTAGTTGACGCAGTTTTATCCAAATGCCAATTTGTCCAACAATTAAAAGATGAGAAATGCTAGCACTATATATATATATATATAGAGGTCAATCTTTATCAATAAAATTTCGTAGCAAGTCTGTATCAAAACTGTGCTAAAATGGTGTGTTTTCAATTTTAAGGACCAAAACCGCCAGTGTTAAATTATAGGGACTAAAACCAAATCTTGACTTTATTTCAGGGACTAAAAACATATCTATCTCTTAACAAATTTTTATTGTTGAGTGAGTAATCCTTGTGAATTTCCCCGGTAGTAAAGAGTAGGTTCAAAAAAGTGTGTTGCTAGCATTAAGTTTATTAATATTAGCATTTAAGCACTCTAAACTCCAAAAGACTAAACAAGAGGCACCCTTCTTAAAAAAGGCAAGCCAATTTATGCAGATATGAAAACTTTACCGGTTCAGGTGTGGTGATGCTTCCGCTTGGATCACCCATATCAGCCCAGGCAACCATACCACCTTTGATCACCTTTTCTGGTTTTGCCCCGAAAAAGGATGGCTTCCACAACACAAGATCAGCTAACTTTCCCACCTGCAAAAGTAGGCACATAAACGCAACGATCTAGATAATGCTCAAATTAGTAGGTTCAGCATCTGCTTTATAGCTGTCCATTGATATCATGATATGTAAGTTTGAACTTTGAAGTTAAATTATACAGGGTAAAATGTGTTTTTAGTCCCTGTAAATGTACCGAGTTTTGTTTTTAGTCCTCGTAAATGTTTTTTTTCTTTTACATCCTCACAAATGCAATTTTTTTAAAAATTGGTCCTTGCGGTTAAATATTGTGTTAACTTTAACGGTTCTCCTCCTCCTCCTCCTTCCCCTCCTTCCCCTCCTCCTCCTCCTCCTCATCTACTCTTCCTCCCCCTCCTCCTCCTCCTCATCTACTCCTCTTCCCTCTTATTTTCCTCCTCCTTCTCCTGCTTTTTCTCCTTTTCTCCTCCTCCTCTTCCTCCTTCTATATCATATATATATATTTTTTTTTAAATTAACAATTTTTTGCAGAGGTATATAGTTAGAGGAACTAAATAAGACTTTCTCATAAAGTCACAACTCTGGAAATGAGTTCAAATTAAATCACACCTGAAATAGGAGAAGGAGAATGAGTAGCAAAAGGAGGAGGAGAATGAGAGGGAGAGGGAGATGGAGCAACAAAAGGAGAAGGATCGAATTGTTAGTTATTAACAGAGTTTTAACGGCTGGGATGTATTTAAAAAAATTTGCATTTGTAAGGACGTAAAAGAAAAAAAAAACATTTACGAGGACTAAAAACACATTTTACCCAATTATATATATATATATATATTAAAAAAACTACTTGTATACAGGTGGCACCAAAAGAAAAATGGAAGTTCCATGGGGACCGCTTAAACACATGCAGCCATATGAATAGCTGAGCATATACAAGTATTCACTAATTATTAGAACTACCATACATTATACTATTACCTTTATCCAGAAATGGAGATAATAAGAGTACATATCAGAAAATGAGAAAGCTTGATTTCTGAAAATAGGGGTTTACTTTTTGCTGAGCCAATAAATTCCTACCAACCAATGTGGGTATGCTTCTACAGTTCTTTCCCTGATGTAATTCCATTGGCTATTAAGTACTGATGACATTTGCAATCATGTGTTCTCACGGGAAATATCACAAGTAGTTTTTACTTATCTTTTTCCCCTTACATTTTTTTGGGTGAGATTGCCATAGGTTATAGCAAAGTATAACTTAAAAGAAAATCTGGAGACATAAACCTTATTTTAATTAGTTAAATGATTTGCATATCATAAGTTATTTAGCCAAAAATAAGTCTTAGTTTTTTTCTTTTCCTAGTAAATTCATGCTTAAATTGGAAAGCACTAAAACATCATACCTCAACTGAACCAACAAATTGTGAGAACCCATTCGTTATGGCTGGATTTATAGTGTATTTTGCAATATACCGCTTGATCCGAAAGTTGTCATTGTCTGGTCCATCAGGGTGAAGTGATCCTCTCTGTGCCTTCATCTTATCGGCAGTTTGCCAAGTTCTGCTTATCACCTAAAGAAGAAATGATTCAACAAATCAAAGCTTGAGGATTAAATTAAAAAACTAGATTGTCACTGACAGTTACTAGTACTACACACAAATAAAAACGAGGGAATGTGAAAAGACAGCCGTGGGAATTACATATGGTGATATTCACGTTATAACAACAGGACATAATTCTGCTGTTCCACAAGCATTTTCTACACAATACAATACCAGAGATCTTAAAACATATTGAGAGAAATGCCACAGGCACACATCATTCGTTTTCAAGATTCAATTTGGCAAATGTATAAAGTACCCTATTTAGTTTTCTATAATAAAGATGAGTCTTGAATAATATCTTATGTATAGTATATGGGCAGAACTTGAGTAAAGGGACAACCTCTGCAATACGACCTGTGGCCTGTGCATCAGAAGATATAATGCTAATTGCCCCCATATCATGCAAAATATCTTCAGCAGCAATTGTTTGTTCTCTTAGCCTTGAAGTTGCTAAAGCTAGATCTTCTGGAACATCCCTATTCATTTTATGGCATACCATCTGTATGTCACAGAAATCTAGATTGAGAACCAAATGTCAGCAGTCAGTACAGTATATATCATTACAATCAGGTTTATATCTTACCAACATGTCAAGATACTCATCTATAGTATTGTGTGTTAAAGGGCGTGTGGTGTTTGTTGATGACGGCAGGACATTTTTCATACCACATACTCTGATTATATCCGGAGCATGACCACCACCTGCACCTTCACTGGTCAAGTAAACAATATAGAAAAGTCAAGAATCAGCCTAGTATCACTTACACCAGAAAACAAAAACACGTGTGTTTTCCATTCTTAATGGTGATGACAAGATGTGAGTTATGTATAAGCACAGAGTGTTTGTAGAAGTGAGAAAATCAATTCCAGGAAAAACAAAGGTATTAACTCGTCTCCTATTTACATCACAGATAAGATCACATTCAATAAGTGTAGAAAACAAATGCTTAAGCATTTTACAAATGAATTTTGAAAATCATGTCATGTCTGAACTTTATACAGGGTAAATAATTTCAAAGTTAGTATATATACCTGTGGTAAGTGTGAATAGTTCTTCCTTTAAATGCAGCAATTGTATGTTCCACAAATCCAGATTCGTTTAAGGTGTCAGCATGTATATTAACCTGTCATAATAAAAGTTAGCCGCAGAAATCAATTATAATTACAAAAGGAAATGTATTGAAGAGAGTGGTGCCTGGATATTTGCAAGAGAATGGAGAATATTTGTATATTTCTCTGATGATTTTTAGGATGATACATGTGCTGCTTTATAGACAGACTTGGTCTAGAATAGGAAACCAAATCAGCTATAAACCAGGAGGAAGAGTAAGGAAAAAACAAAGACATATCAATCATAATAAACAACCTATCTCCTATAATTTGATCTTGATTAATATTTTATTATAATATCCAAAAAAAATGTATCAAATAATTGCTAATAACTCACAACAATATCATATTGTTCAGCAACAGTCAAACAACTGTCAATTGCAGCTGGTGTACATCCCCAGTCCTCATGCAGCTTTAGTCCCATAGCTCCAGCCTTGATTATGTCATGTAGTTCATCAGGCTTGGAAACATTACCCTAAAGCAACCAAAGGAAGATTTAATTGACTTTTTCCAAAAAAAAAAGGTTTTCTAGAGGAGAGGTCAATCATATAACATTGAGCATTGAGCAAGAAACAAGAAAAACAACTTCAAAACACACTTTGCCAGTAAAACCAAAGTTTAGAGGCATGTCATCAGTTGACTGCATCATTAATTTCATCAGAGTTGGTGACGGCGTACAAGTTGTGGCACATGATCCATCAGTTGGTCCTGTTCCACCTCCCACTACGGTTGTGATCCCTACATACAAAGTAGAGAAGGAATAAATAAATTCCTTCAAATCTATCTGCATAAGCTGATATATACACTGTGGAAAAGGAGAACTGGGGAGAAATGTAAGCATGAATTTCTCTCTTTTAACAAAGGATTGTGAGTGTCATTCATGAGAGAAAGTAAAAACAACAAATGTAAATCAACCTGCAGTGAATATTTATGTTCTCCTTCACATGGAATTATAGCAGTATTACAATGGGGAATCAGAAACCCTACACTATCAATTGTTTTTCAAATCATCTTCGTCAATCCATACATGAAAAACTGTTTCATGCTAGTTTCAAGACAAGGTTGACAAGGATCAAATATGGCCCACCAAGTGTTCATATACAGTGTTAAAGAACAACTAAGATGCACAATTTCATCATATGTCCTGGAAGGGAAAGCCACAATCACAATACAACCGATGCCTTCTTTCACCAAATAGCTACTCAAGAATGAAAAGGCATATTTCCCCTGAAATCCCAATTGCAAATATGTCCTATCCAATGAGAGGAGGAGGGGGGGGGGGGAGTACAGTTTATCAACTATTTGGTCTTCTTTAAACAAACAAGATTTCAAGGGTCTTTTATGGTCTAGCATAATCAAATAGAACTGAAATTGAAGTAAGAAGAATTCCCATTTTGGGAGTCAAACAGAATGTGCAACTTTGTTTTAGTGAAAACCAATAACTAATATGGATCAAGAAGAATGCCTGGGAAAAGAAGTAATCTGATAAAGGCCAGAATCTTCACTACATATAGATTTAGCATAAGCACAACCAAATTATCAAACATCTACAAAATTTGTCATCTACACCTAGTGCCATAAAGCTCTTGCCATAGCTGGGTCTAGGGAAGGGTCGGACCCATTATCGGTCTATTTGATTATCTATCAAATTTGTCATCTATGTACCAGTTATTAATTCATCAAACCAGAGAACTCATTAATATATAGATACATGTAATGAACTCTTTTAGTAGAAAACGTTGTTTTTAGTAATGAAACTCACCACTTGATATGGCCTCGTCTACTAATTGAGGGCATATATAGTGCACATGACAATCTACAGCCCCAGCTGTTACAATCAACCCTTCTCCAGCAATAACTTCAGTGTTGGCCTAGATATGGATGACATTCAAATAAGTTGTGTCAGGATAATGGTGTATGAGTTCAGCCCATTGCCTTGGATTTCTGGAAAGGAACTTACCCCAATGACCATATTAAAAGGTATACCATGCATGATGTCTGGATTTCCTGCTTTTCCAATTGCGACAATAAGGCCATTTTTAATACCTATGTCTGCTTTGATGATTCCAGTATAATCAATTATCACAGCACATGTTATAACCGTATCCAAGGAGATAGCACATGGATGCCCACATGACTGACCCATTCCATCTCTTATAACTTTCCCACCTCCGAAAACAGATTCATCACCATAGAGAGCAAAATCTTTTTCAATTTCAGCAATCAAGTTGGTATCACCAAGACGGATTTTGTCACCAGTAGTTGGACCATACTTGTAAGCATATTCCTCACGAGACATGAATGTGGTGAAAGCATAGTCTTCCCCGGTAATTCCTTCACTGGGAAATTTACATTTCAGGTAAGAAATCTTCAATTATTGTCAAATGCGGAATTGGTAAAGATTTAAACAAAGATATATAACAACCACTTCAGTAAAAAATGATAAACCTTGCATCTTCCTCTTCCTTATGTCTAATGGAAAACTCCCTTGTGGACAAAGTCTCCATGGCTGCTTCACGATTGGTTTCATTTGTTGGACCATCAGCAATACCATGACCTCCTCTGATGACTTTGTTACCTCCAATGCTTACAAGTTTAACACTTTTACAATCCCCTGGCTTGTAAGAGTAAATATGTTTGAAGTTAACAAATTAGAATCTAATAAAAGAATTAGTTCAACTGCTGAACATGTTAAACCTGCTCATATATATTAACAATAGACTGACAACAATGTAAAATTTCACCTCAAAACGAACAGAAGTCCCTGAAGGTATATTGAGGCGCATGCCATATGCTTTCCTTCTATCAAAAATCAAGCAAGGATTCACTTCAATAAAATGATAGTGGCTGCCGACCTGAAATTTTCACAAATATAAAATGTTTGCTTTGATCAACTTGGAACCCAAAAGCAAACAATTTGTTTGGATATTTACAACCCTAAAATTTCTCTATTACTCTGACAAATTTCAATAATTTTAACAATATTTTATCTGGCAATAAAGAAACTCAAAAGCTTCTGTTTACTGAAACAGCTGTAAACCAAAGTGGAAGAAAGATGTCTTCAATTGTAACACCCAAATTTAAAAAAGGCCAACAAGGCGGACATGCTCAGATTTAGAGGACCTTGAAAATCATTGAAATCCTTGGATAATCAATGAGTAAACAGTGTAAGATAAATAAAATAGCTCATCACACTGCATTTAGAGCAAATCCTGAGCAATTTTAACATTGCAAAAATCAGTTTGGCATTTTAATGCAGGAAAAATAAAAACACAAATTTTGTCCAAAATGCTAAGGTTGTAGGCACAACACCGGCGAAAATCATGAAGACAATTTAAGGTTAACACCTGAACTGGCCTGTCTCCACTGTTGACAACTCTGAGAATCACTGCTTTCCTTCCAGGGTTAAGAACTAGATTTTCATCTCTACATATTATTTGACCAGGAATTCTATTATCTTCTTCTTTTGCATTAAACTTGTCAAGTGAAGGTACTGCAAGTGCAAACACATTTTCCACCCATCAATAGAAACGCTAATATAAGTACAGAATCCAACTTTTACTTATGCATAGCCCATAACCATAAGTAGACTCTACTGAAGGTTTCCAAACCATATTACAATACAGGAGATCGCAAACTTGATTTCCAAGATTTATTTTGTTATTGCAAGATATTTTGGATGAACACGAGCAAAAAGAAATATAAATGGTTGATTTATCTATATTTTTCCTGCTAGGGTACAAAGAAAAAGAGCACAAATAATAAAGCTTTTCTTTTAAACAGAGGATATGTACTGCCCAATACACACACACACACATTTGTTGTTAAATTAAGGTTTAGGTGCCTTTGCATTTCAAAGCATGTTAGCTTGCAGGAAATTACTTAACGGAAGACTGCATCAATACTTGAGCAATGATTCAAAGGATATGGAATCGAAAAAGATAATATCATACCTGCCTATTGCAGTAGCACTATGCCCCAAGAAAAGAGTATTAACTACAGAATTTTGGAGCAATATTGTGACTGGTTGCGTGTTTCAAGTAATCATAGTCAAGCAATTTTAGCTTAAAAATTGGTGGCAGACCATCATTGACAGGTCAATGATCTTTTCTTAAAAAAAAAAAAAAGCTTCAAATAGTTCATAGAAATTTTAACCTCTCATAATCCAAAATCAAAAACAGGGGATAAGAGGTTTTTCCTTTCTTAATAATCAGTGGAAATGCTGATTATGAAATGATGGGTATGGGCCTCTAATGAAGGTCTACTGCAGAAGGGAGAAGAGGAATAAGTATAGGTTGTTGGGAAATAGATTGGAGGAGTCTGTTATGCAAGAATCTAACAGAATGGACAGTTGGCAGCAGGAGATTGGAGAAGAGAATGCTGGAATCAGGAAGGGGAATATGGATAAGAAGGAAATGGAGGGTGTATCATCATTTGGGTAGTTTTGGGGTGACTGTTGCCACAAGGGCAAGGCACTCCTTCTCTGCATCTGTATTTGTCTGTTTTTTCCCCCATTGTAAGAGCTTTGTTCTCTGAATTCTCCTATTATTTCTATTGTAAATTTCAGTTCCTATCATGAACCAAAATATAAAAATAATACTATAAAAGAATGTTCATGACAGTGGATAAAAGGGGGGAAAAATAAAGTTTGGAACAAATGGATAAGCAAAATACACAGAGTAATGTTTTTCATACACCCCTACAACAATACAACATAAAAAGACAAAATAGAAAATAGAAGTAAGAAAGAGAAATGTGGGATGTGATAGGTGATATAATGGAGAGATATAGAGAGTAAAGGTATGTTGTATGAGTTGTTGTATATTTTTTGTTGTATGAAAAACATTACTCAAATACAAATACGTGTGCAGCATGCTCACAGCTGGAAGCGCTCATTAGAGATATGCAACAACTGACCCCCGCCCCCCCCAAAAAAAAAATCAATTTTATGATCAAAGCAGAAGCAAACCTGGAAGAAAAGAACCATATAATGCTTGTTCTAGATCTCCATTCTCACTAGCAATCGGATCATGAACTGTGACTAACTTAGTCCCATCAGGAAAGGTAGCTTCAACCTATATTAAAATTTAAATATAATAGTTACAATGACTATAAAAAATTACTGATCACTATC
Source organism: Sesbania bispinosa (assembly GCA_026901365.1). Classification (NCBI taxonomy): domain Eukaryota; kingdom Viridiplantae; phylum Streptophyta; class Magnoliopsida; order Fabales; family Fabaceae; genus Sesbania; species Sesbania bispinosa. The sequence continues at coordinate 397,489 of QLOH01000297.1, read as the reverse complement.
TCAGTGAGAGAGACAGAGAAGAGTACTAAGATAAATTACAACCAAAAAAATGAGCTACACTTATCCATTTGTAGTTTTCAGACCCACAATACATAGATGATAGATTAAATAGGGATGAAATATATAAAATTTTTTTATAATAAAAAGGTCAAATTGCTGGATTAAGAAATTATCTATATAGTTTGAATTATAATAGCAAAAAGAAAGGGTGTCATAATTAAAAAGCTAACAGAACACCTGACTTCATGCAATGCCTACATGACAACATTGTCTTAGTTAAGACGAATACCTGAACAACATTCAAGAGATGTGGAACCGCTGGAAGAACCTGTCTCCTGTTAAAAACGGTTCTTTTAGTTTTTCCTAGTTCATAATTATTTATAAAAACATGGAGTCCATTCATACACTGGGATGAAACTGTTATCTAGGGAGGGGAAAAGAAGAAAGAGCATATGCCATCAAAATTCAGAATCAGATGATGAAAATTGACATATATAATAATATCTACCTCCCCAAGATATGTTTCCCAGTGCCCATTAGTTCTGCCACTGTCTTTTCACCATCACGAGCAAATTCCAAAATCTATAAAATAAAATGCAGGTTAGATAATCTCCAAAGAAAAAAAAAAGTTAATACTTGGCAAAAAAATAATTTTCCAATGAAAAATGGGGAATTTTCTTTTCTCCTTGTTTACCAAAAGAGAAACTGTAGAAATTTGAATTCACACTCTCATTTTTCTTTAAATGATCATTGCTCAAAATAACTCCTGCCCCTGCACTTGCTGGTGGTGAGTGTAGGCAAAAGTAGTTGTGTGTCTTTTCTACATCATTATACTTTGAAGAAAAATGAGAAAATATAAATAAATGCAACTTAAGCTAACCTGCGAGGCTATAAGAGCCACAGATTCAGTATAATTGAGTCTTACGCCACGAGCAAGACGCTTCTGAGCAAGGTAGCCAACATTGTGCAGGCTTAGCTTGTCCTCCTCTCTTGGAGTCAATTTCATTTTTCAATGTCCTAACGAAGAGAAGCTCAAAATTCACTAAAATTTAGGGAAGGGAGAGATGAAATTAAAACCCAAAATAACTAAAGTTTTTTTTTCTTCTTTTTTGAGTGATTATATCATCATAAATTTCATGAAACAGAGTTGACAGAGAGAGAGACAGAGAGTGAGGATCAGAGTGAATTTCATACGAGTATCATTGATTATTTATTGAATGACAGTTGGGTAATGCGTTTTTGAGTGAATTTTTAGTAAATTTTAATAAATAATATGAACCTTTTTCTTATGTGTGTGTTTTTCAAGTATCCTCTTCATCAATAGACAAGAAAAAAATCTCTTCACATGCTCATATACACCAAAATGAGGACCCCTTCAATAAGTGTTTTTTCTCCCCTATACACAGAGATCTCTAAGAATCGAATTTAGGACCACAACCTTTCAGTTTTATCAACATGTTGATAATTTGAACAAAGCTTTATTTATAATTTTACTTCTTATTCAAATACAATTTAGGTAAAATTATAATTCTATAAAATTTATAATTTAAAATATACTACTTCTCACGGGAAGAGAGTAGAAAAAACAGAATGTGCGTTGGCATTGGTTCAACAAAAATTTCAGTTCTTGTCAACTATTGAAAGAGAAAGGAAGGAAAAAGAGAGGAGGAAGAGTGCAAGATATTTACACAATTCAATGAACTACAGAATATACCCGTGGTTGCTGGTGGTGGTGGTGCTGGAGCTAGTACTAGTAGGACCTGCATGTCGTGCAATAGGGGCTCACCCACAACCACAAGCTGCATGCAATTGCACCGCGTGGCTCGGAATAATAATAAATGGAAATGAAAGCATCTTGGTGGAGCAGTGGAGTGGAGTGGAGTGTGTCGTTTTGTTCGTCGTAACCATAAGGGGAACAAACATGGTAGGTTTCGTAACAGATTTTGCTTCCTATTTACGGGAAGACGGAAGAAGACGCGAGAGAAAGAAAATAAATATCAAAATAATAAATTTTTACATTTCGGTCTTTAATATAAATGTACTTTCTTCTCATTTTTTTCTTTCAACTAAATTGAAGAGCAATATTTTAATTTTTTTCTCCACTTAAACAATATATAAAATTAATTATTTTCTAAGCTTAATTTCACTTGTAATTTTTTTTTTAATTTGTACGATATGCAATTTTGGTTTATCAAGTTTTTTTTTTTTTTGGGAATCAAGTGTGTCTATTTTCAAAATTTAGTAAATATGATATCTCTGTCAATTATTCTCTACCTAAAAGTCTCAAATTCTTATTTTTCAATCCAAATATTTGAGGATTTGTGATGAATTTGAGTTATGAAATAATTTTAAAGACTTAAAAGAAAAGTAATTAATAGAAGTTTGATAAATTTTTAAGAATTTTATAGGTTGTGAAATTAGGGTTTACATAAAAAAATGAGATTTTTTAATAAATTACAAATGAAATATGATTAAAACCATGTGATATTAGGCTATATTTAAACATCTAATAGAGAGCGAAATAAAATGAGAAGAAATAAAAATGAGTAAAATCAAACTTAACAAAATATGTGATTGTTTACATATTTTATAATAAAATGTATGAAAAGTTAAGATATTAAAGGGGTGATAGAAAAGTGAGATAAGATATTAAATGAAATATATAGAATGCATTTCATTTTATTATATTTCAAATTATTTAAATATCAAAATCTAATTATATTTTATCATATTTTATGGGAACAGGGGAATAATAGTAAGCCGACTTGTGAAGCATTTATTATGCATCAAATGTTAAAGTTAATTTTACTAAATTAGTTTTAATTAAAAGTAAGTTAGAAAAATATTTTATAAAAACAGTTCAACTAAACATAAAAAATTATATTTAATATTTTTAGTTTAACGTTTCAAAGTTCAAACATAATTTGGAAAATCCCACATGACAATCCAAACATACCATATTTTATACATTAGCAACTATTATTAATTTGGTACGTACATTTGCTCCTTCTAGTTCTAGTTTCTACACGGACATTGGTCCCTTGAGTCCCTTTCAATTAAAACAGCCGTATAGCACTGAAAACAGAACCTTTTTTTTCTTTTAATATTTTTTATTTAACCGGTACTCATCGGTTCTAAAGAGCATTAATTTTTAAAGGTTAATAAAAAACACTGATTTTTAAGAGTTAATGGATCGATTACCAGACCGGTTCCCGATCGAACCGACCGATTCACCGATCCAGTCCGATTTTTAAAATCGTAGAGCATTAATTTTTAAAGGTTAATAAAAAACACTGTTTTTTAAGAGTTAATGGATCGATTATCAGACCGGTTCCCGATCGAACCGACCGATTCACCGATCCAGTCCCATTTTTAAAATCATGGCCAAGCCCCTTTCAATTAAAGCAGCCGTATAGCACTGAAAACAGAACTTTTTCTTTCTTTTAATTCAGAGTTCATTTTTTTAACTACAAAAATTATGATAAAAGTTTTTCCGATTTTTTTAAAAATTATTGCTTTTAACTTGTTAAAAAACACTAAAACAACTATTTTAAAGGTTTTTATTTATTTTTTTTGCCAAAAAGCATAATGATTATAACTTTTTTAAATATATCTAAGTTAAAAAAAAACATTTTAAAATAGGCAAACAAAAGGGAGTCTTTAATATGTAAGACATACTAATGACCTACCGTCACTTTATTTTTGGTCAATGACCTATTAATCACTAAAAAAATTGTTTAATCTTACTGAAGTTTGAAAATCTTAAACACTGAAGGGAAGAATAGGCCATCACCTACTAGAGAAATATTTGATCTTAGGTGATGAGTCCCAGGCACCTTGAATTGATCATCAGATTAAGAACCAATACCTACTAGAGAAAGATTTGATCTTGTTTCATATACATAACTAATATAATTTTTTATAAGGTTTATCTTCAAAAAACAAAGTCTCGGCCAGGTAACTATCTCAACCTAAACGGGCTCAATATCAAACAAAAATGTAATTAAACTCTTGGGTAAAAGTGCTCCAAAAAGGTAATTACTCAATCTGATGATGTCTGTAACAACAATTACATTTTGAAACCCCTCAGAATTCTTTGTAATTTACTTGTCAAGGGAAACTTTAATGAGTGCGCTCTCCTTTTTCCTTTTATTTCCTTTGTCTTGTCTCTATACTCTTGGTACATTTCAATAACCAAGGGCATAAACAAAATGTATATTTACATTCAGCCACTCAACCAACTTATCAGAATGGTACAGGCCCAATCTCAGGTGTTCTGTGATTGACCTTCCGATGTTTGTAAGAGGTAATGCATGAGGATGAAGCTGAGATAAAATCAGAGCATGAAATTGGAATTGTGGCAATGTGGAAAACTCAAAAAGTGTCAGTTCATCCTGACTCCTCATTCTTTCAGGTCTTTATCAACTAGGCTGTCCATCAGACAAAATGCCCGACAAGCCAGTATAACCATCTCCACAGGTATATATATCTGTGCTCATTTTTTCCCTTTACGAGCAAGAAATCGTTCTCTAGCAGCTTGGATTCTACTTTCACGATCATCAGCAGCACCTGCAACCTCAACGTCTTTCTTGGGCAAATCTGGAAGATTTCTCTCAGGTATCTCCTCAACAGGATTAATACCACCACTGCTACAGACAAAGGAATTAGAACAAGCAGTGATCACAACGCCCCCCCCCCCCCCCAACACCCCACACACACACATGAAAGTTATCATGTGCAACATGAATCACATCTTTTCAAGAAAAAAGCTTTTTTTTGCCATATTTTTCTAAAAGTTTTAATGCCAAGCAAGTTACCTCAGTTTGTACACATCTAGGGTCTTAAGCTTGTTAATAACGGGTATAACCCATCTCATCTCAACAGAACACACATTTCTCATGTACGGGCGTGGAGTTGCAATTAGCTCATGGTACACAACATAGTCTGGGAACTTCCCCAGTTCATCAGAACTCAACGCAGATGATGGATGCACCTAGCGCAGAAGATTCAGGTAAATCAGATATCTACAAACAAAGCATTTAAATGAAATTGACAAATAGTAGCTACTAGCTCTGAAATTCCATAACTTCACAGCAGACATTCACCTATGAGTGATAATAGCCCTTTCTTTTTACTTTGGAGACATTTCTGTCAGTTCTGTCACCCTTAGATATGGATTTTGCAGTAAAATGTATGGACATGGGGGAATCATTTAAAGGATATATTATATTAGCACAACATGAAATAGAGGAGCTGCTAAAAGTAATGGTGACATGCAATAATAAGTGACTATAAACTTTCATTACCTGGACTACTTGGGCTTGGAAACCCAGAGTTCGATAACCATTATGATGCATCTTTCTTTCAGCCAGCTGATTCGCATAACCCACACATAAAGCCTTCCTCAAATTTCGGTAATCCTTCCGAAATTCTCCCCCTTTTCCATTTTCCCTTATATCTAGTGGTCCTATTTCAAGGTTGAGAAAATATATTAAACAGGAGAGGAATGAACATATATAACATGATATCTAGCTGGAGGATTCACTAATTTGAATGAAAAAATAAGAAAAGAAATAGGAAAAGAGAGTAATTCTTTTTCCCATGATCTAATTCAACTTTTTATTCCCTTTTTTTTGGATAATGTTTGATCTAATTTCATCAGAAGATATAATCTTGCAACTACCTTATAAAATTCAAATGATACAGTGAAAATCAATAGTTTCCCCAAATCTTAATTATAAAATGAACGGTAATACACAGGTAACTATGTAAGAACTTGATTGCATTATAATAAAATTTCTACCCCTTTTCTCCTTTGTGCATGCACAATGAGTTGTATTTTTTTCAAGTTAAAACTCAATATTACTGTGAAATTATTTGACAAGGAGAGCTTTAAGTTATAATACAAATCTATGGAAAAGAAGAAATAACAAAGTTCTTCTCATGGTGATGATGCTTTCATTGTCAAACCATATCAATTGAGCTGTATGATAATCTTAGCAGTAATGCATATTAATATTATTACGCACTCTTATCATTTGGTTTGCAGCTGAAAATGAATCCTACACTGTACAGTGTACATGGCATGCTTAGCAAGTCTCCCCCAAACTTCTGACCCCAAAATGACATTGGGTTAAATTGACCATCATATCCCCCAAAAACATCTATCTAGTAATATTTAATAATTAATATACTTATACAACCACAACTAATTTTTAAAATTACTTTTGATGAATATTACCAAACATAAAACTCAATCTTATAAAAGTAACGTTTTCAAAATTTTGTACAAATTATGCAAACACAAAGGATGAAGGGGAGACGAAGAAAAAGAGAAATTAAAATATGCCCCATTTTAATTTCATGGTCAACTATTACTCTACACTTCTATATTTTAAAAAAGTAAAGAATGAAATAATAGGCATATGAATGTGTAGCAAAAATCAAGATGCTAATTCTTTTTGCTAGTAACATTACCAATGCATCTGAAAACACTTTACTCAGTTCATACATGTAAATTCTTGAAGAATGTGGAATACAAACCCTTTGCTATTTTCTGCATTATCTGAGATAACTGCTTACGGACATCTCTGACAAACAACATCCCCCGCACCTTCAATCAGATGATTCCAGAATAATCACATATAATATGCATTAAATAAATACAAAAAAAAAAACATATGCACATATCACTTCATATTTTAATATAATATTAATATGGCTCTCCTATGAAACTAGAAATTTTAGATAAGACCGTTTTTCCTTAAAGGATACAACTATCTGAACAGAATGTGTGAAGACAAATACAACACAAGGATATTACTAGCTTTCTAACTAAATACGTTAATGGACTTCCTTGCAAAAAGATCTGTCCCAAATTTATCTGTCATTCTTGGCAATACTAGAGTACACAAAGGTACCTGCAAGCCATTGTCTTTGCACCAACCAATGTCATAATCAGTTCGATCCCAACACTCAAATATCTGCAGCAATTGAATGTGATCACCCAAGCCAGAACCATCAGGAAGGTTTGATATTGGATGTTTCCTCTTTTTCTCAGTCTTGCTGCACATTAAAGGGATGTTGCAACAGCTCAGTTACTTGGTGCTTGTCAATGTATAAATGTATAAATATAAACCTCAAGAAAACAAAAGATATACACCATCATATATTCCAGGTTCTTTTCTTTTATTTGGTTGATTGATAGTAGCTATATTCACAATAAGGAAATCGTAAAACATTTTATAAGAATCGACATTAAAAAATTCAACTGTGTGTATTTATGGGGAATTTTTACCTCCTTTTAAGAGTACACAAGAGTTGTGGGTATTTAAGTCATTTGAAACAAAAATAACTGATATTAGTGTTTTATTCCTGTCCTGATTCTTCCATGTTAATAGAATCTCGATTTCGCCATTTCTTTCTCCTGATAATAGGTTCTCTCTTGATAAAATTGCAAGGAAAGACCAACATGGCTGAGGCTTTTCAACAAAAAAAAAAGGTCAAATTATTTAGCATGCTTGACTTTATGGTATTGAGACAGTATGACTCTGACTCTAAGCACTATGAAAGATAAAATGCCTTAATAACCACTTTTGTGCTTTTTTAAAAAAGAGAGTAGCTTTTTTCAGTCTAATTGAAAAAATGAAGAATGTTAAGTTCCTCCTCCTCCTACTCTCTCTCACTCCCTCCCTCTCTCTACACACACACACACTCACACAAAGACTTCAGATGACTCAACCTCTGCCCTGGTAGCAACGTAGTTTCAGCTGATAACATGGCAGCAACTGTCAAAGCCTCGGTTATGCAACCATAATTATTTGCCTCCATTAAAGTTCTTGATAAGGATGGTTCCAACGGAAGTTCTGCATAGTATAAAAAAACAACTCAAGGAATCAAGAGAAGTACTCATCCTTAAACATCTGATTAAGAAAATGAATGGGTAAGAAAAGAATTGTATTCAAAATAGAGGAATACACTTCCATTTCAAGATTGGAAGAAACACAATTCCATGAAAATAATAATGACAGAAAAATAGTATAGTAGTGATGGTCCTTATCATGATCATGAAGATAACAATATTGTGTAATGCGTGATTTCTCCATCAAGATTTCCAGATATTTAAAATTCAACACTAAAATGTAAAGAAAGAAAATAAGTACCAGCCATTTTTCGTCCAATACTTGTAATTGCACCATTTTCATCAATTGCGTCAATCAGATATAATTGCTTCAAGGCATCCTGTAAAGACTCGGCTGCAGAAAACGTGGTTATTCAATCACCAAATTATACTTGAGCAAAACCTACTAAATTACTAGTCAATGATCAAGAATAACAAAATCCACGAGAACTAACCACATATACGGATATACCAATACAAGCAGGGAACTCCCCCAAAAAAGGTGGGGCGAAAAAAAAAAGTCAAAGAATTAAAATTTCTAAGATAACAAAACAAGCGTCTTCTCAAGATCAATGAGAATCAAGTTTAGTTACTCAATACTGCAAGGAGCAAAATTGTCAATTTACATTTAAATTATAAAAAAGATCTTACATGATGGAGGATCAAGAAAGTCAAATTTGAGAATGTCAATATCTGGGAGGTCCAATGACTTCAAGTAAAGAACACTGCCAGCAAGAGAAGATCTCTGAATTTCAGGAACTGTAACATCCAAAAGCTCATCATGGTAAATTCGGGAAGGATATAGGCGGTAGCATTTGCCTGGTCGTGTTCGTCCAGCTCGTCCTGCACGCTGATTAGCTTGGACTCTGCAATGTTAGGAATTATTTTAAATCATCTTAGAGCATATGAATTGGTTATTACAAAATTTTTAAAACTATACTGAATTCCTGATAATTATTAATGCAACCAGAAACCTTTTAAACAATATATATGATTGCTTTTTTGTTCACACTCATGGTAGTAAAAAAATGGCTCAAGAGGCACTTAGTCAGTTTGAACTACAATGTTGAAGGGAAAAAAACTCCGTATATGAATTGCTTCGTAAAAAAAGTATTGTATCAGTGAATCTATGCTTCGAGTTCCAATGAGAGATTAAATTATTTATTGCTTACTTGCTAATTTGAACAACATCAAGAGAATACATCCCGCCGGATGGATTGTACTGCCTTTGCTTTACATAACCAGAGTCAATAACATACCTAAAATTCATAAAATTAAAAACTATTTTAGAAACTGAGTAGACAAGCTGACGTGATTTATCCAAAAGAGAAGTGTTGTCAAAATACAACACATAAACACTCCAAATCACAATGGACAAATTCAAATGGCAAGGATATGCCTGTTGTTCATCTCAAAATGAGCTACAAGAAATAATGTCATTAATTTTCTCTATAATTTTTACATAAATTGGCATTATGCATAGGAAAACTGCATGGTTACATATCTCAAAACATATGCAATCTAAAGAATAAGCACCACATATCCTGTTGGATGTGATATTGTAAATTATGCCAAAAGAAATAGAATGCCTTGCCAGCTACAGTATATATTGAGCACTCATATTATTGTTTTGGCAATAATATTCCATCCTCTTCTGGGTGCTACACTATCTGATATTCACACTGCTTTTACAGAAATGGTCTAATCATGAACAGTCAGCACATATTCAATAAATGGATTAAGGAGGGTTTTGATTTTTTAAACAATTTTAATCTTTTTCTGGCTAAGACAAAAATAAATAGGATACAGAAATAAGAAGTGGTTAAATTATTAATAAGTGATAAAAGCAGCAACAAAAACAATAATATACAACAATTTATCTTCATGACAATATATAACGAGTCACCTGGGTATGCATATCTTAAGTGAAATTTTAATTGTAAAATAATAATATTTAACTTAGAATCAGTGCCCTTACACTACACCATCAACAGTCAAAGAAGTTTCAGCAATATTTGTTGCAACAATAATTCGTCTGCAATTTGGAGGTGGAGGACTAAATACGCGCACCTGTAAGATTATATAAGACATGCATGAGTTTCAAATGTGCAAAAGACCGTATCATGACTCACTTTCTTTTGTGGGATAGAATATCTCAAACATCAACTGTTGTTTATTTAGGGTTTTTTTGCCAAAAGAAAAGGAGCAAAAATATGCTTTTAAGAGTTCATTGCAAGCTATGAAATATAATTATGAAGCACACGAGGTAAGTAATAAGTTGGACGAGGAAAGAACTAAGATAAATCCACTCAAGAAAGTTTCATGCTATGTTATTTCCGAGAAGATTCTATCAGTGCTAGTTAGTCAAATTTGCTATAGACAAAACTAAAAAGAAAACTAAGAATTATTTATGGGAATCAAATTATAATGCCTTTACATTTATTCTCACAGATATTGTTTCTTCATATTTGAAGTATCAGACATGCATTATTGCATCAGTTTATAGAAGATTGATTGTATTTGGAACTTGGAGTGAGTTGCTCATGCCAATGGTAAGCAGATTTCTTGATTAGGAAGATTGTGAAAAAATGAAAAACCACTTGCCTGCAATTCAGGTGGCAAAGAACCATGTAAGGGAAGGATTATAGCATCCATGCAGGAACCTTCCTCAAGAGCCCGAACTTTATCTTCTAACTTAGATACCAACTTCTCTATGTCATCCTGCATGAGGGTCATTGAAACTTGTTCAATCATCACATCATATTAGAAACAATAGGATTAAAATTTACAATCTAGAGGGGAAGTTAGAGACTTATAGTGTAAATACCATATAACAAAAATGTTCACCTGTCCAGTCATAAATATTAAAATATCCCCTTCTGGTTCACGAACATGTATATCTGCAAAATCAACACCTCATCAACCACTAAAAATAAAAGAAATACAAATACAGTAAATAACACAGCTGAAATGGAGTTTATACAGGTCAAATTGACACAACTTGACAACATTTCCTGACTTTCTACTTGAAAAGTTACCAACCATTCAATCATCAAAGGAGCTAAAGGAAGTGAATTTGATTCTTCACATCAAACATGGACAGGTAGATTTCGCAATTCAGATTGAAAATGCATTCCCTATTAACAGCCTTTTTACTTATATGCAACAGCTTAAACCATGAAATTCTCTTTTTAATAGCCAAAACCAGTTTTCAAGAGAAGTTAATAGATCGCAAACAGGCATGTCATGTATGAGTTAATCAATATGCAAAGGGCAAAGCAAACACTTTAACATTTTGACACAATTTTTGTCTAACTTAACAACATGATGCCAAGGAAAATTTCTTTACACAAACATGCAGAGGATACATTATTAATTACAGGTACTATTAAAAGTTTCAAACTTATTATCATGGCATGCAGATGAGGTTAAAATTTATGTCATACCAAGAGCTGTTTTCAGAGCAGACTCAAGATAGCTTGCGGGACGCTCGCTGCTGTAAAGAACCTCAACTGGATATAACTTCCCTGGGATGTTCAATACAGGACAATCAGCAAAGAACTTTGATACCTTATCCCCATCAAGAGTAGCTGACGTGATCAAAACTTTGAGATCGGAGGAACGAACTTTAACCAAGCGTTTCATAAGACCCATCAATATATCCCTGATGACAAACATACACGCCAATCACAAATTGCATAAACAACAACACCCTAATGAATAAAGCTAACATTTAATAACACCAGTACATAGAAGACAAAAGAGTGTGTCACTGCCACATGTCTTACGTGTTCAAACTCCGTTCATGAGCTTCATCCAATATAATAACAGAATACTCGTGTAGCTCTGGATCAGCTAGACTTTCACGAAGGAGGACCCCATCAGTAAGGTACCTAATCAAACCAATAACAATCACCACCTTACAATCATAGACCAATTGAAAACAAAACCAAGTCAAGAATAATATAAAACTAAAATGCCACTATTCCAGCATCAGCATTATTACTTTATGCGCGTGTTGCGCGAAGTTCTGTCCTCAAATCGAATGGCGTATCCTACTTCCTCTCCAAGCTGAACACCGAGCTCTTGCGCAACTCGCCTACGGAAGTTAAAACGACACCGTTGTGGTCATGAGTTGGGAAATTAACAAAGCCCTAGGGTCGAAGAAATTGAATAGCGTGGTGTTACCTGGCGACGGAGACGGCGGCAACTCGACGGGGCTGAGTGACGGCGATTCTACCGTAACCTCGGCGGTGAAGCATTTGAGAGAGTTGAGTGCTCTTGCCGGAACCGGTCTCTCCGATGACAACGACGACGGGGTTCTGCTCAACGGTTTCAATGATCTTTTCTTCGTACTGGACTATGGGAAGGGTCGCCATTCTCAACAGAAAGCGAAAAAACCCACCCCAAACAGCAAGGAATTTACTACTATGATTCAAAAACTGAAGAACATTCTCACTTCCATAGCTTTAGCTTGATTTGACGGAGTGTACTCTTCAATTCAAGAGAAAAATAGACAGAAACACCTTAAAATTTAATAGATATTTTTGAAGTAGTTAAATATGTTTTGAGTCTGCATATTGGACTTTTAGTCCTACGTGATTTTTGTCCATCACAAATTAAAAATATATCAATAACATATTGGACTTTTAATCCTACAATTTAAAATAGGTGATTTTTGTCCATCACAAATTAAAAATATATCAATTCAGTCTTTATTGCATAATTTTATTACTGATTAGCTACAGATTTTTATTGATACGAACTAAATTAATATATTTTCAATTCTTGAAAGAACAAAATATTAATTTTAAATAACAAAATTTTAACTATATTTTCATTTTATCGCAATTGATTCATTAAGTTCGAGTAATTATTAAAATAATTTTTTTATTAGCTTAGATTAATTCAATAAATAAATTTTGGGGTGAGCTAAATGTAAATAGCTCTCTACCATCCTTTCAGGCTCTCACCTTAAATTTTTATTATCAAGAATTTTTTTTTCAATTTAAAATTAAATGATATAATTTTTAAAATAAACCATATGAATTAATAATTGAAATTGACAAAGATGAAAAATTGAGATTTAATTACCGTTGTGCGTTAATTTAAGATTATTAAAACAATATCTAAAGATAAAGAATTAACTCGAATGAAATTAAAGTAAAAAAAAAAAATTATATTATTAATGGTTAAATAGAAACATTAGTAGTATTTGTCATCTTTTAAATTTAATAATTATTTTTTCCTTCTCAAAAAAATTAATGATTTTTTATGTAAATACAAATTAAAAGTCTGGTAAATCTAACGCTCTCCCTCCACTCCTAGCTGCCAGGAACTACCTTCTGTTACGGGGCAAGTTGATTTTTTCGATTTAGACCTTTATTTTTCTTTTTATATTTTTAGGTTGCTGGGTTAAGCAAACTAATAGATCTATAAATTCTCTGAAGCGCCAAGTTACCTGCAGATTTTTGGACTCTTAGCATCTTCTGCATCAATATCACCAACATGCCACCCACCATTTCCGGTTCCCAAGTGAGTTTCGAAATTTTGTTCATGTTTCTTCATCATTTCTTTTTATGTAATAATAATAATGTTAATGTTTTATCAGGAAATGCGGTTTAATAAACAGCATTAACATTATTATTAGTTTGGAATTGTTCTTTAAACATGTTACATTCTCATTGTTTTTCATCACATTTCTCAGATACCAAATAGGCCATATCCGTTTTTCTTTTATGATTCGTTGGATCAAGTATGTTTGATTGAATTGATTAATCTCTGCACAACATGCCCAAAAATATGATACTTAAATGATGCGCCACACAAATTGAAGCCTTGTAAGAAAAATGCAAAGCCAAACTGGTAGATTTGTTAATAGACCACAATAACAACAACAATCACCCATGTGAGATCTGCTATATGGAAGAAAGGACAGCATTATTGAAGTATATTAAAAAGAAACTGAGTAAACCCTCAATTTGTTCATGAAAGATTTGACGCTGTTCATATTAGTCTCTAAAAATTGAAAATTACATTTTCATTCTCGAAAGATGTAAAAGTCATTTAATTAAGTCTTTTTTAAAGATTAAATTGACATTTAAAAAAATCTTTTTAGGACTAAAGTGATTTTTCATCTTTCAAGTACTAAACTAAATAACTTTTCAGGATGAAAAATGCAAAATTTTTTTATTGTGAATTAATATGATCAACTTCAAATCTCTCGGCCACCACCAAAAAGGCGGTTTAGTCAAACAAATATGTTATCAAATAATGAAAGTTAAATTTCAATGATTAATTAATGAGTTCAACCTTTTAAGTTTGAAGTCTCTATATAATACTAATGATTTTTTTGGGATGTCTTTTTCACATGTTTCTTTGATTCTGATTTCTCAGAAGCCAAAGGCAACTTCAGGAATGAGTTCAAGGCAACGTCCATTACACGCATGTGGAGTCTCAATCTTAGCAATTGCTGACATTGCCTTTGGAAAAACCCAAGATATCAATGGACCATTAGGATCAAGTTTAAGAAAGATGGCAAAGTTAGCCAAATTTGTCACACCCTTCTTCTATGCCATGCAATACCAATTGCTAGCCATCCTCTCCTTTATAGATGATCGCATTCTATCAGCTGAAAAAATGACTGAGAAATTGTTTCCCCCTTCAACATATGCATTTGATAAAATTGATGAAATTGTGCTAATGATAGTGTCCCTACCAGAAAAATTTGATGGTGCAATGAACAAGTTTCCTACAATCATCCATGAAGTCCCATTCCTAGAATGGGCACTGACCCTTGTGATCTCAAGGTTGAATAGTTTGGCTTCCACATTGAACCATTGGGGGAAGGAAAATTCAAGGATGGATGAGAAAACAATAGGTGTTGATAGGAGCTGCAATGATCATATAGATTCATCAGCATCTGAAAGGTACCTTTCTATGGATTCAACAACTGGTATTAACAGTGAGAGTTTGGAAAGCTTTCCTCCTATACCTGAGGCTGAAAACAAAGAGGTTAATCATGACATGGTAGTGTCAAGTCAGGTGAAAGGGTCATACAAGGAAGCATTAGAGAGAGGGAAAGAAGAGAAGTCATCAAGTGATATAATGGAGTGGGAAAGTGAGAAGAAGATTGATGAAGATGAATGTGAAGTTATTAATGAAGGAAGAGAGAAGAAGAATGGTGAAAATAATAAAGAGTGTGAGAGTTTTATAAAATACCAAGTTGAAAGGAGTGGAAGCATCAAGGATGATCCACTTCTGGAATTGTTTGAGTCTGCATGGCTCATGAAATCTGGCCGTTACTAGGAACCAAACAGAGGAGACAGAAGCAAAGAGAATGCAACTAGAATGTCTGTGTGTATCAGAGTGGTGATATGTGACACTAGCAGCATCCTTTGCTTCCTATAGCTACTCACAAAGTGAGTGCCTCTTTTGTCATTGTTTTCTTTTGCAGTTTGTTTTTCATTATTACCTGAAATCTTGTAAGAAACTTGTTAATTAAGACCCTTTTTGTTTTATGCAATTGAGCAATCAAACCCCTTTCCGGTTAACTACATTTGGTTGCTTCATCCCCCTCTTTGTTATAATCTTATATATTGTTGTTTGGATGTCAAAACCACGCTACAAACGTGGATTCGGTATCGAGGATACCGAATCCACGTTTGTAAATGGTTTTGATTGTATCCAAACATGCTAATAGTCAATTTACTAAGAACATACTGCTCCATTAGCTACTAATTAAAAATTGTAGACATATGATTTCCCAGTATAATCCTTCACATTTGAGCATTATCACTTCACCATGTTCTCTGCATCAGCAATGTTGTACAACATGGCGTCTTAATTATAAGTACAGTCAGGTGAGGCATTAACCAACTTGTTTTTTCCCAGCAATGTAACAGATGTTATATTTGTTAAAAACTCAGAAATATGGAAAATATTATCGGGAGGGGCCTGTCTTTTGCATTACACCTGACAATATCGAGTGAATAAATATTCTGCATCACCTAAAGATTGTTGAAAAATATAATAGTTATTGGATTTAATTTATATATATTGTGAGTGTGAAGAACATATATCTAATGGTGTGCCGCCACGTTATTTAACGAATGTAAGACCTGTTATCAATGAGGTAGTTAAGGATTAAGGATTTTTTGTAATTAAAAGAATAGGTTTAAATATATTTTTTTGGTCCCTTTTGAATATGGTGGTTCAGGTTTTGGTCTTTCACTTTAAAATTTAACTAACAATTAGTCCTTTAATTTTTTTATATATAGTCATTAAGTTACATCTCTGTTCAAAGATACCATTATCTGCTACCTAAAGGATAAATATTCTACATTAATATAATAGATATTTGTATATATATGTTTTTTGACGTCGATAAAGATGGACTAAAACTAAAAAAGAAACTAAAACAAGATATTGTCATATTCAGATAAAATCAATCCATATCTAATTTAAAACTTTCTTATCATCAACATATCAAAACTAGAAACTATATTCCTACACACAATTTTCTTCAACTCATAAACTTCACTTCTAAACATACTTTTCCTTAATCCATAAACCCCATCATTTTGGAATACCAATTACCAAATGATCATCAGGTTTGAAGCAAACCATAGCTTTCTTTTTTTTTTTTTTGGTCAAAAAAACCATAGCTTTCAAACCATGAAAATCTACATTACCTAATCCATTCACATAAAATTCATTTTCATTATATCTCCAATTGAACTACCAAACCCCTATAATCACCCACTTGAGACTCATCGCACCTCAAGAGACTCCTTGCCACAAGTCCACAACCTTTCAAGACCATTGTCAAAGCCATTAACTAGCCACCAAATTTCTAATCTCCACTACATGTAGATACCACTACCATCATGAATTCCGTGTGTCTTGGTTTAGTGACCCCAAAGATAAGCCATTACTGGTACCACTTATAACAGCAAGCAGCAACGTTACCTTATTACACTTAAAGTTCATCCTTTCACATCAGTGCTGAAAAACACCCACTACCATGGATCCATAAAAATTTTGTGCCTTCACCTCTGTCATAATACCCATAGAAACACCACCAATTTGACCTAGAACAAATATCATTATGAGCCAAAGTGATGGATCCTGGTCAATAAGTTGCTTAAAAGAGATTTTTTAGTGTAAGAAAATTATCTTCTAGAGGTTATAAGCTTTTACATGTATAGGATTATCGGATTAATTACCTGGCGGTCATGATGAATAAATTTAAATTCCAAATTAAATATTTTGTTTCCTTTAAATATAACATTTTTCTTTTAATCCCTCTAAATATATTTAGCACTACCTTTTAGTATTAAGTGAATGTTTACCTTTGTGTTTGGATGACTTGATTTTCAAATTAAATTTACAATTAATTTTGTTGGCCGAAGAAGCTAACATCATGTTGCTTTTGTTACGAATTTTAACAGAAACCAGATGAAAACATAAGAGTAAACTAACATATTGTTGATTGAGTTTTTTTTAGGATTATACAATTTAGTTTCTGACCTTTTTTTAAGTATATAGTGACAGAAAAAATAAAACTACTATATTAAGGTTTTATATTTCTTAAAAACTAAATTATATAATCCTAAAAAAATTAGGAACGGATTTATTAGTTTAGTATAATAACATAACAAACTGAAAAGTCGAATGTTTGATATGAAAATATAGGTAAGGAGGAGTGGAATCCTACTCTTCTAACAAACAAACAAAAAAAACTCATGGACCAATCATGCTATATGTAAGTGTTCCACTGAATGACTTCACTGAATAGTCGGAATCAGAAATGTGGCAATAACAAAGTCAACAAACAACAGGGAAGAAAATCTATTTGAATTTTGATTGCCATATAGATTCTGAGTTTGACTAATTAAGTGATGTCAAACCATCAAGATTTCGTCTATCATGATGTTCCTGAATTTTAAGATGGTGCTTCCAAAATTCCTTGCTACATTTATATTCGACCATAACAGACTTGATATATAACCAATATACCAACTAGGACAAAAAATTGATTTGCAGTTTCTAACCAATTACTTCTAATTCCAGATTTAGGAAGTAGGTAGCGAACTTTTTACTAGAATTAATTTTGAAAGAATTAAAGTTAATTTAAACAATTATTTTATGTTTCGGAATAATATATTAATAGTAAATTTTGAAATAGTTTTGTTTAAATAATAAAGTAAAACTATTTTTAATTGGTTAAATTACACTTTTAGTCCATTTAGTTTAAACTTTGTGCAATTTTGGTCCCTCAAGTTTTTTTTTTTTTAACAAATTAAGTTTCTTACTTTTAAAATTAAGTAAATTTGATCACTCCATCAATTATTTTCAACTTAAAACCCTTAAATTCTCATTTTCAATCCAAATATATGAGAGTTTAGAATAGATTTGAGAAATTAAATAATTTTAAATGTTTAAAAGTAAAAAAAAATTAATAAAAATTTAATAACATTTGAAGGATTTTGTAGGATCAGAAATTTACTGTTTAAAGAGGGCAAAATTTTGGAATTTTTTTATATTGGGCAAAGTTTGATATTTTGATTGGAATGTTTTTAGATTAAGAAGATTTAAAACGATTTAATCAATTCAATTTGTAATGAATGAAAAGTGAAAATTTGAGGATTTTAATAAATTTTGGTATACAAATAAAGCAGTAAATGGAAAAAAAAAATGCACCGCTTTCTGTAAATTCTCCATCTTTTTATCTCCAATAAGAAAATAAATTAAACATAAACATGCTTTTGCAATTCATAACATTTTCCAATTCTAACGGTTCATTACCTTGGATCCAAGATGTGCTGTAACCCTGATAGACCACAGAATCCGTGAGCAATAGTCTAAATTCCATCCTTATTTTTCAAAAGAAAATAAATTATAGTTTAAATACTTAGCAAAAGGCATCTTTTGGTCAACCATTGTCTTTATCAAAAAAGAGACGATCAATTTGTGTTAGTCATATAAAAATATTAAAACGACCTGCGCACTACGAACCATGTAATTGTAAACACGGGCCAAAAACCATGCAAATCAGAAGTTGAAACTTGAAACGAACGTAAAGAAGACTGGTTATAGTTAGCTTTTAATTAGACTGATCCTACTGGTTATAGTTAGCTTCAATTCCTTGACCTACAAAAAAAAAGGATTCAATTCACCGAGAAAACACCTTAAGACATCATTCACATTTACTTTAACTTCAAAAATGTAAATCTAACACGTGAAGCCCCATGAAATTATCCCTCCCTCCCTCACCCCTAAAAAAAAAAAATCTAACACTTGGAGATTGATATTACAAGGAGGAAAGCGAAAGAAGAAAACAAAATCCATAAATTACACAGGCCTGTACATCTCTTCTTCGCTTTGGAAACCAAAAAGTAAGAAGCACCCACGGGAACAGGAAGGAGGGGAGAATAAAAGCAGGGTCATAAAAGGAAAAAAGCTAACAGAGAGATTTACAACCTATGGAACTTAACACTGGTGTATAGAATAGCTCTTGCTTTTCCAGAAAAAGCCAAAAGCTTTCCCAGTCTTTCTTCTAGACATGGATTTACATAGAGGTTTCATTTCACCAGGCGGCACAGACAAATCACTAGTTTCAGGTGGACACTGATGTGTCTTAACTGGTGAAGGGTCTCGTTGTCGCTGCTCTCGGAACAGCATCAAAAGTTTCTGTGCTTTTTCCCTCCCTCTTGGAGTCCCATTCACTGATATTGATACCAATGCAGGTATAACTCCTTCTTGCAGGACCATCTCGCTACATATCTCACTTCTGTTGCACAAAATTAGGAGACAAGAGACAGCTTGTTCCTGCACTAGGAGCTCACCGGTGTCCAATATCGAAGCCAATGCACCAATGAGTCCAGGAGTTGATACCATTTCCTCCCTTCCAACTTGAGAAGTGGCTAAATTTATCAAAACAGCTATGCATTTTTCTGTCCACATGCAATCACCCTGGCCTACGAGAAGGGATTGTAGACCATTAATGATGCCAGATGAAAGGAGGTATGGGATATTGGAGGGCACAGTAGAAAGATTATAGAGAGCATGGAGAGAATCTTGCATGCATTGACCATCAGAGTCAGATTGAAGGAGCTGGACGAGGAACTGTACAGCATTACTCATGCCAATCATAGGCTTGGCTTCTTCTAGGCAAGAGAGATTCAGATATAGAGCGCTTGCACAACCATAGGAACTAGTGTTAGAAATCATTTCCTCCAACAATGATAATACTCCAGCTGATAACATGATTTCCTTATTCCTGTTGAGAAGTAAAAAAGATAAATTCAAGTAAATGATGTGCACACAGGTTTAAAAACAATAAAAATTATGTGAATTCAGAAAGAGTTAGTTCACTAACTCTACTATATCTTGGGAAGTTTGAACCACAGTTATTATTGAAAAGCATATTAACTGAACGAACAAAATCCTTCTCTTTCTGTTTAAAAGTGCCAATGAAGAACCAGAGCTTAAATACAGAAGAAAGTTGTGGCAATGCATTCAATGGAAGCAGTGATTAGTTTTCAACATTCACTTGCACTATGCAAATCTCTGTTTTTGTTTTTCCTCCTGTGAGCATGTTTGAAAGGTGGGAGCATTATTGCATCATCAAATGCATCAATGTGCAGTTTATTTTCAATGTTAACTATAAAAAATTTGCAGGACAATACAGCTGTCTTTTTTTCTGAAATGCGGGAGGCCAAACAAAAACAACAAAAGCTGGTATACACAAATGGTCTCAAAGAGATAGAGAATGACCAGATCTTTGTGATAAAGATGATCTTTTTTATTAAAATGATTAATTTAATAAAAGATAATGAAGGTATGGCTTTGTTTAAAATGAAAAGTCTCATTTTTCAAATACCAAAAACAGTTTTGATTTTGCAATAATACGAAAAGCAGCTTCACTTGATTATTCAAAACTATAAAGAGCTAGAAAAGATTAGTTATTCACTTTTAGCTAAAGACGATTAATTTATAATGAAGGTGTGGCTTTGGCTAAAATGTGAGGTCTCATTTTTCATATACTAAGAACTGTTTTCATTTAATAATCATATGAAAAGCAGTTTTACTTAATGATTCAAAACTATAAAAACTAAAGATAGTGCACACCTGTTGTTATTCACAGCCAGGTTGAAGAGAGCCATTGCTCCACTTTCCTGAGCCATCAAATCTCCTTCATGCACAGCTGATTGTAAAAACTGTAGAAGTGCTTCAACAAACCCATTAGCCCCCATAAAAATCCTGGCTTCCTCATCATCCCTCAGAAACAGCCTTAACTGTTCTACCACTTCACATTTCCTCTCCCAATTGTCCCCCTCAGTCAAGACTTTCAGAAAACTAAAATACTGCTTAGTGTCTTCCTCTTGTGCAGACACACTTTCAGTTCCATTTTCCCCAGATTCCTCTGAGATACCACTCTCCTCTATAGGAACCACTTTGACACCCTTCAACTTGCAAGAGCTGACACTATTTACAGATCTCGAATTTGTAGATTCAGACTCTGATAATACCAATCTCCAGTAGTTAAGATCAAGAGATTCAGGAGGGCCTTCAGGAACAGGAACTCCATTTTGTTCACACCAACTAGCAACAAGACCCTTAACACAGTAATTAGGAGTCAAACAAAGATGATCAAGTTTCTGTTGGGTCTTTGGGCAGTTGTTGTGCCCATCACTGAACCATTTCTCTATGCAAACCCTTTCATACGTTTGGCCAGAAGCAATGATAACCGGATCATACATGAGCTGCAGAGATATTGGACATCTTAACTCTTCAGGTGGAACAGGCATCTGCCCCGATTCGCTATTATTATTTTGCTTGAAATTAAAGGAGCTAAGTTTTGATAGTTGTCTGTCAAAAGCTTGACATTGACCACCAGGAATACCATCCTCAATAGATCCTATAACAGTGGGAGAACAAGGTGCAGAACCCTGAGAATCATTGTCATCTGAGAACTCACTTCTAAATAACTTGGAGTATTTCCTCATAAGATGTAAAAGATATGTAACAATTGATTCCTTCCGCTTGTCTTCCTCAGCCCGAGCCCTGTCTATAAGTTTCTTGAGAGCTCTTCTTTCAGCAAGAGCTGCTCTTGAAGATGTGATTCCAAGTCTAGTAGCAGCCTGGTGAAAAGATTCAAGCTCATTACTGTCACTAGAGTCATTAAACTTTCTCCCCTGCTGAAGCAATGCAATTAAATCATCACCAACTTGCTTCTCTGATGGGTCAAGAGCAAATTCCACACTCTCAAATTCATTCACAATCTCTTGAACCTGAACATGTAATGAGTCAAACCTCAGACAAGGTTAAACATTGACATTCGACAATGAAAATAAGAAATGAGCAACATTTGTGCATGCACATATACATACAAGGGTCAGTATTAAAGAAACCAGAAAAAGAGCCCCCTCATTCATATGCACAAAACAGAAGTCAGCAATGCTGAGTAAGACCCTCCACATAATATAATAGGATCATAACCTGTCAACCCCAAAAAATGAAAGGCCTACAGAGCTATAATGTTGAAGTTTATTACCTGACACCCAATAGATTGTGGAACAATATCTTCCACCCGTCTAAGACTATCTTCAAGAGCACATTTAGCCTTCTCAAATTTTAGAAGAACGGAATCCCCAGTAACAGCCTGCGTCATAATTAATGTCATGTCTAAGATATTCTACAAAGTACAAAATGTATTTCAGGACAAATAACTTCACCAACCAACAGACAATTGTTTAACGAGCTAAAGGTAAAATAAAAACTTTACATACTGCATAATCAGAAAATAAAACTATAGAGAAATGAATCATACCAAGTAAAGTTTACTACACTCTGAGCAGTGTTGAAGAACACTCTTGGCTTTTTCTAAGGCTACATGCAATGAACACAATGCCTGAATTCCAGTTTTACTCCTAGGTCTAGCTGCTTCTAAAGAAGGAAATATTGACAATACTTTGCAATATATTATAGAAAGAGCCTTGCACATTTGTCCATGTAACTGCATATGAAAGCAGATAAATATCGGTTAGACTACATTTCAGAGAATTAAGAAAAAAAATTATACCAGAATGGGATTTAATGGGAAAAAACCCAGTGCAAGAAGAAAACAAATTCATTTGGCCAGCAATGAAAAACATTTGCTTAAATAGAAGTTTTCATGAGCCCTAAAAGGTAAACAGATTCAACTATTTTTTCTTTTCTGGTTGAATACATACAAAAACTTGGGAAAAAAAATAATAAATATTTTTTTTCCATTTCTTGCCTAATTGAATGAAGAATATAAAGGAAATCACTTATTTACCATAGGTAAAATCACTAGAATTTCCAAAACAGCATGCAAAATAATTAAACATGTAAAATCATACCTTGGCATCACTAATAGCGAATAGATTTTCTTCAACCTCCGCAACATCCATCATTCACATTCACGGTCTGTGCAAACTTAGGTATTAAATGACCTTAGCTACAGCCTACAGGATCAAAAAGAGAATACAAAAGAGAAAGTTAATAGCGGGGGAATTTTATCAGTTTGAATCGAAACAGCATCAGTCCCTATTAC
This sequence comes from Sesbania bispinosa, assembly GCA_026901365.1. Lineage (NCBI taxonomy): Eukaryota > Viridiplantae > Streptophyta > Magnoliopsida > Fabales > Fabaceae > Sesbania > Sesbania bispinosa. The sequence continues at coordinate 374,006 of QLOH01000297.1, read as the reverse complement.
TTCAGCCAACTAAAGTTTTTTGCACCCAGTTTTATTAAGCCTGTAAAGTAAGCAGAGTAAAGCAAAATAGGCCAACAAAATTAGCCAAAATTAAGTGAGCAAATCTCAATCTTGTTTTAGATGCAAAGCAGCAAATCCCCCGTCATCTTATGAGTGAATTTTTCATTTAGGTACTGGAAAAAAAAAAAACAACAGAGACCATGCAAAAAAAGATCAAGAAAAAGCCAACTAGGCATTAGATTTGCCATGGCCTTAAATTTATTTTTCTCAATATAAGAAACGACTTTCTTTTTTTGCCAAAATTTTCTATCCAATTGAATAGACCATAAGAAAAAAGGACAGATGGAACACTTTGCTAAAATTTCAAAATAGGCTTTGAAGCAAAGATGAAGATGATATGTGACACTCCAAAACGAAGATAACATATCGAATAATCCAATGGAGTCGGAACATTGATTCAAAAGACACAGCAATTTAATCAAATGCGTTTTTACACAACACCTTCAGTGATTCCAACAAATACAACAGATGTTGGAAACATAATTTGCCAGCTAAGATCTTAATTCGAACAAATTCAAAACCAAAAATAGAGTTTAGAAAATGAAAACAGAGAGCGTTAACGGCCACAGGACCTCAACCAAAAAATTTATACAAAAATCAAAAATAAAAATCTGATTTCAGAAGCCAAGCATAAACATCCAGAGAAGCGCGAGAAAACCGTTGTAGACTGAAGAATAAGAAGGGGTTAAGAGGAAGGATTAGGGTTTGGAAGCAAAACGACGTACCAAGCAACCAAAAACGAAAAATGAAAATTACAGCCAAGGAGGCTTCATGAAATAGATGAGGCACTTGTAGAATCGCAGAATTAGGGTTCGGAAGATCTATAGTTTTGTCAGAAGTAAGTGTTGAGTTCGGAATCGGAGAGAGAGTTTCGTTGGAGCACTCGCACGCAAGGTAGAAGGAGAAAGTGAGGAGGGAGAGATGGAGATTTGGTTATTCCAGAGTGATATTGTAAGAAATAGTGGAAATTGTTTAAATAATTATTTTAGTTTTTAGGTTTAGTTAATTGGAAGTTAAAATTGAAATGTCTATTCTTTATTTTATTTTATTTATGGTGGAGGAGGGGTTTGTAGATGAACAATTATTGTTTCTTGGTTTTAAAATTTTAACGTTTTATAGTTTGAAAAATGTTTCGAAAGGGGGAAGTTAGAATTTCCGCCGCTTTTATCTCCCCCGGTTCACCGGCCGACAGTTGCCGACCTCCTTGTTTGTCGCCTAGCAGACCTGTCATAATAATTAATTCTTGCCCAGTTACAATTTTATCCTTCATTCAGCATTATGAAACTTCGAAGATCCATAGGCTGTTCTGTTCATAATTACTTCTAACGTTTTTTACCCAAATTCAAATTCAAATTTAAATATATTCTTGTCATAATTACTTCTAACATTTACAGATTTTTTTTAGAATTTAATAATAACTATACATTATTCGTGTATAAAAATTTTAAACAGACATTCAATAATATGTTATTATGTTTTTTAATAAATTTAATAATACATGAGTTATTATATTCATTAAATGATGTGGTAATATATTATTGAATGTTTGTGTAAAAGTTTTTTACATCAACCGTGTATAATAATTTAAATCTTTTTTTATTTATGGATTAGCTCACGTGGTATGTTTTTTTTATATATCAAACTTGAAATCTTGTTAAAGGGAATTAAATATGTACAGATTCAACTAATCCTTGTTAATTTTTTAAGGATGTTTTTTTATTTATTTTAAACCCTTGAGATTGAGAGGCTGCATTGATAAATAAGGATTTGAGGGATTTAAATGCTTTTTTATATCTCGTTCTTCATTATTCAATTAAAAATGTGATACATCAATTAAAAGTTGTACATAATTGCTTTATTCATCTAAACTCCATTAAGGGTTACTGTACTTCTCTAAGAACTCTACGTATTTAGCAACACACTCTTAACATAGGATCTTGTTAACAAATATTTTTTTTTGTTTAACCACAGGTATCCTCCACGGGAGGTAATCCGAGCCGGGAACATCTACATCATGGTGGGGCTAGCTCTTCCAGCGGGGATTTTTTCCATTCACAAGACTCGAACCCAAGACCTTACTTAAGGGAAATCAAGCATGTACCACTTGAACCAACCCCATTAGTGTTAACAAATATTTTTAGAGCAGTCGTTAAGGATCCATAAATAAATTTTTTATTAAAAATCACTATATTAATTATATCTATAACATTAAATACTGCATAATTCAATAAAAATTTTCTATTTTCAGTTCGTTAATAAATATCCTAAGAACACCCGTTAGCACCCTAATATATACATCATGTTTTTTTCTCCTCTTTTACGCTAACCACGCCTTCATAATCCACGTTCCCAATCCACCCCATCCTTAACTCCCTCGCTCTCCCATCCTAAGGTACTTGCCTCAACCATGCCACGCCCAACTCACCCAAATATGTGATGTTCTTTTCATCATGAAAGGAGCTTTTTTAAATTAATAATAAATTTTTACCAGTAGTTGAAAAGGGAACTTTTTTTAAAAAAATCTACCCCAATTAATTTCTCAAGAAAAGTTAGTAGTTATCTAAAAAATATACCTTAGCAAACATTGATTAAATTGTTTCAGTTGGTAATTTCAACTTCCATCTAGTTGAAATGTCTTATCAGACACAATTAGATAGAGAAAGTGTTTGGTAAAACAAGTCGAAAGCTGAAAAGCTAGATGAAAGCTGAAAGTTGAAAGCTAGCATGATTTGATTGAAAATGTTTTGTAAAATTGGCTAAAAATTATAAAATGACATATAATGACATAACTATTAAATAATAATGAGTGAGGGTTATTAATGGATCAACTTGTACAAAATTTCCAGCATGAGAGCTTTTTCTAAAAAAACCACCTCAAGTAGCTTTTCAAAAAAACTAATAGCTACTTAAAAAGACTACCTTACCAAACACTTATGAAATGATTTCATCTACTAATTTCAATTTTCATCTAGTTGATACGTCTTACCAATGAGTTTATTTCATAAGACATGATCAACTTTCATCTAGAGAGTGTTTGATAAGACATGATCAGCTTTCATCTAGAGTGTGTTTCATCAATAGTTTTATGACGTAACAAAAATCTCATAAAGTAACGTATTGTCTTATAAAGTGATGAAATTTAAATTGAAATACAAAGAATCCTCACTTTACTTTCTTTTATATACATGTATACGCACACACACATAGCAGCTTCATTGTGCATTGTCAATTGATAGCAGTGGAGCAAATAAATTTTGACATTTTAATGTTTTTGTGTCACTTTTAATAATAAAAAAACAATAAAACAAAGTGAAATAAATTATATATATGAATTAATGTAAGAAGTTTTTATCTATCATTATTAGTGATTAGAAGTATTTCTATGGTAACTTGAACGAGAAGGAGTTTTCATCCATTATTATCATCACATAAAAGCAATATTAGAAAAATTTGTTAGTTATCAAATGGATAATTAATAGTATAATAAAATTTGCATAATTAAAAAATTTGGGGACCAAAATCGTGAAATCAACAAAATAATGGGACCATGATCATGAAAAAAAATATTAAGGGGATCAAAATCATAAAAAAATATAATAGAAAGACCAGAATCACGAAATCATCAAAATAGAAGGACCAAAATTATATTTAACTTAAATTTAATGGAGTCATCAATTCAGAAGCAAAATCTTTAACACATTTAATTTGTTTAATGGGAAAAGTTATGGTACACAAAATGAAAAAACTTATACTGATACACAAATTTTGTGAATCGTTGATATATTGGTAAAAAATTTGGACGGTTAAAATCGAATACCTGATAATTGATGACGTGTCGGTAGTTTAGTTTGTATATAAAGAACTAAAGGAGACATGTTTATGATGGTGTAATATTTCGTTTTTTTTTTAAATCTTTCTCTATTTCAAATAATATTTCTTTATTAACCCTAAGGGGTTGGTCGAGTGGAGCAAGATATGGTCTCGTATCTGACAGGTCGCTGGTTCAAAACCCCACTTGATCCCTTGGGTGAGGTAAAATGTAAGTAACTCTGTAAGTGCTCAAAGAGCTCGGAGGCTTTCCCTGTCTTGGACCGGGGGCACCATCCCCTCACCCTAAATTTTACTCTACCAAAAAAAAAATAATATTTCCTTATTTCTTTATTTTCCTCCATGGCATGAATGACATTCATTTAGGATTAATCCCACCTCGACTATGTAACATGTAACATCCTGAATTTTATTAAGTAAAATAAAATAAAATAAAATTAATAAAGTAGAAGAAATAAATAAATAAATAATATGATTAATATTATGAGTAGTTTTATTAATAGGGTTATTTAATAAATAATAAGAATAATAAATAGAATAAATGTGTTGAGAGTGTGTCTAGCCCAATTAAGTATTTATTTAAGGAGGGGTTCTCAGTTCAACCTAATCCTTATTCGTATAATCGTCAGAGAGCGAAACGCTAAGGAGAGGAGAAACGACGTCTCAAGAAGGGGTTGCTGCAGAATAATCATTGAGAATCAAGTACTGTTGCGGTTCGATCTTCACTTCAAGGTACGATGGGGGAGCGGGTGCTGCTTATATATGCATGTAGGGGTGCTTGGGTAGTAATCTAAGAGTATGAATTCGTATTGATAAATGATGTATTGAATATGGACGATGAAAACCTATTATTGATGAGTAATTTTATGATTCTTGATGAATATTGAGTGGATTGATTGAGAATAATGAAAATAGCGAAAAGGGGTTAATAAAGGGTTGATGATTTGGGGTTTTGATGGGAAAACCATGTAAACTGTTAAGGATTGATGCTTATGATGAGTTTTGATGAATATAATCGACTATGATTGATGTTTTAGCAAAGAGGAGTGATTAAAGATCAATTAGAGTGATTTAGAAGCGTTAAAAATCGTGCGAACTGTGATCTGCGTCGCGGGTAATCGATTACCAGGAGTGGTAATTGATTACCAGAGGGTTCTGGGCAACCAGGAGGGCTGTTTGCTCGCAGGTAATCGATTACAGAGATGCTGTAATCGATTACCAGAGAGTTGGTGTGTTGGTAATCGATTACAGAAGTTTGGTAATCGATTACCAGTGTGTTTGCTTGCAGGTAATCGATTACAAGGTGGTTGTAATCGATTACCAGAGACCTTGTTTGCAGGTAATCGATTAGCAGTAATCGATTACTGGAGGTTGGTAATCGATTACCAGAGTGGATTTTGAGATCCTAAGTACTTGATGATGATTGATGTTGTTTGATAATGTTTTATTATGATTATGGTGTTGATGATTAATGATGTTGATGATGATTTGGTGTGCATAATATGCAATGTGATTAATGATGATTGGTGAATATGTATGATGATGGTGATTGGTGTTAATTATGATGATAATGATATTTGGTGATAATTATGATGACTTTTAATGACGATGATTGGTGAATATGTATGATGATACATGATGATGATGATGAATGGTGCTAATTATAATGATTGATGATGATGATGTTGGTGTTGTACCTGAGTCTAACTCGGGGAGGTGAATAGTGTACCTGAGTATAACCCAGGGAGGTGATAATGGTGATGATGATTTAATTAACCTTATGTTGTAAATGATGCTTGAGTATATATGATGTTGTACCTGAGATACACAAGCCCAGTGAGGGGTGGGGTGTAACTCAGGGAGGTGATTGTACTTGGGATACACAAGCCCAGTGAGGGGTGGGGTAACTCAGGGAGGTGATTGTACTTGGGATACACAAGCCCAGCGAGGGGTGAAGTGTAGCTCAGGGAGGTGAATGTTGTACCTGAGTCTAACTCGGGGAGGTGATTATGGTACCTCAGTGTAACTTAGGGAGGTGAGTATTGATTATGTTATTGATTATGGTATCTGAGTATAACTCAGGGAGGTGAGTAATGGTTAGGATAATGTTGATGATTGTACCTGAGTGTAACTCAGGGAGGTGAACACTGATTATGACAAAATTGAATATGGTACCTGAGGTGTACAAGCCTAGAGTGGGTGAAGTACATCTCAGGGAGGTGAATGATGGTTATGATGATATGATGATAATGATGAATATGATGGTAATGATGATTGTGATGATAATGACGAGTATGATGATTATGGTGATATTGATGATTATGATGGTTATGGTGATATTGATGATGTTGTTGGTGTATATGATGATGGATGAATATGTCTTATATATGCTGATATAAAAATGAGTTATATGATGATGTTATGATTTTGTGATGAGGAAATGAGTAATAGGCGCTGAGAATAGAGTAGGCGAATTATTTGGTGAATGAGGATAGGAGAATTATATGATGAATTATAGGTGATATTATCTGATGAATTATGTGATGTTTGAGTATGTGGTATGATTAATGCTGATGTTGTTTACATGAGGGTGAGAATAGGGTAGTCTCCTATGTGTATGTATGAGTAGTATTCTTTTCCTCACCGTTATACTGTGGATATTTTTACAGGTGACGATGATGACACGACTGGTGTCGAGTTTTGATTAAAGGGAGTATTGCTCTGGTACATGTGTGACATCAGGGCACATCATTGGGGGATTCTTATTTATGTTTTAGTGGAAAGGATTTTATAAACTTTTATTTAATTGCCTTACATGGCGAGTAGGATGTTTTAATTATTGATAATTTGGAGATTCCGCTGCTTGTGTATTTTGAAAACCTTTGAGTTCTACTTTTATTTTAATTAAGTTGTTTTACAATGAATGAGGTTTTAAATGAAGAGATATGTGAACCTTTTTACCCGTTGAAGGATACTAATTTTGAAAAATATTTCGACTTATTAATTGTATAAGAGCTGGGGTAGAAAGTTGTCACATAACACCTTCCTGTTTAGATTGTTAATCCACCAACGCCTTCAAGCACAAAACCCACTATAAATCCAAGCTGAAAGTCTCAAACACACCTAAAGCGGAAACCTTTGCAACCTCGCCTTGCGCCGGAGGTCGCTGCGTTGCGGCAAGGATGTCACTGCAATGTTCAAATCACAGAAAAAGAACGCAACCTAATCACCACTTACCAATGGCAGTGAGAGGCTCGTTTGAAAAAAAGAACAAGTCAAGAAAATAAAAGTGCATTGACCAAAAAAAAAATGAAAGTGCAAACTTGCTACAGCAAGTGAAAACTTACACGTGGTTGTCGTATTATTCATGTACCAGTACAACAAAATTGAATTTTGTGTAGCATAGGAAGCTCTTGTTTCATTAATAAAACTTAAATCCAACAATCAAACTTTTTCACTAAGGCCATCTGTGCATCATTTGGTGCTTAACAAATTATCTGTCCCTTAATTAGCACGCTAATTTACACACACACATATATGTATATATGGTGGAGTGCATTTGTTTTTGGTGCTTAAATATAAGCACCTGGCACATTCTGAGAAAAGGGCTTACAGCAGCAACCTTGCTTAGAGGTGGGACCTATATAAAATATAAATAATAAGTGATGTGTAATGATATGACTGATTTAAAATATGTGAATAGTAAAAAAATGAGCTGTTAAAATGAAAATGAGATGTTCTTAATAATAATTTAATAATATGTAATGATGAGACTTATTTAATATCTATGAATAATAAAAAAAATTGAGTGCTTGGATGCATATGGCCTAATAGCCTAAGCGGCATTCTACCTCTGGACAAAACAAAATCTGAATAAAATTAGACTACGTAATATATAAATTCTGTTTACGTACAATAATAACGATACATTTGAATTCACCTCTATAATCTATATAATAAATATAACAGTTGTTTTTCAGAATAAAATAGTATTTTTTATTAAAACACATAACTTATTGTTAATTATTTAGCACACTTTTTGTTTAAACAAATTATTAATTACTTTTAAATTCTTTTAAGTTAAAATTTCATTTTATTCCTCAATTCTCTATTTGCTTACACTTTTACAATAATTTTTTTTTAGTTTTTTTATCTTAATTTTTCTCTCGAAATTTCATTTGTTACTCTTACATATCAATCCCATTCAAAATTTTCCAAATCTCTGCTACGTGAAAACGATTTTATTTTTTAGTCTACTCTCCATTAGAAGGTGACATATATATGCTATTGTTATGATTAACTTCTGTTCTTATTAATTTTTTATTTAAAACTATTTTAAAATATTTATGCATATATATATATGATAATTATAATAATTTTCCTATTTTAATATATATTTTTAAATTTCTACCTAAATCAATCACCTATACATCATTTATAATTTTAAATATTTTTCAATTACTACTTTATAATTTTCATCTAAATTTTTGTTTAACCACAAGTATCCTCCACGGTTCGAGTCGAGAACATCCACATCATGGTGAGGCCAGCTCTCCCAGCGGGGATTTTTTCCATCCACAATACTCGAACCTGAGACTTGCTTAAGGAGAATCAAACATATACCACTTGAACCAATCTCGTTGGTAATTTTTATCTACATGTAATTAAGATACTTGTATAACACACGAAGAAACTGCTAATTAATTATAAGATTTTTACATCTAAGCCTTATATAATGTTGGAACTTATATGTGGAGTTATGGACGGTTACCTAATCAACAGGTTTACATTGGTTCTCTCTTCATATTTTTATAGGTTTAGTTTCCAACCACGAGAAAAATATTTGGCTTGTTCGATACTTGTGATAGGTGAATGTAGATTGATAGGAGGACGAGTCATTCTTGATTTTCCATTAATCAAGAAAATTAGTGAGACCAGATTGTGATTGTTAATCTATAGAACAGGTCTTTAAAAGGCTAAAACTTATGGGAGATATTTATTTATATAATTGTAAGGACTTGGCCGACAGATATATATTTCCTTTCAAACCAGTCAATTAATTGATTTAGATGTTTGAACTTATATAATATTGGAAATCTTTTTAAGTAAAAACATTTTATTAATGAAAAGATTATTTTTGGATGAGAGATTTGGTTAATAATATATATTCTAGGTAAAACTAACTCAAACTCAATATATATCTAGGTAATCAATGGGGTTGGTTTAAGTGGTACATACTTGATTCCCCTTAAACAAGGTCTTGTGTTCGAGTCTTGTAGATGGAAAAAAATCCCCGTTGGAAGGACTAGTCCCACCATGATGTGGATGTTCTCAGCTCGAACATGATTGGAGAATACCTACATGTGGTTAAAGAAAATATAAATCTATGTAAAAAAAACTCAATATAAATCTATTTTCTTATATTATTTTCATTACAATGTAAAACTTTAAACACTTCACTTATTTAAATTAATTTGGTGAGACAAAATTTAATAATTCAGTACGGGAAAAAAAAAAACTTACTTTTAAATCTTGATTAGACTATCGTAATGATTGATGTGTTCCAATTGATATCCTAAATATAAAATTAGCTCGAAATCGGAAGGTAGCGTTGATTGATGATGACACACAATAAAAGTTAGGTATTTTGGATATTTCAAAAGGTAAAGTATTCCATATTATATGGAATCTATACAATTTTTATACGAAAATATATACAATTTTTATCGTTAATGAGATCGAGATGAAAGTATAAGAATATATTGAGCAAAGATTATTCTTAGATAGAGCTGTAAAATTGGGTTGATTTCGGCGAGTCAATCCGGCCTATCGGTGGTGTTACGGTCTAAACCTAAGGCCCAACAGTCAATATGGCTCACATGCTATATTATTATTATATCCATAAATATATAATAATATCCATGTGCAATATAACCATATCTGCATTTATATCTACGATGTCCCACAATATATGAAATATAATTATAATATCTATAATTAATTATTACACCTGCATACTTACTCCTTTTATACAAAGGCCCACTTACCATATTTATACAGGGAAAACCCCTATAAATACGGATCACTGATAGATCATCAGGTACGCAATCTTACTCAGTCAATCCCTTTGACTGTTTTACATATCTGACTTGGGCGTCAGAGTCCCTTTGCAGGTACACCCCCCGGGTTCAACTCGGATTCAAGCTTCATCAAGCCGGATCCAGATCCGAGTTCATTCCTGCTGACTCAGACCCAGGTTCGAGTTCTATACCAGAACATTTGGCGCTAGAAGGAGGGCCTCCCCCTTACCAGCAACTCGGCCTCATTCAAACCGGATGTGAAGAGCATCTCGGCTCTGTCAGCAACCGGATGTGAAGAGCATCTCGACCTTATTCAAACCGGTTTTGAAGAGCATCTCGGCCTCATTCAAACCGGATGTGAAGAGCATCTCGACTCTGTCAGCAACCGGATGTGAAGAGCATCTCGGCCTCATTCAATGCCGGAGGTGAAGACCATCTCGGCCTCATTCAAACCGGATGTGAAGAGCATCTCGGCTCTGTCAGCAACCGGATGTGAAGAACATCTCGGCCTCATTCAAACCGGATGTGAAGAGCATCTCGACCTCATTCAACCCCGATGTGAAGAGCATCTCGGATCTGTCAACAACCAGGATTGTCACGGACCAATACTACTTGGTCCTACACGAGTCAGCCCAAGTGCACAAGTCGGCCCAAGTTTTCAAGTCAGCCCAAGTGCACAAGTCGGCCCAAGTTTTCAAGTCGGCTCAAGTGCACAAGTCAGCGCAAGTGAACAAGTCGGCCCAAGTTTTCAAGGTTAGCCTAAGTGCACACCAAATGCACAAGTCAGTCAAAGTGCACTAGTCAGCCCAAGTGCACAAGTCAGCCTAAGTTTTCAAGGCGGCTCAAGTGCACAAGTCAGCTCAAGTGCACAAGTCGGCCCAAGCTTTCAAGTCAGCCCAAGCGCACACTAAGTGCACAAGTCGGCCCAAGTTTTCAAGTCAGCCCAAGTGCACACCAAGTGCACAAGTCGACCCAAGTTTCCAAGTCAGCCCAAGTACACACCAAGTGCACAAGTCGGCCCAAGTTTCCAAGTCAGCCCAAGCGCACACCAAGTGCACAAGTCGCCCCAAGTTTATAAGTCAACACAAGTACACAAGTTAACACAAGTACATATGTCAACCCAACTCAGAAGGCCTATTGGGGTGAACCAAAATAGAAAAGTAAAGTTGTCATGCAGTTCATATTTATAAGGATGTGAAGAACATCTCGAATCAACAATACTGGATCCCTGATCAACAACAAACTTATTGTACACGTCTCGGTTCTTCAATAAGGATGTGAGGATCATTCCAACTCAGAAGCCCTATTGGGGCGATGGCATTTGCCAAAGATTCGACATTGACTTCATCAACATCGGCCACCAAAACGACTTTTTTCCACTTGGCTCGTGCCTTTCGCAAATTTTGTTCAACAATGACGGCCAAGGCCACGTTACCTACCCTGGCTGCAGAAGATTGGAGCCTCACACTCCTCCTTAACCTCTGTCAAAGCAGTATCTGCGGTTTATATTTACAGCCCCTGCGTTGTTGACCGCTGGGAGCACATCTCGGTGAAGGTATCCGAGGAAGGGGACTTGCTGCAGGTTCCACCTTTGTAAGTTAAGCAGATTCTCAGATAAATCCTACCTCTCCAAATCAAACAGATTCTCAGAAAATCGACGGGTCAGGAGACACGTTGTCTGGAAGTCGAATTTTTACAAAGCAAATCGGCTTATGCGACATAACTCAAAGTCGAACTCATTTACTTCGACTTCAGCTGGGGGGCATCTTTTAGGAATTTTAGGAATCTATCAGAAATTCATCACATCGAAACCGGATACGAAGAGTATCCCGGTCCCAGATTCAACCTTTTATTCAATAAATCGCTTTGATGCGAAGAGCATCTTAACCTAAAAAGTTTCCCAGATACGAAGAGTATCCCGGTCCTAGATTCAACCTTTTATTCAGTAAATCGCTTTGATGCGAAGAACATCTTAACCTAAAAAGTTTCCCAAATACGAAGAGTATCCTAGTCCCAGATTCAACCTTTTATTCAGTAAATCGTTTTGATGCGAAGAGCATCTTAACCCAAAAAGTTCCCCAACTCGAACGACAATGTCACAAAGAACACGCCGACCTAACAAATTCACACAAACTGAGCGTTACAAGCGTATTAACACGTTAAAAGCGCAACCGAATCTGACAATGAATCACAGCGTTACAAGCGTATAAATACGCAAGAAAACCAGAAACTTGTGAAAAACAAGTACATATATAATTCGTCCCACAAAGAGGAAATTGTCAGCAAATACAAATGAAATACAAGGAAAAAACACAAGATACAAGTTATCCTCCATAGGGACCGACTTCTTCTCCGCTGGAGGCGGCAATGTACACCTTCTTCTCCGTGTCGACCCTACAAATCTGGCCTTTGTAAACTTCATACGAAGCTGAAGTCCCTTCAACCTTCAAACCAGGGTTGACTATCCCCAGTTGGGCCATAACATTCTCAAAACAAGCAGCGCCAATTTGCTCAGAAAGTTGCATAAGGCCGGCTTTCTCTTGGTTGAACTTAGCCTGAGCCTGCTGCAAATTCTTCTCCACAACGTCGGTCACTGTCGCCTCTGTCATCCCGGGCCCTAAGGGAGCCACTTGCAGCTTCTCCAAATCGGCCTTCAGCTTGACCACCTCAGCTTCGAGAGTCTTATACCAGCTGACCTCTTCCCACGGGACCAGCTATTTGCGTGCTTGAACTGAGGTTGATATGAACATCGTCCCCTTGATCAGCGTTGGCATTGGCATTATGCAAAGCCCTAAGTCGTCTCAATGCAGCGTTGGCCATCGATGCAGCGTTACGCATCGACCCATCTAAAATTCTCTTAGAACTAAAGACCCCACACTCTCGAACCGACTCCATTAATAAGCGCTTCACAGTCAAGTCTTGTGGAGAAAGACCCGGCTCGGCCACCTCGTAGTCGGACGCCTCCTTGTCATAGTGCCTTTCACTCCAGTAAATATAAAAACGTCGTGTTAGACGTCCTCTCCTCCCAAAACGGCTTCACCCCATCAGTCGCCTGAATTCGGAAAAACTCTTGTTTAAAGACGTTTCCCCTCTTAGCCGACTCTGCGTACGGCCTCACCCCAGTAGGGCCCAAGAAGTCGAACACGTCGCGACCCTGTCAAAACCAGATGTGAAGAGCATCTCGGTCTCATTCAAAACCAGATGCGAAGAGCATCTTAGATCAACAAAAACCGGATGTGAAGAGCATCTCGGTCTCATTCAAAACCAGATGTGAAGAACATTCGAACTCATTCAAAACCAAATGCGAAGAGCATCTTGGATCAACATAAACTGGATGTGAAGAGCATCTCGAACCACAAACGACAACAACATAGAGGCAGTTCAACTCGAACCGTCAGCAAGCCGTTCTCAGCGCGATGTCGTCCAAAGTACATGTGGTTGTTAACCACAAGGTCGGAGGTTCAGGCCCTCCTTCTAGCGCCAAATGTTCTGGTATAGAACTTGAACCTGGGTCTGAGTCAGCAGGAATGAACTCGGATCTGGATCCGGCTTGATGAAGCTTGAATCCGAGTTGAACCCGGGGGGTGTACCTGCAAAGGGACTCCGACGCCCAAGTCAGATATGTAAAACGGTCAAAGGGATTGACTGAGTAAGATTGCGTACCTGATGATCTATAAGTGATCCGTATTTATAGGGGTTTTCCCTGTATAAATATGGTAAGTGGGCCTTTGTATAAACGGAGTAAGTATGCAGGTGTAATAATTAATTATAGATATTATAATTATATTTCATATATTGTGGGATATCGTAGATATAAATGCAGATATGGTTATATTGCACATGGATATTATTATATATTTATGGATATGATAATAATATAGCATGTGGGTCATATTGGCTGTTGGGCCTTAGGTTTAGACCGTAACAGGTGGATTGGGTTGGTAAAATATAGACTCACATTTTTTCGGGTCAAAAGTGGGTCAACCCACTTAACTCGCGAGCCAAAGTAGGTTCAGGTCGGGTTGACTCACTTTTTAATTTTTGTATTTTTAACTCATTTTTTTATATTTTTCTAATTCTTTTACCTTTATTATTTTTATAATTTTTTAAGTTAGGTGAGTCAACTCGCTTAACCCACCAACCCGTGGTGGGTCAAGTCGAGTTGGTATTTTTTCAGCCTGTCAGAAAAAATGAGCCAATTCGGCTCAGCTCACTTTTAGTCTAACCCGTGGTGAGTCAATTCGGGTGAACCGGGTTGACTCACTTTAACAACTCTATTCTTAGACATAAATTTATATGAATTATTGTACTAATTTTGCAAGTTTAATATTATTATAAAAAATTTACAATTACAAATATTTGTTGCGGAGGCTAGAGAATTTATCATTTCTAAGTTGCATAATGATACTTTAAGTTTAATTTTTTGCAATAATAAAAAGGGATATTGATATTGGATCACAATGGCAATGGATGATAATGGGAAAAAAAAAACAAAAGTTGAAGTAAAGAAACAAAAGACACAATTAGTTTTTTATTTTATGATTGAATTTAAAGATTAATTAATATATACTGTAAATGTAAAAAAGTTATATTATTATTCAATAATGAACGTGTAGACATATTAATATGTTATTAAATTTAATAAATAATAATATAACTAAATTAATATAATGACAATTTAAAAAAATTACACTGATAATATATAAATATTAAATCCTTGAATTTTTCAATGTAGATAATATTTAATTAATCATTAACTATTTGTTTTTTTCGTAAGATCTCGAGTTGGACAGAATCCGTGGAGATAAAGTCGTGGAGATAAAGTTATTTTTTTTTAGTATTTAACACGTCTATATAGTTAAGAGAATTCAAAATTAATGATTAAATTGGAAAAGTCTCTTATCAATAAAAAACGCTGGTAATAATAAATTATTAGATTTTAATTACTTGTATGGATCACAGTAAATTTTTTTGAGTTATTGTTTTTATACAACAACCAATTATACGACATCATACAACATCCACATGTCACCCTTATAATTAAAGAAAAAAAGCGAGAGAAACAAATCAATCAATGCATGTACTAGCTTCTTTTACAAGTTTAAAATTGATGTCCATGTATACTCTACGTCACCCTCCACAGGATGTGAGGTGTTAGCTTCTTCTTCTTCCATGAGCTTCACTAGATAGCAACCTACATCCTGTGTCTGAATCCTCTTTTTTTCCTTCACTACTAAAAAAATTGATTTTTCAAAATTCATCACTAAAGTTGAATTGTGGAAATTTTGCGACGGATTTAGAGAGGGAAAAATCCCTCTCTAAATTCCGTCACTAAATCCCTCACTAAATTTCTATGAAAATGTAGAGAGGGAATTTGTGACGGATCTTATTCCTCTCTAAAATATCCGTCAAAAAAGTCCTTGCTAAATTAACAACTCATTAGAGAGGGAAAATTTCCCTCTCTAATTAGCGAGGGATTTAGAATTCCCTCTCTAATTAGCGAGGTAATTAGAAATCTCTCTCTAAATGGAGATGCATATTTGTTGTTCATGTAGTGAGGGAACCTTTCCCTCTCTATCAGAGAGGGATCATTTCCCTCTCTAAGGAGAGAGTTAGGATGTGGATTTATATTAGTGAGGGAATTATTAATCCTTCTCTAATTAGAGAGGGATATCAAATTCCCTCGCTAATTAGAGAGGGATTTCTCATTCCCTCGCTAAGAAAGATGAGAATAATATTATCTTATAATAGCGAGGAATAAAGAATCTCTTTCTACTTAGCGAGGGATTTCAAATTCTCTCGCTAATTAGAAAGGGAAATCTAATTCCCTCGCTAGTTAGAGAGGGATTTTTTATTCCTCGCTATTATAAGAGAATATTATTCTCATCTTTATTAGCGAGGGAATTCGAAATCCCTCTCTAATTAGCGAGGGAATTTGATTTCCCTCTCTAATAAATATGGGATGGTTATTGTCTTATATTAGCGAGGGAATGACAAATCCCTCTCTAATTAGCGAGGGAATAAGAAATCCCTCTCTAGTTAGAGAGGGAATATAATATCCCTCTCTAATTAGCTTTTATGAACTTAAGGTTTTTTTGTTATAAAAAATTTATGGTGAGGGGATGATGCTCCAGTCTAAGGCAGGGAAAGCCTCCGGACTCAAAGAACACTTATATAGGTACTTACATTTTACCCCACCCCAAGGGGACAAGTGGGGTTCGAACAACTTAAGGTTTGAGTAACTAGTTTTTTTATCCTAAATTTAAATTTAAATAATTAAATTTTAATATATATATATATATTCAAATTAAATTTCTAATTAATATTAATTATGTCTTAATATTTATATAATGAATTCATATTGAACAGGATTGCCTCTCATGGAGATAACTGTGGCTAAGCAAAAGTATATATATATATATATATATATATATATTTCAAAACTATTATATTATAATATTTACATATCCAATTTATATTATTTATTTTGAATCTAATATGATCTTAATATTTAAATATATTTATTTATTATTACAAATAGTTTTTTTATTTTTAATTTTGATTTTATCCAATTTTTAAATAAATTGAACATTAATAAATTTATTAATTAAATGATTTTATTACAATTTAATATTGACGTTTTTCAATTTTAGAGATTGTGATGAATTCATTTGAATTGAAATCTAATATTTTTTATATTTAAATTTATCAAATCTAGTAAATTAAATTTGAAATAAAAATTATATATTTACATGCAATTAAAAATTTGATTTCAAATTGATTTTGTTATATGTTTCTGGTATATATAAATATTTATACAATCTATTTAAATAAAATGAGATTTCCAAACAAGATAATCTTATCTGTTTCCAATTATTTTGTGGATTTATTTAATATAATAAATCAATAATAAATGAAAAATATTAATTTATGTAATTATTATAATTAAGTTAAAATTTCTATCATAATTATATTAATATAGTAAATAATTTGAAATATTAAATCTTATTTATATTAAACTTTTTATTAGAATGAACATCCATGCATTCCACGAGCTAATTACAGACTAATTTGTAATATTTTTAAACTTCAATTGTATAAAAGGATATGATAATTTTAAAATTATATGAAATACCACTTGTTGAATAGTATGTTTTGAATAATTAGCTTTTATGAACTTAAGGTTTGAATAACTAGTTTTTTGAATTATAAATTTAAATTTAAATAAATAAATTTTAATATATATATATATATTTTCCAATTAAATTTCTAATTCATATTAATTATATCTTAATATTTATATATTGAATTCAAATTATATATATATATATATTTCAAACTATTATATTATAATATTTATATATCCAATTTATATTATGCATTTTAAATTGAAGATAATCTGTATATTTAAATATATTTATTTATTATTACAAATAGATTTTTTAATTTTTAATTTGATTTTAATCAATTTTTAAATAAATTTAACATTAATAAATTTATTAATTAAATGATTTTATTACAATTTAATATTCATGTTATTCTATTTTTCATTTTTAAAGATTGTAATGAATTCATTTGAATTGAAATCTAATATTTTTTTATATTTAAATTTATCAAATCTAGTAAATTAAATTTGAAATAAAATATTTATATTTATGTGCAAATAAAAATTTGATTTCATATTAATTTTGTTAATTTATTGATTTATCTATAATAATTTCTAAATTATTAATTGATTTTATAAATCTTATTAAAATTAGAGTAGCCCATACATTTCCTGCAGCCCAATATCCTGAAGCCGAGTACCCATCTTATAAATACAAAAGTTATAGAATCAAGCTAAAAACCCTAGCCGTTTTGCTCCATGACCCACTCTTTGTTCTATTCTGTCCGATCTTTTCCTCTCCCCCTTCCTTGTCTCTTTTTTTCTTTTTGGTTGAAGCTTTCTGCTTTGTTTGGTGGGAGTAGAAAAATGGAGAGAAAAGAAATGAATAGAAGAGAAGTGGAAAGAAGAGAAATGGAGGTGAAATAGGGGAGAAATAAAGGTTGTTTGGTGTGAGTGAAATGAGTGAGAAATATAAGAGAAAGGTGAAAGTAGGTTGTTTGGTGTGAGTGAAATAGGTGAGAAATAGAAGAGAAATGTGAAAGGGGTTGGTGTGGGACCCACCATAAAGTGCATTTCTCCTCATTTCTCTGCATTTTTGCAGAGAAATAAACCTTGGTGTGGGACCCACCATAAAGTGCATTTCTCCCCATTTCCACTGTGCCACCAAACAAGGGAAATAGGTCTATTTCCCTCCACTTCCACTCATCTCACTTCTCTTCTCCCCCATTTCCACTCTACCAAACAGGGGCTTCCTTGGTACTGAACCTGTACCTCCCCTCTGTACCGAAATTTCTCTTCCCCCTTCCTTCCTTCTTCTTCATTGTTTCTAAATCTTCACCGGTTTCCTCCCCACACATAAAAATTTTGTTTTTTTCCTCCTTCGCTTGTTGTCGAACACGGCATCCCTATCTCTTTCTCTTCTTACTTTCTCTGCATCCTTTCTTCTTTACTGTTATTTTGATTTGAGTGTTTTGTAACTCTCTGTTCCTAGCTACTTTTGTTTTGAACGTAGGTGGTGAGGTGACGATGGAGTGAAGGACTCAGTGGTTTGACGGTGGCCCGAGACATGCAGAGCGGTGGAGTGACGATCTGTGACATGGCTGAGGAAAGCGGCCAGATCTGTTGTGTCTCCCTCTATTCCTTCTCTTCACTATTTTTCTCTCTTTGGTTTTCTTGTTTTATTTCCGGGTTGTTTTGCATTCTGGGTTGGGATTTGATGTCTCATTCTGTTTCTTCTAATGGTGATTCTTTTGTTTTGTAGGAAGTGGTTTTACTGATGCATAGAGAGATTTAGTGGGAGCTGTGAATCGTCTTTACTTTCATTTTTAGGAATATTTGTATATAATTTTAAGTAGATTTTTTTATGATTCTACTTGTTTTTTGTGAATTTCTGTATGATGATTCTACTGTAAATCATACTTATGTTTTCTGGAACTGGAAGGAAGACCGAATTTGTTTGTTTTTCTTCTATATTTGCCAGATATCATATTGATTTTTTGCCAGATATCATATTGATTTTCCTAAGATAGTAATTTAGTTTAAATTTTATTATTCATTTATTAATATTTATTAATTAAAATTGCGTATGGAGTAATATATTTAGAAATTTAAATGACCTGATATATGATTCAAGTCCTATAAGCATCTTTAAACATTTGGCTAAAAACAAAAAAAAAAAGCGCCAAAGAAATTTTTGAGGTCCTAAATAATTGATCTGGCCCAAAAGATACGTCAACCATAGATAAAATTTAAACATTTTCCCTCGTTTATTTAGCGAGGGATCTACAATCCCTCCTTAAATCAGCGAAACATTTAAAATCTCTCTCTAATAATTAGAGAGGAAATAAAAATCCGTCACTAATTAGCGACGGAATGCAAAGCATGCTTTCAAACCATGTTGTGAGGAATTTTTTATAAATTAGAGAGGGAATTTTTCCCTCGCTATTTGTGACGGAATTTTATTTTCCCTTTCAAAAAATTAGCGACGCCACTTTTAGTGACGGATTCACCATCCGTCACAAAATCCGTTGCTAAACTTTTAGAGAGGGATTTTCCATCATTTAGAGAGGGATTTCTTCCCTCTCTAATTTTAAATTTTTTAGTAGTGCTTCTTCCTCCCTCACATCTCACAAAATTCTAACAAGTTATAAACCTTACTGTACTTGGTTACAAACTAAACTCTAATAGTTATAAACCTGTTATTTAGTAATAAACTTGGTGACAAGATTAGTGTAAGCAAGTAAGATCCATTTCCAACAGTAACAATAACTAATGTCAACCTTCGCCCCACAACCAAAGAGGTTCTCCATCAATTTTGTGATTCTTCCCAATTCCAAATCTCACCTCCACGTTGTTGAAGAAAAGAGGAAATAGAAAGATGATTGTGGAGATTGAAGGACTCAACCAATGAGACAAAGGGGGAAATGAGAGAAGAACTCCAAGGAAAGTAGTCGTGGTCTAGCTACTACGAAAAAAAGGGAGACATTTCAAATGAGAAATATTAGAGAGAAGAATGTGAGGAAAATATAGAAATCAATTGTAATATGAAACAAAGAAAAGAGGAAGCAAGTTCAAATTTATTCATTTAATTTTTTAAAATAAGTTGTAATGATGTGATTGTGACTGTGACAATATTCAGTTTTTTTTTCATTTTTTTAATTAAAATGAATGACATGTGTTGTTGTATGGTGTTGTATATTTGTTTGTTGTATAAATACAATAACTCAAATTTTTTTCGATCAACAAAATTCCGTTAGGTGGTAACTGGTATATGTATATCCGCCGCAATTTGTAGCAAACAAAAGTCACGTGCAAATTAATTTTCTAATGCTAGACAGAGAGTGCTTATATTTATTAAACTAGTGTATTAGTCCATGCATTATTTTTCATTTTAATAAAAATTAAAAATATTTATTTTATTAATATAATTATGATAGAAATATTTGTTTATAATAATTATATCAATTATTATTATTTTATTTATTATTTATTAGTTATGTTAAATAAATTTATAAAAAATTAGAAAAATAAGATTATCCAGTTTGTAAATCTCAATTTATTTAAATAGACGATATAAATATTTATAGCATAAACACATGTAAAAGAAATAAATTAATAAATTAAATAAAATAGGCTTAATTGCACTTTTGATCCTTCTACTATCATCAATCCGCGATTTTGATCCCCTACTTTTTTTTCGCGATTTTGGTCCCCCTATTATTTCAAATTCGCGATGTAGTTCAAAATTTTAGTCTTTCTATACCTTCCAAGTATGTGTTAGAGGGATCAAAATCACGAATTTGGAATAATAGGGGGATCAAAATCGCGAAAAAAAAGTAGGGTGACCAAAATCGCGAATTGATGATAGTGGGGGGGGGGTCAAAAGTGCAATTAAGCCAGTAGAAAAAGATATTTTGTCTATCTAATCAAAAAATATAATATAAGATAATCAAATAGATAACTCTTTAAATCATAAAATTGAATAACGTAAAGATCAAATAACATGTGTGTTAAGGAGAGGTGAGAAGTTTTAACTGTGACTAAGCTTCGAACAAGATTGCCCCTAGTAATAGGGGATACTTGTGGTTAAATAAAAAAATAACATGTTTGTTAGCTCGTGCAAAGCACATGTTTGTTCATTCTGGAAAAAATATGAATAAAACTTATAAAAAAATTAATTTAAAATTTGTTATTATATTAATATGATTATGTAGAAAGGTTAACTTATAAAGTTATAATTAATATAATTTCACTCATTTTTTATTTTTTTAATTTGTTATTTATTATCTATGCTAAATAAATTTGCAAAATAATTAGAAAAAAATTGTCCCGTGATAAGATTGTCGCTGCTCTACATGAAAGTATATAGGTTCCAAATAAAAACAAAAAGTAAAAGTAACTCAGATAACTCAGAAAATGAAGGATAAATATCAAACATTAAAAGAAATAGACCTACTCTCATAGAATCGAAACTAAAAACATTACCAAACACTTGCAGAAGACGACCACTTTCACAAAGGAGGAGGAGGAGAGGGTTTTTATTTGTGTATATTAGCACGTTATTGCGATAATATAAAGTGAGATATCAAACCAACATGGACATGGAGATTATAAGAAATTGATAAATCAAATCAATATTTTTTATTAATTATATAGATACTATATAAAATATTGCATAGTAAATTACGATCCTCTCTTCTGACAGAAACTTAAATTATGCTAGAATCTCATCTTATTATAAAACCCACATTCTTCTCCCTCGAGTGATCAACAAGAATTACATGGTAATCCATTTTATCACTACAAGGAAACAATGAATTAGACACGGAATATTAGTGAAGGTCACGATATCGACACCGACGAATGTCGACGCTAAAGGTATCATCGTTGAAAAACCTATTATTTTATTTTTATGTAGTGTCAGCCTGACAACCGATGCTAAATTTACCAAAATAGCATCAGTCAGGTCAACACTAAAGGTGTGACTTTTGAAATAACTATTTTAAAAAAATTAATGTAGCGTCGGTCTGACCGACACTAAATGTAAATGTATATACACAGGCTCCTTCTTCCTCTCATTTCCCCTTCATCCTCTGTTCTTCTCCCTTTTCTCTAATGGCGCCCCTCCTTGTTTCTCCCTTTTCCCTCTCTTTCAACCTCTCTTACTTCCTATTGTCTCGCTAAGGTTCCTCGGCCTCTCTGTTGAAGTTTGATTTAATTTGGAGCAATTTTCACTGTTTGTTTATATTTGTCTAATCCCTAAACTGTTTTAGGTTTCTCACTAAAAATTAATTCCCTTTCTCCTTCAATCTATGGTGTAGGATGTTTTGGTGATTTGTTGGTGATGAGGAAGTTCCCCAAGCAGTCAAACTTGTTGAATTTGCTTCCCTGAACCAATTCCCTTTCCTTTTTTATTTTGAATTTATTTACTACACTAATTTTTATTTTGATTGGTTTATTTTGTAAGGTCCAAGAATCCCTTAAAGAATGTTTTAATGATGACAACCAATCAAGGTTTACTTGAAATAATTCTGAACTTTAAAAACTAATGATTTTGTTCAAGTGAGTGTTCAGAAGATACAGGTAAGCACTTGCAGAAGGTAAAATTGATCAACAGAAGCAAGAAAGGAATGACACCTATTTAAGAAGGAATGTCTTAGGATTGACAGGAATGACAAATTCGTGACAAACAGATTTAATACATACTGAAAAGCAATGAGAAGTTCTCTGTCATCCCCCAGAAGATAAGAACAGCCTTTGAAAAGAAGAAATTATATTAAAATTATCTTAGAACGAAGATTCATTTTAATGCAGAAAAAGAGAAGCTCTCTACTAGCTGCCAAGAAACATTTGAATCATCTTCTGTAGGGTGTAAAACCAAATATCAGAAGATGAATGATTGTTCCCAAGAAGAACCTGAGGTTACCAAGTGTACAGAAGAAACAAAATGTCTTTTGAAAAAAAAAAAAGAACAAATTGAATTCTATATCTTCTAAGGACAACTGTACAATAAACATAAAGATACTCTCAAACAAGCTAATGATGAACATCAAGAAGATCTGGAAAAAGAATGAAGTTCCAGAAGCCCTGCAGAAGGAATGCATTGCTGCAGAAGATGCAATTAAGGCTAAATTCATGATAATCTTCTTCTTCTCATTTTCTCATGATTCCAATGGATCAATTAACTCAAGAATAAGTGAAAATACTATACTGGATGGTTTCAGCTTGTTTGAAGAAGAATTGCCTTGAGAAACAGCCCAAAAATAGCCTGCAGAAGGAACCCTGCAGAAGGAAGAGCTGGTCAAACTTGACAGCTGTAAAGTTGTACTTGTTGCAGCAGAGAAAGGGACATCTCCTTGGACCCAGTTGGCTGCCCAACGGCTATTTTTCTCCAGCCCTCTATAAAAGTGCTTTCTGGTTTGAAAAGCTTTGGAGAAACATATAAATATGTTGTTTCATTGCTCCTATTTTCTGGAAAATTTCTCTCTCCTTCATAAGAGTGCTTTCTGGTCTGAAAAGCTTTGGAGAGGGTCTTGGCTCATCAATTTGCTTCTGCTGCGCAAGTATTGTAATAGTTTGAGCCTTGTTTATTTTTATTCTTTCTCATATTGATTGTAAATGTCTCAAAAAAGGTGTGCAGGTGCATATCCCTCTTCTGAGCAGTAAGGGAAAGGTTTTCCTGTGAGGTTTACTGAGATTATGTGATCTCTGTGGGGTTACAGAATCTGCAGAAGGTACTTGCAGTATTCTGGGTAGTGAATCTTCTGCAAAAGGTTCTGCAGTTGATGATCAGTTGTAAAACTGAGTTAGTTGAGTTGTTGTTGGCCTGAAGAGGCAGGTAAAGAATACTAGTGGTAAGGTTACCCAAGAAGATTGTAAGTTGTTTGAAAGAATGAGAAAATCCTACAGGTGTAGGGACTGGAGGTAGCCTCAGGTTGGAAGAGGTGAACCAGTATAAATTTCTGTGTGTCATCTTCTTTACTCTCCCTCTTTATTATTATTGCACATTACCTAACTTGAGATATATATTCTAAATAATTAAAACAAGCTAACCATTACCTTCTGGAAGTTTATTTCTTTATACTTAGCCAAGGCAAACCCTTGAGCAGAAAAAGTATCAAAAGAAATTGCAGATAAAATTTATTCAATCACAATTCAACCCCCTTTCTTGTGATTGAAGCCAAAACTTCAATTGGTACCAGAGCTTGCCTCTAGGGTTGAACTTACTTAACAGTAAGAGAGGAAAAGATCAAGGGAAATGGCTAATCATGGAGCTGCAATGTTCATACCAGAAGAATCATCCACAAATAGACCACCAACATTTGATGGAAAGGATTACTACTATTGGAAGGATAGGATGAAGTTGTTCCTAGAATCCCAAGACATTGACCTTTGGGATATTATAGAAAATGGAAGTTTCATTCCAGTAACTAGAAGGACCAGAATTCTTTCTCAGCCCAAAGAAGGAGAATCAGAAATACAGCAAGAAGATCCTCAACCAAAAGCCAGAGAAGATTGGACCTCAGAAGATAAGCAGAAGTATCTTCTGAAATCCAAAGCCAAATTCTTCCTTCTCTGTGCACTAAGCAGGGGAGAATATGACAAAGTTGCTGGCTGTTCAACAGCCAATGAAATATGGGATACACTTAAAATAGCCCATGAAGGAACTGACCAGGTTAAAGAATCTAAAATAAATATATTGATTCATCAATATGAAATGTTCAACATGGTTGAACATGAGTTTATTGATGAAATATTCAGTAGATTCACTATCATTATCAATGACCTAAAGTCTCTTGGAAAAAGCTATTCAAACCAAGAGCAAGTGAGAAAGATCCTTAGAAGTCTTCCAAAAATATGGAGACCTAAGGTAACAGCAATCCAAGAAGCTAAGGACCTTGCTGTTCTAAAGCTAGATGAACTGCTTGGTTCACTGAAAGTTCATGAGCAAGAACTCATGGATGAACTGCCAAGAAAAGGAAAGTCCATTGCTTTAAAAGCAAGCACTTCCAGAAGAAACAACTTGACTCCTACTGAAGTTAATGCTTCTGAAGAAGATGAAACATCATCAGAAAGGGATGATGAACTTGCCTTCATCTCAAGAAAAATCCAGAAGCTGATAAGGAGAAAAGGAAAAGGAAAGAAAAGTTTCAACTTCAAGAAGGTTGGACAGAAAGCTGAAAACTCAAAGGCACAAGTCATCTGCTATGAATGCAACAAGCCAGGACATTTCAAATTAGAATGTCCCCAGCTAAAGAAAGATTCAAAGACTTTCCAGAGAAGGAAAGCTATTATGGCAACTTGGGATGACTCAGACAGCTCTTCAGAAGAAAAAGATACTGGAGAAGAAGAAGCAAACTTATGCCTCATGGCTGGAAGTGATGATGAAGAAAATGAGGTAATTACCTATACTCCTATTGTATACAAAGAATTAGAAGATGCATTTGAGAATCTATTATCTGATTCACACACATTTGCACAAAAATGTGCACTTCTAAAAGAACAACTAGTTAAAACTAAAGAGGAAAATGAAAAGTTAAAAGAAGATAATGATAGACTAAGTAAAATTAATCAATATCTTCAACAATCACACTTTAAGCTATCAGAACAAGTAAGGATGATAAAAGAGAACCCTGCAGAAGATACAAATTCTGCAGCACTGCAGAAGGAAAACTATCTTCTGCAGAAAAAGGTTGATGAACTGCAAATAGATTTAAGTAAATTTGTTAGTAGCACACACAATTTGAATAAATTAATAGGAAGTGGCAGAGAAACAACTGATAAATTTGGATTAGGATTTCATGAGGAAGGGACATCAAAATTCAAGAAAACTGTTTTCATTCCTGCTAAAAGGCAACCTCCTAAATGTTCTTGGTGTAACAAAATTGGACATATTGCTCAAAATTGTTACAAAAGAAAAGGGAGCTGGAAAAGAAAGGTATCTAACCCTTCAGGACCCAAAAGCATTTGGGTACCTAAATCTTTGCTCTATTCTAATGTAGGAAAAAGGAGGATCCCTCAAGAAGAAAAAGCTATGGTTCTTGGACAGTGGCTGGTCAAGACATATGACTGGAGACAAAAGCAAATTCATACTTCTCCATAAAATGGAAGGTGGAACAGTTACCTTTGGAGACAACAACAAAGCTCACATCAAAGGTATTGGAAAGATAGGTATGAAAAATTCTACCCAAATTAATAATGTATATTATGTAAAAGGGTTAAAACATAGTCTTCTTAGCATAAGTCAACTATGTGACAGTGGCTATGAAGTTATGTTTCAACCAACATTTTGTGAAATTAGAGAAGCATCTACAAAGAAGGTCCTATTTTCTGGTCTTAGAAGCATAAACCTATACAACATTTGTCTAGAAGAACTATCTGATCATACATGCTTTGCTTCTTTTGAAAATGACAAATGGACATGGCATAGGAAAGTAGGGCACCTAAATATGAAAAGCATTTCCAAATTATCTAAGCTAGACCTAGTTAGAGGATTGCCCAAAATCAAATTTGAAAAGGATAGAATGTGTGATGCATGTGTAAAAGGAAAACATACGAAATCAAGTTTTCATCCTAAAAATGTCATCACTACTAAAAGAATATTGGAATTGTTGCATATAGATTTGTTTGGACCTTCCAAAACACCAAGTCTAGGAGGAAAGAAATATGGACTTGTTATTGTAGATGACTACTCTAGATTCACCTGGGTTTTATTTCTTACATCTAAGGATGAATCCTTTGATGCTTTCAAAATCTTCTCAAAGAAGATACAGAATGAAAGTAGCCATTTAATAGCTTCTGTAAGAAGTGATCATGGAGGAGAATTTGAAAATCATTCCTTTAAAAACTTCTTTGATGAAAATGGAATTTCACACAATTTATCCTGTCCTAGAACTCCACAACAAAATGGAGTTGTAGAAAGGAAAAATAGAACCCTCCAAGAAATGGCTAGAACCATGTTAAGTGATAGTGGCATTCAAAAATACTTTTGAGCTGAAGCTGTGTCAACTGTCTGCTATATACTTCACAGGGTTTCCATCAGAAGCATCTTGAACAAAACTCCATATGAAATATGGAAAGGAAGAAAACCTAGTGTTGGATATTTTCATGTATTTGGATGTGAATGTTTCATTTTAAATAATAAAGAAAATCTTGAAAAGTTTGATGCAAAATCTGAAAAAGGAATCTTTCTTGGATATTCTTCAACTTCAAAAGCTTATAGAATTTATAATATTAAGAATCAAACTATAGAAGAAAGCATGCATGTTGTTTTCAATGATATTAATCCCTCGTGTCAAGAGAAACATACAAAAGAATTAGATGATGAAGGGGAGCTACTGCAGAAGCAATCTTCTGACGGAAAAGGCTCTCCAGAAGATACAACAGAACAGGGATCTCCTACAGAAGGTTCTGCAGAAGATACTGATAAAGCTGAAGAAAGTCTTCCCAAGAGCTAGAAGCTAATCACCAATCATCCTCATGAACAAATCATTGGAAGCACTGCAGAAGGAGTCAGAACTAGATCACAACTCAGAAACAATGGAAATAGTTCAGCACTCCTGTCTCAAATTGAACCAAGAAATATAAATGAAGCCTTAGAAGATGAATCATGGGTAAATGCAATGAAAGAAGAATTGGATCAATTTGAGAAGAACAAAGTGTGGACACTAGTACCTTCTCCAGAAGATCACTCCATTATTGGCACTAAATGGGTTTTCAGAAACAAAATGGATGAAGAAGGTAAAGTCATCAGAAATAAAGCAAGGTTAGTGGCTCAAGGATACAATCAACAGGAAGGTATTGATTTTGATGAAACTTTTGCACCTGTTGCTAGACTAGAAGCTATTAGAATTCTACTTACTTTTGCTGCTCACAAAAATTTCAAACTTTACCAAATGGATGTTAAAAGTGCTTTTTTAAATGGTTACATAAGTGAGGAAGTGTTTGTGCACCAACCTCCTGGTTTTGAAAATCCAAAACATCCAACTTATGTTTTCAAACTCACAAAAGCATTATATGGATTGAAGCAAACTCCTAGAGCTTGGTATGAGAGATTAAGTAGTTTCCTTCTTAACAATGAGTTTTCTAGAGGAAAGATTGACACAACCTTGTTTAAGAAAATTATTAAGAAGGATCTACTAATTGTGCAAATTTATGTAGATGACATCATTTTTGGATCAACAAAACACAAAAATGTGTCAAGATTTCTCTAATCTAATGAAAGGAGAATTTGAAATGAGTGTTATGGGAGAACTTAAATACTTTCTTGGATTACAAATAAAGCAATAAAAATCTCGAATTTTCATATACCAAGAAAAGTATATTAAGGATCTTCTCAGAAGATACAGAATGGAAGGATCAAAATCCATGGGAACTCCCATGCATCCTTCTATAGTTCTAGACCAGGATGAAAATGGAAAATCTGTATCTGAGAAAGAGTATAGAGGAATGATAGGATCTTTATTATATTTAACTGCTAGTAGACCAGACAATCTCTTTTCAGTAGGACTATGTGCTAGATTTCAATCTTCTCCAAAAGAATCACATGTTGCTGCTGTGAAAAGAATACTCAGATATCTTGTTGGAACCACTGATCTTGGTCTTTGGTACAAGAAAGGTACAAAATTTGACTTGACAGGATATTGTGATGCTGATTATGCTGGAGATAGACTAGATAGAAAGAGCACAAGTGGTGGATGTCAATTTCTTGGAGAAGCACTGGTATCTTGGTCATGCAAAAAGCAACCTACCATAGCTTTATCTACTGCAGAAGCAGAATATGTATCTGCTGCAAGCTGCTGTTCTCAAATGTTATGGATAAAGCATCAAATAGAGGATTATTGCTTAAAGTACACAAAAATCCCTATATTCTGTGACAATACAAGTGCTATAAACTTGTCCAAGAATCCTATACAACATTCTAGGTCTAAGCACATTGATATAAAGCATCATTTCATTAGGGATCATGTGCAGAAAAATGAAATTGAACTTAAATTCATTGAAACCAAGCTTCAAGTAGCTGACATCTTCACTAAACCTCTTGTAGAAGATAGATTTGTGTTTATTATAGAAAAATTAAATATGTGCAAATTGTTAAATTGATTGATTTGATTGAATTTTAATTCTGTCATAAACACAGAAGATACTTATATCTTCTGTAGAAGGTTTAAAGTCAATTAGGAGCTGTTCCTTCTGCAAAAATTCTGCAGAACCTCTTCCTTCTGTTCAAGAAGAAGAAATGTTCTTCTCCAATATCTGAATCATGACTGACCTAGTATGACATCTTTCCTGAATCCTGAAAGTGTATACGAGGAAAGGTCACTATCAAAACCTCTCAAATTCTCTCTCCTAGGTCAACTGTGAAAGTGACACTACATGAGCTGCATAATGCTTAGCTCTCCAAGCTTTATAGATGAAAAGGTTTCTTTTGTCCCTCCAATTCAAAAAGGAAGTTAGCTACACTAATTAGGTAATTAAGTTTCTGACCGTTTGAAACAACCAAAATGTAGAGATGCGCGCTCTTCTCTCTCCCTTTCTACCATCATGTTCTCTCACCTATCAAACGGCTAGTTAGAATAGCTATATCTCAGCTAAGTAACTCATCTCTTCCTCTCCAAACCCTCTCTGCACCCCAAAACAAAATTGCCTCTTCTCTTCTTCATACTCTATTTTCTACAAAAAAATGAGAATGAAATCCGTAGCTTGCAAAAATGCCTCTACCTCCTCACCCCTCTCAGAGGAAGAAAATCCAGAACAATTTGAAGTTACAGGGATGGAAATGATTCCATACTCTGAAGCCATTCGTGCTGAGCCATTATCCATAGAACCTCCCATAGGAGAACCAGAATCTACTGGAGCAGAGCAACCTTCCTCTCCCATAGCTGACCCATCAACTGAAGAACCAAAATCCACTTCAGCTGATGAGACTATCCCTGAACCAGTTAAATCAATACCATCTCCTTCACCAACCTTCACTAAAACCAAACCTGTCTCAGCTCCTTCCTCCTCAAATATTCCCTCTGATATCCCTATTGTTAGAGTAAGAAGGTCTGAAAGGAATAAGGCCTCTTTCCATACCATTGGAAATGATCCAAACAATCCCATTGGGATTGATTCTCCACCAAAACCCTCTTCTCCCATTGCCACTAACAAATCTAGCACTCAAGCATGTGCAGAAGATAAGAAAGATGCTTCAGAAGGAGGAAGCAAAGAAGAAAGTGATCCTTCTGAGGATCCTGAAGATAGTGATTTGGACCTTTTTGAAAATTCTGAGATGCTCAAGGCATTCTCTGAGAAATGGAAATGGAAAAGCATCATTCCTGGTAGAGTATTCATGATAAGAGAGATAAGAAGAGGAGGGTGGGATATTAGTCACTTTCTCCAGAAGCAAGGATGGGGAGATTTCCTTGTCTTTAAGGAACCTATATATCCCAGGATTATAAAAGCTTTCTATGCTTCCGCAAGCAACTATAAGAGTGATGGGAACTCTCTTGTTGCTGATGTCAAAGGTTCAACTATCATCCTCACCCCGAGCATTATTGAAGAAGTTCTCAATCTGCTTGCATGTCAAAATCATCTCTGTGAAGACACTTGGTATGCTTCTGCAGGCATAACCAAAGAAGAAGTAGTCAGAAAAGTCCTCAACAAACCCAACCTACCTCTTGTTTCCAGTAAACTAATCCCCATTTGTAGGCTATTCCACAAAATGTGTTGTTACTCCATTCTTCCTAGAGCTGGAACCCTTGAAAGGGTTACAGACCAAGACCTACTAGTTCTGTACCATTTGCTGATTGGAAAACCACTTTCCCAATCCTACCTGCTTCTTACAAGCATGATTTACTCAGCCAATCCACAGAGAGCTTATGCCAGCCTACCATATGGCATGTTGTTAACCAAAATCTTCATATTGTACAATGTGCCTCTTGAGGATGAAGAATGTGAAGACAGCTGCACCTTCTTTAACATAAAGAATATTAAGAAAATGAAGATGGTACATCCCACTCATTCTGAGCTATTTTCCAGCAGTAGCAGTGGAGAAGAAGAAGCTTCTGAAGAAGAAAGGGCTCCAAGGACTAAGAAGAAGAAGGGGGGTACTTAAGACCTTCTCCAGAAAATGGAAGGGTCCAACAGTACCTGCTGGAGATGGAGAGCCCAGTAAAGCTCAAAAGGTTTCTTCTTCTGGAGCTGGAAAGGATTTTCCAACTCCTTCTTCCTCACATGACAGTATGGACACCTCACGCTTTGAGGAAGATAAAGCTGCTTCTCCAGTAGAGCATGCTTTTATAGAAGAGGAGTCTGTAGAAGAAGAAATGGAGCAATCGCTTGCTTCTGCAGAGGGATTAGCTGTCAATACCCTAGTTATGCTTTACACTGCTCAGCTTACCTCTCCCACCATTCCACTCCCAACACCCCCCACTACTGCAGCGGCTCTAGAGGAAGTAGCTACTAAGGAAGCAGTGCAGAAGGAAGAAACTCCATCAGGTCCTTCTGCAGGAACCTTTGGAATTGATCTGGTGAATCAATTCCTTGCTTCTCGCATTTTGGACTCCTCCATTCCTGCTACTATGCCCCTCAAAGACTGTATTCCTGCTGTGTCTGCTCATCTATCATCTATGGAAACATTTCTCCAACAACTAAGTGCTGAGAAGGAAGAAATGCCCTCTGCTCCTCTGCAGAAGGAAGAGGCTGCTGAACCTGAAGCTGCTGCATCTGAAGATGCTTCTCCCACTGCCCCGGCTGAACCTACTCCTTCCTCCCAAACACTTGAGAGACAAGTGAGGAAAATAAAGAGAGACATCAAGAAACTATTTTCTAATATAAATGTTCTGCAAAATTCTGTAAATGAGATGATTGAAAGGTTCACACAGCACCAGTTCTGGTTCAACACCTTTGTCCTACCTGCCATTGCTCCTCAAGCACCACAAATGCCATTTAATCAATACCAGCCTCCTCAGAATATCCTCCAAACAACTACCTCATCATCCTCTGACCATTCTTCACCCTCTAAGTAGAAGAAGATGATGATTCTGCTTCTCCTAGGACTTATTAGATTCTTTTTTATAGATGACAAAGGGGGAGAAGTAGTATGTAGTAGGTTATGTGACATTGTTATGTCTTAGGAATCTGATAGGAGAGATCTTATTTGGCTTATTTTGTATGACATTGATCATGTCTTCTTGGATGATCTTTTTTATGATTAATGAATGTTCAATTAAATTATGTTTTTTCCTCCTAATATAAATTGCTCTACAATCTGATCAATTGATTAACTATAACAATAAAGTTCTATTGTGAGTATTCTTGAAACCTACATGAAATTTACAATAATCTGAATGACATAAAAGGAAATGATAAAGGTACATGCATACATTCAGGGGGAGTACCTTCAGAATTATAACAATGTAAAACTTAATAGGTTGTCATCATCAAAAAGGGGGAGATTGTAAGGTCCAAGAATCCCTTAAAGAATGTTTTAATGATGACAACCAATCAAGGTTTACTTGAAATAATTCTGAACTTTAAAGACTAATGATTTTGTTCAAGTGAGTGTTCAGAAGATACAGGTAAGCACTTGTAGAAGGTAAAATTGATCAACAGAAGCAAGAAAGGAATGACACTTATTTAAGAAGGAATGTCTTAGGATTGATAAGAATGACAAATCTGTGACAAACAGATTTAATACATACTGAAAAGCAATGAGAAGTTCTCTGTCATCCCCCAGAAGATAAGAACAGCCTTTGAAAAGAAGAAATTATATTAAAATTATCTTAGAAGGAAGATTCATTTTAATGCAGCAAAAGAGAAGCTCTCTACTAGCTGCCAAGAAACATTTGAATCATCTTCTGTAAGGTGTAAAACCAAATATCAGAAGATGAATGGCTGCTCCCAAGAAGAACCTGAGGTTACCAAGTGTACAGAAGAAATAGAATGTCTTTTGAAAAAAAAAAGATAACAAATTGAATTCTATATCTTCTAAGGACAATTGTACAATAAACATAAAGATACTCTCAAACAAGCTAATGATGAACATCAAGAAGATCTGGAAGAAGAATGAAGTTCCAGAAGCCCTGCAGAAGATGCAAATAAGGCTAAATTCATGATAATCTTCTTCTTCTCATTTTCTCATGATTCCAATGGATCAATTAACTCAAGAATAAGTGAAAATACTATACTGGAAGGTTTCAGCTTGTTTGAAGAAGAACTGCCTTGAGAAACAGCCCAAAAACAGCCTGCAGAAGGAACCCTGCAGAAGGAAGAGCTGGTCAAATTTGACAGCTGTAAAGCTGTACTTGTTGCAGCAGAGAAAGGGACATCTCCTTGGACCTAGCTGGCTGCCCAACGGCTATTTTATTCCAGCCCTCTATAAAAGGAGAGTTCCTCCACACTTGGAACTCACCTCACTCCAGAAGAAACATATAAATATGTTGTTTCATTGCTCCTATCTTCTGGAAAATTTCTCTCTCCTTCATAAGAGTGCTTTCTGGTCTGAAAAGCTTTGGAGAGGGTCTTGGCTCATCAATTTGCTTCTGCTGTGCAAGTATTTTAATAGTTTGAGCCTTGTTTGTTTTTATTCTTTCTCATATTGATTGTAAATGTCTCAAAAAAGGTGTGCAGGTGCATATCCCTCTTTTGAGCAGTAAGGGAAAGGTTTTCCTGTGAGGTTTACTGAGATTAGGTGATCTCTGTGGGGTTACAGAATCTGCAGAAGGTACTTGCAGTATTCTGGGTAGTGAATCTTCTGCAAAAGGTTCTGCAGTTGATGATCAGTTGTAAAAATGAGTTAGTTGAGTTGTTGTTGGCCTGAAGAGGCAGGTAAAGAATACTAGTGGTAAGGTTACCCAAGAAGATTGTAAGTTGTTTGAAAGAGTGAGAAAATCCTACAAGTGTAGGGACTGGAGGTAGCCTCAGGTTGGAAGAGGTGAACCAGTATAAATTTCCGTGTGTCATCTTCTTTACTCTCCCTCTTTATTATTATTGCACATTACCTAACTTGAGATATATATTCTAAATAATTAAAACAAGCTAACCATTACCTTTTGTAAGTTTATTTCTTTATACTTAGCCAAGGCAAACCCTTGAGCAGAAAAAGTATCAAAAGAAATTGCAGATAAAATTTATTCAATCACAATTCAACCCCCCTTCTTGTGATTGAAGCCAAAACTTCATATTTTTGTTGTAAATTATTACATGTTAAAAATAAATAATATTTAATTATGTTTAGTTTGAATTACAACATTGTTATGGTTGACAACATTGTAGTTGAGGTTAGGTGAAGATGCACTATTTTTGCATTGATTTTGATTATGTGTGGGCTGTTAATTAGGAAGTATCCATTAACTAAGGGCCTGTTCAGGGTGGTTGCCAGTTTTTCGTTTTAAAATAAAAATTGAAAACGCAACGTGTTCAGGTAAAAAAGGGCTGAGTTCGGTTTTTCCCCGGTTTCAAAATGTTTTTAAACCTAATTTTAGAAACAATAAAAAAATGTTTTTCTGAAAAGGGGCTGAGTTTCCAATTTTTGTCGAGACCTAACCCTTTCTCCAGTCTCCATCGAGCCTCCACTAAGCTTCGAGACCTAACCCCCTTTCTGATTGACTACCCTTCTTTTGCGTCTATTTGGTTCTCACCGTAACGACGACGATGACGGTGCTCACGGTAAGTCTTCCTTTTCGTGAACCTTGACGCTTGGTTTTTGTGTCTCAATTTTTGGTTTGGTTTGGTAACCTTGGTGCTTGGTTTTTGTGTCTCAGTTTCTGGTTCTATCGCTTCAACATTGCTTAAAACCAATTTATTTCTGGTTTATTGTTGTACCCATTATAACAATAGTTTCTGGTTATGTATTGTACTATACTGTTTGTCTCAATTTTATGTTACACCAGAGATTGGCTCGTGATCTTGCACCAGAGGTTGAAAGATTGCTGCAATTTCGAGATCCAAATATTCGGAAGAATGAGACTTTTCATTATATTTCATATGCTTTCATCATAATTTTATCACTTTAGGAGGGTTTAAAGTTGATCATATATTTGGAGTTATATACTTAGTAAAAGAAAACAGGCCTAAATGCTTTTATGGCTTCACAATGCCTCCTATACATGGTGACAATAATTTGCTCTTAGTTTTGGAACTTCTCTGCTATTATTTTCAAGATAATGGCTCATTACTTATTCTTATTTCTTGATTTCTTTAATTGTGTTTACTTCACGGATTCTAAAGAGTTTTTGTTAAATAAAATTAGCATCAGTAGAGATTGTCTAGAATTTTCTGGAAACAAAATGTCATAAGAGAATTGCTTGTGGTTCTTGTACAACTTGCCTCCATCTTTGTGTGATTATTGTACCCTATCGGATTAATGATTCATTCATTAAAAAAATGTTACATATGCGTAAGGGCTATTTTTTATTCTTTGATATAAGGTTCCATTTTTCTACTAGAGTAGTTCATCTAAAGTGCGATTTTTTTAGAATCAAAGGACCAGGCTTGGGTGCACTGTCATTTAATTACATGCTTTGGTGAATTGTCATGATTTTGGATAATTACACATTATTGTACGTGATGAAGCTAATGGTATGTGGTGTATTGTTCATTTAATATTATTTTTAACGAGTTTTAGTGAATTGTCATGATTTGACTTTTCTTTATTTTTTCTTTACCTTTTTGTTTCATGTTGTAGTTATCTTGTATTTAATTGTACAACAATTTTTAGTTTTGGCTTAATGAATGTTGCTCTCATTTTGTATGGTGCTTGGACTTGTGTTTTATTCATTGTAATTTATCTTTCACATGTATTACTCATGTCCTTGTATGCTCTCAATTTTTTTATCTAGTTGGGATATTTGTAATTATTGATCTTTTAGTCAAGAGAAAGTTAGGAAACTATTTCCATTCAAATTTATTTTGATTTGTTAATTATAAGAATAAGAAATTTTCCTGTTTGGTTATATAGATATTTTCTATTAATTAATGAGTCATTTGTTAGATGGAAAATGAGAATGAAGTTGTTGGGGAAAGCAATATGGTGCAAGATAAAGAATCAATGATGGCTTGTTTAAAGGTCCTTGAAGAACTTGAAGGAATTTATGGTGCTTCTTTTGCAAAGGCAGCAAAGATGTTGAGAGGAGATCCCATGTGGAGAGATGTGTTTATGACATTATCAGTTGAGCGGAAGAAAGATTTGATTCTTAATCTTCCTTAATTTATCTCATGTTTTAATGTATCTTCTTTGTCTATGTTTATGTTTGAATTAAGACATTTGTGTGGTGGATTTTGAATGTTTAGGTTTTATGTTTGGATTAAGACATTTTTTGTGGTGGATTTTGAATGTTTAGATTTATGTTTGGATTAAAACATATTTTTTTATTTTGATTTTGTTAATGTAATGGTGTGGACTGTTGGAATTATGAATCCTATTTTTTATGGTTACTTTTAGTTAGATAACTTATAACTCATACATATTAATATATATTGTGGCACAAATTTCTAATTTGTAAAATAATTATGATGGATGTCATTATTAGGAGTTTGGTAGATGATTCAGATGATGAGCTTGAAAATGTTATGTGTATTTATATTAACCTTGAATATAATTGTTTGTTGAAGCCAAAACCTCAACCACAACGTCCCTCAAGACTGTCTGGACACGAATGGGTGATTGAAGTATTAAAAAGTCATCCAAATAACTATTATGATACATTTCGAATGACATCGTCCTAGTTTATGAAATTGGGTGAGTTGTTAAAAGAAAGGAAGAAATTGAAAGAGACCAGATTCTTGACTGTTCAAGAGCAGGTTGCTATTTTTTTACTCATTGTTTGCCAAACAGTGCGAACAAGATTTGCAGGTGATCATCTCTAACACTCTATGGATACTATTCATAGACATTTCAAGCGTGTCTTAAAAGTCATTTGCTCCATTTCCAAGGAATTTATTGTTCCTCCTTGCTTTGATGAAGTTGCTCCTAAGATACAATTCAATCCAAGATATTATCCCCTTTTTCAAGGCAATCATGTTAAATTTTGTTTCAATATACCTATCAAATGTATTTTATTCATAAGTGAATCTTTTTATTTTTTATATGTCATTAATTCTTTTATTTTTTTTTACAGAATTGTGTATGAGCTATTGATGGTACCCATATTGCGACATGTATTCCTAAAGATGACCAAATTCCATACCGTGGAAGAAAACTTGAGGCGACTATCAACATCATGTGTTATTGCTTTTTCGATATGAAGTTCACATTGTTATAGGTGGTTGGGAGGGTACATAAAATGACTTAAGAATATTTTTAGAAACTATTCATGACCCAGACAATCATTTTCTTGTTCCTCCTAAAGGTGAATATTATGTTGTGGACATGGATACACCAATATGTCTGACTTTCTCTCACCATTTCGTGGAGAGCAATATCACTTACGTGATTATAGAGGCCAACGAGCACCCCAAAGTTCAAAGGAGTTATTCAATTACATGCATTCTTCATTACGAAATGTGATTGAAAGATGTTTTGGGGTTTGTTTGTGGTGATAAAATCTAAATTCGAAAATTATCTTTTATCACTTTGATTCTAAGAACAATCTGGGGATTAGAATCAGATCCTCTTACGGGACTCGTTTTAAAAAGTAGATTTATGGTGTTTCTGATTTGTAGAATTAGTAAGAAAAAACTTGATTTTTCCAGAAACTTTCAAAGGACTTGACTTTTCCAGAAATTACAATGATTTTTCCAGAATTTGACTTCTAGAAATGAAAGAACTAGAGTTAATTGATTCAGAATTTTATCAAAGAACTTATCTTTCAAAAAGTTTAGAACTACTTGATTTAGAATTCTATCAAACAAAGTTCTAAATTGGATTCTTGAAAATCAAAGTTTCAAAGAAACAGAAAACATAGAATTTGAAAGAGAGAAAGAAAAAGTACATGAAATGTAAATTGCAGAATGTAAATTGCATAAAGTAAATTGCGGAAAGTAGATTGCAGAAAATAGATGAATTGTAAGAACAATTTGCTTGAATTGAAATGTGGATGGGTTCATCACATACTGTTACTCCTTGTAACCTGTTTGTCGCAGTGAGATCGAACGTATAAGGTGTTTCAGAGTTTGAGTATAATGATTTGCCAACCTTTATTACATAGAAAGTTCACCTATTTATAGATTTCTATTCCTAACGGCTAACTGATGTACATTTGACACATCATCTATCCCTATGTGTTGGCAGCCTGCATGCTTGCCACGTTTTCTGCTAACCAGAAAACTACCTTTGTTTTTTGAACTTTTTCAAATACTTTCACTGAAATGTTGACATTTGTCCTTGATCAACAAACTTCTGTAACTTCTAGTAACTGCTTTCTTCTGTCTTCTGTTTCCTCGAAAAGTTACTTTCAGATTCAGAAATCTTCTAAGTTTTCAAACATTCTATTTTCGAGTTTCTGCTTTTTGTCCATTTCGAGATTTTACTGTTCCATTTCTCGAAATCTTTTTTCTGGAATTCTGACTTCTTGTACTGGAATTCTGCTTCCAGAATCTCGAAATCATCTTTCTGAATTTCGAAATCTTCTTCCTTTGAAACTTAACCTTTATTAAAACTTGAATTCACTAAGTCTTTTCAGATTCTAAGACTTGTTCATCTTCTTTTTGTATGCCACATGTCAAGCTTCGTTTGGTTGAATTAGTGATCATGAAGATCACCGTCCACCGTCCATTCAACCCCATTATGAGGGTTCTTCCTATTGGACGTTACAATTGGCTCATTTATGAACCTTAATCCTCTTAACTCCTATAAATAGAAATTCATTTGGGTTTCTCTTCAAAAACCTTCTCATTTCTCTTCTTCTTCTTATCTAAATCCTTCAAAGAATATGAAGAAGTACATTCCTTTGGCTACTGCGTACAATCCAATCTGGAATGATTTCATTTTTTATAAGATTGACGAAGTGACCAAAGCTATAGGCTTTTTTCAAATTTTCTTTTTGACGGTTTTCTTTTGGGTTGAACGTAGTAGCCAATTATTAATTCATTTAGAAATAAATGAATTTTTTTGTTAGTTCCCCAAGTACACCAAGGTGGTTCAACATATTGGAGAAAACATTCTTTTTGCCTTGGTTCAATCAAAACCTGTGGAGGAGGAAGAAGAGAAAGAGGCCCAGAAGACATGAGTCAAGTACTCATTTTAGCTTAGGATAGTTTCCTTTCTAATGTATTGAGTACATAGGATAG
The DNA here is from genome assembly GCA_026901365.1 of Sesbania bispinosa. NCBI lineage: Eukaryota > Viridiplantae > Streptophyta > Magnoliopsida > Fabales > Fabaceae > Sesbania > Sesbania bispinosa. The sequence continues at coordinate 334,721 of QLOH01000297.1, read as the reverse complement.
TTTCCTTTCTAAGTATATTTCCAATGTCTTCGAACCTGTATTTTGAATTTGGATTATGAATAAAAGAACTATCATTTACTTTTATGAATACTAGAAATACCATATTTCTCGAATTCACCTTTATCTTCTTGTCGAGTTTCTAAAGTTCTCTTTGTATCAACTTCAATCAAGAACTTTTCTAAGTTATCAAATTCATTTGACAAAACTCGAAAAAGGCAATATTTAACCCCTCCTGTGAATTCGAAAAATACAAAACATTCACAACTTGTGGAATTCGAAATATCCAAAATTCTAATCCCAACAGGGTTTTTAAAAGCTTGTTTTCCTCTTCTCAAATCAATGTCGCCATATGCATTGAAAAGGTAGAAATATATATTCCTATTGCATGTTGTGTCATTCATAATTTCATTAGAATGGAGATGCATGATGATCCTCTATTTACACAATATGCTGATGAAAATGTTGAGTTAGAAGTTGAAGAATCAGACAGGAACAATACAGGAGAGCAATATGTACCACCACAGTGACTACAGCAGATACTCGTTGGATGGCTGATTTCCGAGATCGATTGGCTCAACGATTATGGAATGTAAATAATGGAGCGCCATAGTTATATTCTAGTGTATCTTACTATTATGACATTTTGGAATCTATAAACCATATGCACTTTTATCATTTCTTGGATATATTCAAATGACATGTTATTTTATTTTTATTATTGTCGGTGTGGTTGAGAATAATATTTATTAATATTACTTTCATTGTTTCTTATGTTTTTTTAATTAACTAGATAGGGTGAGTCAATTTTTTAAATTTATTATTTATATCTGAAATTTGTTTATTTTTAATATTTTATCAAATTAATTTTTTTCTTTTTTTCACATGAACTATTTTTTTATTATTTTTGTAGGTACATATTGGGGATGACATATAATATGGTGAGTTGACTTATGATGCACTTCTCTTAAAACAAGTTTTTAAAAATTGGAAACCCGTTTTTAAACATTGGAAACCAAAAAAATTGAAAATTGAAAATTGAAAATGGTTTCGATTTTTAAAAATTTCAAAACTGAAAACCACCCCGAATGACCCCTAAGATTGTTATTCAATTTAGAAGATTGTGCAGTGTTCTGTGTATTAGAATGTATTTTTGTGTTGTTAGTTAGTGGAGAGCATAACTCAATAGGTGTGACCTTATTTGTGATGTAGGGTGTTGAGTGTGTGCTGGTAATAAAGAATTGTGCTTATGTTTGTGTTATTTGTGTTGTTTGTTAGTGTAAAGAAGAGCTCAATAGGTGTGACCATGTTTGTGATGCAGAGTGCTAGCTGATTGAGTGCCGATAATATAGAATTGTGCATATGTTTGTGCTATTTGTGTTGTTTGTTAGTGGAAAGCAGAGTTCAATATGTATGACCTTGTGTTCTCTCATGTGATTGTGTTCTATTGTCTTTAATTTTTTAGGTGTTCCTCTACAATTTTGTTATTATGTTTGTGAACACCCAATTTTCTTGTTTAAACTTGCTAACCGCTTATGTGTGTGTTTTATCTTTATCTGTGTGTATTTTATCTGAATAGTTATGGGTTTGTATCGGGGCTGTTCAAGATTCAGTTGGTAAGTGTTATTTTTCTCCTAATTTATTTTGATTATTTTTGCACTGATGCGACTTATAATAGGTTGTTGCTGTATATTATTGTTCCCCTCCCTCTTATGTCAACTCTGTCTCTATGTTTTACGGTCTGAATTCTTTAAAAAATTTTTTTTTTGCTTTTCTTGTACTAACTTTGGTTGCATATTATTCCAAATGTAATTTGATTTACACGTAGTGTATATTTGTGTCTCATGTTTTCCCTTTCTTTGTTTGTTTATTTGAATGCTTTAGACTATGTGTCCTTTAAATTGTTGTGTATGTAGATATTATGTCTTTCATCCAAAACTAAAAGATTAAAAAATTTAAACATCAGCATAAATTATTAATGTAATAATGTAATAAATTTTCATGTGTGAAATAAATAAAAAATAAGTCTTTCTATCAATTGTAAATAATTGTTAAATTTGATTTTTATTGTTTGTGTCACTCTTTTTTTAATCCACTGATTAATTGTTATGTTTAAGATTCATTTGTAAATGTTTGTTTGATTTAAGTGTCATAACTTTTTTTGTAAACATGTGCGCAAAAAAAAAAAATTAGCAATGTTTCATGTGATACCATAGTTATTTTATTTGGATCCGACCCTACAGTGTTCTTTCCCTTATGTTAAATAAAATTTAGATCCTATACTGATAATTTCTTTGATGTTCTCTACATATTTTTTTTAGGAACATAATGGTTGAATATTATTTTCTCATGCTAAATTAATTTAGGCATAAAAAATAAATAGTATACACAAACAACTTAAATAATATGAAAAATATAAGACCCATTTTCATATGAACTATGTTTAACTTTTTCAGTTGTTCTTCTGTAATTGGAAGATAACATTGTTTATGGATTTCGCCTTATTGTACTTGTAGAACATTGAATGAATTTCACATGTTTTTCTGTTGTTTACAATGCGTCTTGTGTGAATTTTTTTATGAAAAGCACATAATGCTGGGATAAACAATGACATGATTTTAATTTTTCCGAAATTAGAGCGGTTTTCTAAGTTATTAGTGTAGATCCTTAGTGAGTTAATAATTAGTTTTTAAGTTTGGAAATTTTGTGTTATAGGAAAAATACTAAATACTCCCTCTGGTCCTTTTTATAAGACACCTCTAACCGAATTATACAGACAAGGAAGGTAGTTTAAGTGGTTAATTTTATTGGTTTCATACAAAAATAATACAACATTCCATTTTTACCCATATTTAATATTATTAGTATATTCTCTCACTAAATAATTGAGATTAAATTCTGCACTAAATATAGTACTAATTCCCACTATCAATTGTATTGGAACACACAAATGTATATGAACAAGTGCAAAGATTTAACTCTCTCTCTTGGTCACCTATGTAACAATATTTATAATACCTCATTAATTAACACATAACAAAATACATGATGGAAGAATTTAATAAGAGTAGATCAGGAAAAAAAATGAAATCCTTCATAGAGATTATCAAGTGTCTTATAAAAAGGACCATCAATATCTTCTAAATGGTGCCTTATAAAAAGGACCGGAGGGAGCAATAAATATGAATTTCATTATTCATAAATTATATTATTGGCTTCATTATTTATATTATAACCATGTTAGAAAAGAAAGGTTTAGTAAAAAAACATTAGCGTCGGCGCGCTATGGCCGACAATAATATTAGAGTGAGCCTGAGTCGATGCTAACATATGACATTAGTGACGACTTTAGCATACGTTAATATAGTGTTGGCTTAACTATAGTAACGACTTTTTTTTCTGTCGGCTTAACTGACTTTAATTAGTGTCGGTCTTCTTAATTAGAGGTTATCGAGTTTGTGTCGAGGGTTTTAGCGTCGGCCTCGACACTAATTAACACTAATTCGACGCTAAATAACATGTTAACATATGTTTTTTTTACTTTAATTTAGCGTTCGTTTTTCTTATCGATGTAAAAATCTGTTTTCTTGTAGTGTATGTAAATGAACCTTTTAATGTTGGTGAATAATTACTAATAAGTCTTTATATGAAAATTTTCTTTTCTCTATAACTTTTAATGTCAGCGATAATTAATTTTGAATATTTTATTAATAATTTTAGGACTTTGGAAAATAAAAATAATAAATGTCTATTTTATTAACTTTAAAATTTTGCTCAAAATTTTTATTTTAACATCTGATGTCTTACAGTTGACAATAGACTTTCAAAATTATATATTAATGTTGAAAATCACAAATCACCAAAGAAAATGTCCATAGGAAGTTTGTTTACATTAAAACAGAGTTAAGTGTAACATGTTTTCATCTCTTAGAGAAGGGGGGAATGTAGATTTTAAAATAAGTGGGGATGGCAGTGTAATTTATGCTTCTATCAGAGCTTATATTTAAAGTTGGTTGGATGTCTCTAGAAGATGGGTTGAATAGAGACTTTTGAAAATTTTGTTCCTGAAAAACTTAAGATAAACTTGAGTTAGCTCTCAAGCTTAATAGCTTGGAATCTCAAATCTTAAAGAACACAGATTAGGAAAGTCTCAGATTGTATTAAATAATGAAAAGTAATGATAAGCTTGATAACTTGATTGCGGTTACTCTTAAGATTTTGTTACTTGTATTATACAGGTCAAGTTGAGCTTCAGATATTTGCAAGCACAATTATAAGTAAGCAAGATAGAGAGAAGAGATGCTCAAAGATTTATCTTGGTTCACTCACACCTTGAGCTACGTCCAGTCCCCACAACCTTGTGAGATTTCCACTATGACAACCTTGTCAATTACAAGTATTCTTTCTCTGTCTCTTCAGGCTTCACCTTAAGCTTAGGCACCTCCTAACTTAGGTGAGATTCAAGTATTCTTTACCTTGCCTCTTCAGCCTCTTTACTTGCTCACACTCAGTCTAGGCACTTCCTAACTAAGTTGAGACTGTTACAAGATAGATGAGATTGAGATGAGGTTTTTCTAGCTTAGACTACGTACAATGTACGAATACACAACAAGCTCAGCTAGGTATCACTCTCTAAGAGTTAAAAACAAATAATATAATGTGAGAGTTGATATGATATAAACTTAAGATTGACTCAAGTTTGAAAAATGTATAGTTGAGTTAGACTTGAGATTAGCCTGAGACTAATAGGTCAGGAATTTTCAGTCTTGTCTCGCACATCTGCTGACTTGAGATTTGCCTTTTATGTGCCAGAAAAAGTAGCCATTATGTAAACGTTGGAGAGGAGAGAGAGACAGCAAATCACTTTACTGACACGGGTACAGAACTTTTCTGGCGCTGGCTCAGCAATGGCAGTGTACTTGTGTTGACTTTACTTTTGATGCTGAGACTATGACTGAGTCAGAGTCTGAATTTCAGTCTCAGTCTTGTTTGCTTATCTGAGTCTTAGTCTCTCCTGTGAGTCTGAGTCTGAGTCTTGCTTGCGTATGTGAGTCCTAGTCTCTCCTGTGAGTCTGAGTTGTTCCTAGTCTCAAGTCTTCATACGTTTTGTTTTCAACACATCTCTAATTCTTTAGACCTTTAGCCACCAAGTTGTCCTCGTCTTTGATCTTGTCTCAATGCGTGTCTTTGGCTGCTCTTAGTCTTACCCTTCTTGTTCATATTGTGGCTTTGTTTTTCTTGAATCTTAAGTGCTAAAATCTTTGATGCGACTTAGTTCAACATCTCAGCTCACTTTATTTTATTGGAAACTTATCCCGCAACTAGAGGTGTCAAAATGGGCTACCCGGCCCGCATCGGGTAGCGGGCTTGTGCGGGCAGGGCTAAAATACCCGGCTAAAATTCGGTCTTGTGAACTTAGTTCCCTAGCCCGGCCTTATGCGGGTAGCGGGCTTGTGCGGGTCGGCCCGGTTAAAAAAAAATTAACTTATTCAAAAATGTTGCTCATTAAAAATTGTAAACAATTATACTTTTACAAAACTAAAAAAAATTACAATTTAGTTATAAAAATCATTTAAAAGGGGAAAAGCAAAATGAATTTGCATTCGATGAATCGAAATTGTTCCAAGATTTTTCCATTTTATAATACTACTCAATTGATATGTAATTAAATTAAATTAAATAAACCTATACTGCACCTGTTCCAAAAATTGTTCTTCAAAATTGATTCTAAATTGTTCCAAGATTTTTCCATTTTATAATAGTACTCAATTGATATGTAATTAAATTAAATTAAATAAACCTATACTGCACCTGTTCCAAAAATGTTCTTCAAAATAGGATTATAAAATACATATTTGACAAACTTGGATTTGAGGAAGTATATATATGCACTAATATAATAATATACTCGATCATAATTGCTTTAATTAATTAGTTATCTATCAAAAGAAAATCATAATTGCTCACCATATCCATTGACTTCACAGTAGAAATTTCAATTTTCAGAACTTCAAACATTTTTAGATGGAAGAAAAATAAAAAATGGGTCATGCCAGCGAACTTAAGCATAACTCAAAAGCAAGGCAAATTTTTTTAAAAAAAACGGGCCGCCTGTTAGCCCGATCGGTAGCTCGGCCCGAACCCGCTTAAGACCGGGCTTTTTCATTTCTTCGGGCCTCTAATTTAAGTGCTCAAGCCCTCCCATATTGCGGGTTCGGTCGGGCCGACCCATTTTGACACCTCTACCCGTAACATATGAGTCTAAGGTCTGCAAACACTTGAACACACAATTAGTAAAACTTAACCTCTTTGACATGCCTCTAATCTTTCATACTTTTGTTGGTTTGATCTCATTAAACTCTTGAGGAGTGAGTTTGTCTAACAATATTTGATTCAGGGAAATAGAAATCAACGAAGAATTATGATAATGAGAAATTGTGAGAGAGATTTTATATAAAAGATTATGTATCTAGCTGGCTTATCTTAGAGGAACAATATTCACAAGAAAATAGATGCATTATACATGTCATAAAGTTCTCCGTTTTAGGAAAGAAATGATGATATGGATTGGTGACATGGAGAGTATGGAGAGTGAACCGCTCACTCTCCAGAATGAGATCTCAAAAATATAATATAGAGAATTGATATAAAAAAATTGAATAAAGTCTCAACTTTGATCCTAACAAAAACATTGGTCCATAAAAATGCATTATGAAGTCCTTGGAAAGTACAACCATGAGACACTTTTGTCTTTCCATCATTTTATAACTCCTTTAATTATTGAGATGTATAATTAGAGCATTAAATTTCACAAAGTAACCCTGATCCTGAACTATACGTACATACGTACATACATACATACATACATAGAGAGAGGGGGGAGTGTTCAACTCACACCAGTGTAAGTTACACTAAGTATTACATTATTAATAACTTTAAATTGAATGTGAATTTTATTGATCTAACCGTTGAATTATAACTACTCATCATCGGGATTTTTTGTGTCAGATTTCGTAAAATTTTAATACTAATAATTTGATAATCAATTCATTCACGTTTTCATATATTTCAAAAGTATATATGACGTTAATCTTGATGTATTAAATAATTTTGTATCAGTGTACAATTTTATAGATATGATCTATATGATATTAACTTTCAATCCAACGGTGGATTTTGAACAATAATTATTTATAAAAAAAATATTCAATGGTGTAACACTTGGTGTAACTTATACCGGTGTAAGTTGAACTCTATATATATATATAGGGCTTTAGAGAAAAAGATAGTGGAAGGTAAATTTGATTAACATAAATTTGATGTTCTAATCTTTTGTTTATTTTTATACACATTATATAACTTTTCTAGTTTAAAAATAAAATATTTTTAATTGTACAAGACTATATGTATCTTTTATGGGAGACAATTCTACTCAAACCGATATGATTTTTATGGACGACAAAACTCTCCTATTTATAACGAAGCTACATATATATACGGGAACTCAAAACCACTTATTATTGATTAAGTTAGTACAACACCATGTCAGCTGATTAACACGGTCAATGATAAAATAAAACATTTGTCATCTCCTTCCTCTCTCCCCCAAAACCCTCAATAGTGTTTACTACAACTTATGTCATGATTGCAACATTATCAAAGTAACTATGCCACGATAGACTTTTAATGGCATTAATTTAATAGCGTCCGACAAGCAAAAACGCTATAAGGAAAAAGAAGGTACTAAATGTAATTAAATGGTGCTGTAATTAAATTAGATTAGATTTTTTTTGTTAAAAGAAATTTAACAACAAAGCAAAAAGGAAGAAATGAAAAAACTAGCTAGAATTATCATCTACTAAAAGATGAATTAAATGGAAAGGAGGGGCATTCCAAACTAGCTAGAATTAGCTTTTGAGCAGCACCCTCTTTAGCCAAGGCGTTTGCAAGCATATTGGCTTCACGCACCACGTGCTTCACTTGCAACTCCCAGTGTCTATTCCTCAACGCATTAATATCCCTCAGAATCTCATTGATTTGAGATCTATGCGTCACAATGTCTTTTGAAAGGAGATTAATAACTTCCAAAGAATCTGTTTCGCACATAATGCATCTATTTCCTTCTGTCCAAACATAACTCAGACCCTCCCTTAAAGCTAGCAGCTCAGCTTGAATGACATCACCGCATCCTGCATTACCAGCAAAACCCCAACACCAGTTACCTGCAACATCACGCAGAACACCACCCACTCCCATGACATGATCAGAGTATCGAAAACTGCCATCAATATTAAGCTTCAAATAAGTAGGTGGACGAGGAGCCCACCACCAATTACTTCCAAACAGTTGGGCATCAGAATTCAAGCTATTCTGCACGTCTGTTTGCATAAGCAAAATCTGCTTAATTAAAAATTCAATGTCCCAAACATCAGCGTCAAACACTTCCTTATTCCTCCATCTCCATATCCACCAAATTGTTGCTAAAAAGAGAATTTCAGATTTTCCTCTAGCAAACTTCCTAAGACATGAAAAAAGATTATGATTGAAAAAAGAAGGTTTTGTAGAAAAACCCAATCTATCCCAAACCACCTTTGCCTTAGTATAATCACGAAGACAATGGATAATAGATTCAGAGTGGTTCATGCAACGTGGGCAGGTTGCACTATCCACAATGTTCTGATAATGAAGCACCTCCTTTGTGGGAAGAGAATTATGAAGTCCTAGCCAAATTGTAAATCTCACTTTCTCAGGGGTTGCAAGGTGCCACACCCAGCGCCAGGCTCCAACACTCATACTCTGCATATTTTGATTTTGCAACCAAACATAACCCATTCTGGATGAGTAGCACCCATCAGGGGCAAGCTTCCAACACCAACCATCCAATGCGTTGATCTCTTGCAAAGGAATTGTCATGTTCCGAATAGCTTGAATCACCAACTCCGGAATCACAGTTGCTAAATGGTCAAACTTCCAGGTCCCATTAGGCCAAAGGTCTTTAATCATCATATTAGTTTCTGAGATATGCACAAAGGGGTCAAGTTACACAGCTTTCCAAAACCTGTCCAGTCATCATACCAAAGTGACGTTTGTCCACTTCCCAATTTCATCATGAAAACCGTCTTTAATCTTCTCCTTAGCTTTTATAATGCCTTTCCAGATAAAAGAAGCATATGGAGGAGCTTTGGCACTAATAATAGTCACCCCGGAGGTATTTGTGTGACAGAATTTCCACACAAAGACTATCTGTATTTTTCAGAAACTTCTACGTCTGTTTCCCCAGTAAGGATATGTTGGTATGGCGTGCTCTACAGATTGCAAGACCCCCTTCTTTCTTAGGCAAAGTGACTTTATCCCAACCCACCAGGTGAATGCCATCTGTATCATTGGAGTTTGACCAAAGGAAATTGCGAATTACTCTATCAATACGCTCACAGACATTCTCCGGAAACCAAAGGCACTGCATATTGTCAAAACTGATTGTGCCAGACAAGTCTTCCCAGCCTTATTCAATAGTGAACATTTCCAACCAGCAAGCCTCTGAGACAATTTCTCAAATGATGGGGGTCAAAAACTTGTTTTTGAACTCTACCATTTATTAATAGGAAGCCCAAGTACTTTCCTAAATCAGTTACACACCGAACAGAAGAGATATCAGACAAACTCATTTTAATTGAGTTAGGAACCCTCCTAGAACACATCATCTTAGACTTTTGGACGTTGGCCTTCAATCCTGATGCTCGACAAAACTCAGTCAAGGTATCTGAAACCATCTGCACTTGTGAAGTTGTAGCCTTACAAAAAGCAACACATCATCTGTAAAGAATAAATGAGATATACCTGGTCCACCTCTACAAATGTGTATAGGATGCCAACTACCAATCTGAACCTTAGCTTGTATCATTAGAGTTAATCTCTCCGTACAGAGAACAAAGAAGTATGGTGACATAGGGTTTCCTTGACGAAGTACTCTTGAAGGAGCAAAACTATCCAACCTATCACCATTCTAAAGAATAGAAACTATCCAACCTATCATTAGATGAACGTACTGTATGTAAAATATGTTATTGTCATGATAGCCCGTTCCTGATAAATGTATGTACGTAACATGTTAATTACCCTCTAGCTAATCAAGGTTCAACTTTGATATATTCTATACATTTGCTTTTGTTGGAATGTGAGTTAGACTTTTGTCTCATATATATATATGAATAAAAGAATATTAATTTTTTGAAATTTTTTATCTACCCACGTTGCCACATGAAGAAATGACAAAATAGCCGGATCTTTATCATGGAGATAATTAAATTTTTATTTTTATTTTTATTTAATAATTTGTTTTAAATATGTATTGGAACATATTAAGAAAAAGGGAAACTTTTGAGTATAATAGATTTTTCATATTTTGGTGACTCATCTGAAAGTTTAAATTTTGACAATATAAAATCTATATATAATAGTATATGAACCAATTGTAGAATAACATAACAATTACACTGACCAATAAATGCATAAAATTCATTATAAGTTAAATTTCATTTTTTTTAATGTTTGAAATAAGAGTCCGTTGTTTTTATTTTTTTCAAAGACCTACTACTTTTTTAAAAAAATTCAGCGTATTTATTTAATTTTTTAGAAAATAAACTTCTAATCATTTTGTAAAGTTATCTCTAGTAGTTTCTAGAAAAAACTATAATTATAACTATCTTTAAAAAAAACATGGATCTTTTCATGGTCTTAATTGTACTCCCCTGAAATTGGACCAACCGAGACATACCAGTAAAAAATTATAAGTTGTTCGCTCTTGTGAGACGAGCTCAAGCTTTCGGGGTGTGTGTTCTCATGGACCTGGGTAGAGTTGGGAAACTTTTGTTATGAGTCTTCTTAGACGATAAGCCCATTGCTTAGTCGACATGAAGAGGAGGGGAGGGGAGGGGAGGGGAGGGAAAATGACGCCTACATGTTTGGTTCACAAGGGGAGGGGAAGAAAAATAGAGCTAGTTTACTTATATATCAGTGTAGGGGTATTTAAGACATTTTAATTATTTAATTTAAATTCTTCCTCCCCTCCTAATCCTCCCATTATTGGAGGGGAGTAAAAATAATCTTACGAGAGATTTTGGCCCCCCCCTCCCTTCCTAAAAATTGAACCAAATATGAAAACTCATTTAAAATCTCTCCCCTTCCCTTTCCTCCCCTCCAAATCCCTCCAACCAAACATAGGCTAAGAATGTTAGGGGGTTTCATAGCGCACTACCTATTAGTCGGCAAGAGGGGCTTAGACATCGGAACAAGATGGTTAAAAAAAAAAGAAACTTAAGAAGAAGTAGATTGGGCTTGAGAAGCCAACATGTTTGATGACTGACTCGACTGATCAAAAGCTCTACAATTAGGGTTGGGGCCGGTGATCGGTTTAGTTATCCTAAATTGAGAATAGTAACTAGATAAAAAAGAATTGATTTACATAAAAAATTAAAAAAAAAAAGATAACATTTTTTATACAACTTTAACATGATTTATTTTCAAAAAACTTAAAGGTAATTAGTGTAGGCTTTGAGTAGGCCAACCTACACTGCAACAAAAATTAAGCGTATGTCGTATGGCCTACGCTATTTTCTACAGCTAAATAGAGTTTTTTTTGTAGTGTTTCATCTCAAATATTTAAAATTGATCAATGTTATTTCAGCCAAATTTTAAAAGAAAATCTTAGTAATGTAATGTTCTTGCTAGTGTACATATAAGATTAATTAGTATTTATATTCGAGTTAATATGTGACAGTACAATAACTTCGTAAAGTTTGAAAGGTAATATATAATAATGAGGGGAAAGTAAATTACAAGGGAAGTTATAGTTATACAGAAAAATTATACACCATTTTATATAATTAACAGAGAAATAGAAATGAGATAAAAGTATAAAATGTGATTTTTTTGTGGAAAAATATGTAATGTGATGAGTGATATAACGAGAAAGAAATAAGCAAAAAGGTGTGTTGTATAAAATATTGTATAAATTTATTATGTAAAATTATAAATTACACGATTTAATTTAATGAAGTTATGGATGTAACCTACCATATATACTTTTGTAAATGATGATAATGATGAAGATGTTTCCATTAGAGATAAGAAATATAATGTAAGTATGTGCATTTATTAGGAAATGCATTATTCAAAGATTCAAGCAACAAGGAAATGTGGACTTTGAAATTTTTAAATATGTGATTTTGAATTTGAAATATTCCAACAATATTTATGTGTATGTAGGGGAAAAAACTATTATTGAAAGGGATTCATACTTTTAATGGTATTCTAAAATATTAGTCTCTTACCTACCACACAAGGGAGTGCCCTTAAAAAAAAAAAAAAACAGAGCAAAGTTATGTGTGTGAAAATAATTTAAAATTTGGTTGGCAATAACTAACTAACGACAAGTACAGGAAAAAATACCAAATTCCAAATGCAAATTTAATATGTTCATATAATGCATGTCTCATTCCATGTGGAGCACATAGAGCTCTTGCGATAGGGAGAAACAAAATTAGTAAATACTAATCACTACGCATTTGTCCTTAATATGTCACAAACATTGAAAATGACCCTTAACCATGCTACCTTTTTGAATAATTATTAAAATCATCGTGAATTCAAAGAAGAGAGCCACTTGTATTACACGTATGGCTTTATGGATAAGGCTCAGCTGTAGCATATATAATGCCCGAACCTTGTTTTGGAGTAATGTAATGTGTATTAAAATATTCACTTTTTAAAGTATTTTTATTTAAATAACTCAACTGGATCAAAAAATATAACTCAACTGGACGGGTTAATTTAGCGGTTGGCAAGTATTAAATGTATGAATAAACACACGGTCATAGATTTGAATTTATGTACTTGAGTCATGTACTTGAGTCAGGTCAAACTCAGATCCAAAAAATAAATTAATAAATAAAAATCTATGAACATGTGTTTATTCATAGATTTGAAACTAAAATTTAAAAATATAATATTTATAAAAATAAAATCATTGATTAGTATTCTAAACACACTTGTTGGTCGCTGATAATAGAAAAGTTACTATCATGCGGGACTTTCGTGAGTTATAAATACTATATAGCTAGATATATAGAACTATTTGGATTATTAAAAAAACGAAGAAGAGATTGTAAGTAATAGTATAGAACTAAGTTTGTGAATTTACATATGAAAAATTGCATTAACATAAAATTTGTAACTTTGTCTGAGTATAAGAAGGGTTATATCTGACAAATGATTTGTAGTTTAATTTATATTTTTTAATATTAATTATCACATGTATTCTCTATTATCAGGGCAGTCATATTTGAGGTTTAGTTACATTTAATACTTTCCACCATTAATTCCCTAAGAGTAGTTTAATTTATATTGATAACAAGTAAATTATAAATTCATGCTGACACTATACATTTATTGCTTTAGGGTGATTTTTTATATAGAAAATATTTTAACATTTTTAGAAAAGACAAATGGAAAATTTTTCTTGTATTTAATAGAAACTATTATAATAAATAATTCTCATGTATAATACATTAATTTTAGAACGTCAGTTATAACTTCAAAAAAAAAAGTGAGTTATGAATAAAAGTTAAAAAACACGTTTGACAACAAAGAGTAGCGCCGATTCGGATCCACGTATGAAATGTAGTTTTACACTAAACCAAGCAAATGTCAGGGCTGACCAAAAGGTAAGGCGGCCTAAACCCTTGCTTTAGGCCCCAATTGATAGTAACATCATTTTATGAAAAAAAAAATATAAGCATATATTATTATTATTAGGCCCAGCACAAATTGGTTTATAAATTGATATTTCATCTCAAGGTTGATGCCTCAATCCTTGTTAATTGAATTTTAACTTTTATGACTCATTTTTTTCACCTCATTTTTTTTTTTAAAAAAAACCCCAATAAGAAGGTTTGCCAGCTTGAGGCCTCCCAACATGTTGGGTCGGTCCTGCCAAACATGGAATAATATTTTTTCATAGAAATGGAAAAATTATAAGTTGAAAAAGTTGCTAAATTTTTGTCTATTTTTGTTCAATATACCAACACTTCATATGTACAACTTTCGAGGTTCTTCCTTTCCATTCTATCTATGTTTATTAAATGTATATTTAGTTAGGTATTGAAAAGTAATCAAAATTGAAATTAGATGCGGCAAAACTTGAGGAGGAATAAAGGGACTCTATTCTTGGCTACTATCTGGTGGGTTTGACGATGGCATAACAATATATGTTTTGATGATAAGTGTAACATCCCAAATTTTAGAAATCAGTTTCATAAATGAAATTTGGAGTATAAGAGGTTTTCATAAAGAAATTAGGTTAAAGAAGATTAAAGACTGTTTAATAGGGAGTAACACTAGAGCATTTTCGCTTAAGCGAGAAATACCTCGCTTGAGCGAGATTATCAGTAAAGATGAGAATTTTGGTTGCTCATATTTTCATTTAAGCGAGGGACCTCTCGCTTAAGCGAAAATGAGGCAGAGAGCGAGGTTAATTCTGCTTGCTTTTTGCTCAAGCGAGAGGGAGCTCGCTCAAGCAAAAACCAGATTCTCGCTCAAGCGAGAATGCGGTAGAGAGCTTATTTGTTGTTCTCGCTCAAGCGAGAAATGTTTTAAAAACAAAACCTAGGGCTTTTGAGCCTATAATTTCTAAAACACACTTCCCCTATTGTTGCCCTAGCAGAGAGAGTAGAGAGGAGAGGAAGATGAATGAGTTTAAGCTTGAGTCAATCAAGGAGGATCTCATCACCTACAACCTTCAACAACATCATTGCTTGTCTCTAGAGGTGAGTGTATACCACCCACTCACTCTCTCATCTTGTTTGATACTCTTCCATGATCCCCCTTCTCTTGAAATCCCATTTTATTCTTGATTGTGCTTGTTATCTTGGTAGTTATGTATGGTGTAGTGAATATATGCATGTTTGGTGTGGAATTTACTATATTGCTAATGTGTCTAGGGTTAGGACTACACTTCATGAATATATGCATACCAACACTTAATGTATAGTCCACACACTTGGGTTATTGACTTACAAACATGAACCACAATACACACACATATGGAAATTGTACATGAGAACGACATGGGTTGCCGAACCAATTTGGAAAAAGGAATACAATGATATGCATATTGTTTGAAAATGTCACGTGTTAATGGCGAGGTCTAATGGCCATGGGGAAGACGTTCCTCACTAAGATACTAAGCTCATGTCTGGCCAATAGGAAAAAGAAAAGTGGAAAGTTTAACAAATGTGAATGTTTTATCTGTGAGAATTGTTTTAGTGTGCCAATGTATATATATGAATTATTTTGATGCACCCACATTTGTGTGCTTATCCTACACTGCATGCTTGTATATGCTCACTGGGACTTTAGTCTCACCACGCGTTCTGTGAATCACTCTAGATATGCATGACTCACAGCCCGAGTCTTAATGGAGTGGACTTAAAGGTCCATGGATGACTTTTTGAGTTATTTTGATGTACTTGAACTAGCTTGATGTATATGTATAAATTTCAACTAATCGAATTAACTCTTTATGTAATTGGGCACTTGGTGGCAGTTTACATTGTATTTATGGATATGCATGTGTGTTTGAGGCTTAAGTAACATTGGACTGCCTAAGCGCATTGAATGTGTATGTATGACAATATTGGTAATGTCGGGAAAATAATTCTGTAAATTTGGGAATATGTATCCAATGGACATTATTTCTAGGTTTACAGAATTAGGACGTTCAATAAGAAATGACACATAGATATTACGTCGCCTAAGCTATTAATCTGGCAAATGATGCCTTTTTGTGTTACTTGGGCCCTTAAGGACGATTCTCCTAGAAGACGATAAGATTACTCGTTGACGTCCCCCTTCATTAAATTGAACCAAATTAAATGTGGATGGAAGCTTGCTTCCTACTTCTTTGTGGATGGGAGTTGATGGTGTCTTCCGAGACATTAACATGAATTGGAAGTATGGTTTCTCAAGTTTTAGGGGTACATGTGTGATGTTAAAAGACTGAATTTTTAGTTTTTTGACAGGGATACAAATTGTCTGGAACAAGGGATTACATATATTAATAGTGGAGATCGACTCTCTGGAAGTGACCATAAAATTGCAGCAGGTGAACTCACCCCAGACTCACCTTTATTTATACATCATTTGCGAGATCGGGGAGCTCATTAATTGTGACTAGTTGGTAGAGGTCCAACATGTTTTTCGCGAAGCTAACAAAGCAACTGACTGGCTTGCTCGATCAAGAAGATGGTCGAAGTGATGATCACCTCTTTGTTTAGGATGAACCTCCTCCAGATGTTGCAACCATTCCTATGCAGGACGCTTTAAACATTTTGCAGTTTATTTTTCTTTTGCTCCCGTTTGTTCCTTTTATTTTCCAATCATAACAAAAAAGTATGAGATTGGGTTTAAAATGTATAATTCCTAATTTGATTTCTTATACACACCTTATAAGTCATTTATTCAATATTTTTATTTCATCTCAATTGAGGGTGTTTTTGAAAAAATAAGTTGTATTCATGGAAACATTTCACTTGAAAACTTCATTAAAAATACGACATATTATTTGAAAGAGTGTTAAGAAATAATTATCAAACATGTTTTATAAAATTTCCCGAGAATTTCATTTATAAAAATGAGATTCAAGAGAATGTGGAGTTGTGCATGAAAGATTCTCTATATGAAATGCCACCTTAAGGTGGACAAGCGATCAATAGCATGATTATTGCATCCTTATCATTATCGTCGTCATCGTCATCATCATTATTATAACACCCTCACTTTATCAATTTATTTCTATGAAAATAGTATAATTTATTATTATTAATTAATATAGAAGATAGATCCATATTATGAATGAATATAATTAATTTTAGAATGATAGAAATTACCTACCCATAATTTATAATAATTTTCTCAAGGTAGAGTTGGAAATTATAGAAACTAACATTGATAAATAAATAATTAAAACAGTAATTAGAAAATAATTAAGGAGAATTAAAAATAATTGAGGAAAAATATAATTTAGGTTGGGAATATTAGTTTTATGATATTTATATTTTTGTGATAAATTTTCCTGAATTTATTCAATTAATTTTTCTGAAATGACAAAAATGCACCTAATAAACAGTAAAAGACTATATAACATAAATTAATGTGTAAAATTATGAAAATTTGTGGAAGTCTTTAAATATGGTGTAAAAAATGTTAGGAATTCTATTTTAGGTGATGAAAATTTATTTGATAATTTTTAGAATTTTTTCAAGTAGAGTGATAAAAATACTCATGCTTAAGCTATGAAATGCCTTTTTCTTTCCTTTCTGTTGTAAGGCACGGAATTTTTATTCTAAAGTTCAGTTATAAACCAACTGAATTAGTCCAAATGTAATGGTAAGTAACTAAATATAATTATTAATAGCTTAATTTTACTATTTTATTCAAAGAAAATTTGTGAATTGTTGGACCTGTTGATTTGACCACTAGCTAGATCTACACTGTAGGTGTAGTAACTTGGCACCAAAGTAGGTTTATCTCTTAACTTCTTCTTCAAGCCATTGACCAAATTAAATTAAATTAGTTATTTTACATTTAAAATATTAAAACCTCGTAAGCCATTGATCTATAACTTTTGTTTTAAGAACAAATCCCAGCCATCCATTATTTTTCAATAAAATCCCTAAACCACCATTTTCCTTTCCATTTTTTCTTCTTCTCCTCATTATGGTGAAAAATTCTCTCCTCTAGTCTCTTCCTCTCTTTGTTTTCTTTCCCCTTGAACTAAAGCCAAAGTCTAGGTTTTGGTTCCAAATATTACTAACTCTTGGCTATCTTAGATCAAAGCTCGAGGAGCTAGAGTCTTGATGTTGCAAAAACTTGAGATTCATTTTCCTCTAAAAAATCAGGGCATCATCCAGGTAAGGGGGAGGAGAAATGGGTTATAACGTGGTAGAATAAAGATTAGTGAAAGGAGTTTCCCTTGCTCTGGTTCTTTTCATGTCTTTCTTTGATTTTTCAATGACTTGTAATGTTGTTCTTCTTCTCCTTTGTCTTGGGCATACTTGGAAGAGATGTGGCTGGATTTTTCAAAGAAAAAATATTTAAGGGTTAATCTATGCTTATGTGTGTGTGTATGGTTCTGTTTGAAAAACCCTAGGTTAGGTGATCGTTTGATTTGGTTTGGAAGCGATTCATTCTTTTTTTTCTCTTGGTGATTTCGATTCTATATTCCTTGAAAGAAGAGTGATTTTTGTGATTTATTTGGTTGGCTGGTTTGATTGTAACAATTGTTATAAGTTAGGGGAAAAATCGCAAGTTAGGTGGTTTTTTATATTGTAACTTTGGAGCTTGCTTTTTATCTGTCTCTTGGGAGTTAATCTTATTGTTTTGGACTATATAAATATCATGAACATGTAACGAGGTATGTTTTTTAAGAATAAGTGAAAGTAACCATGAAAAATACATTAAAGGGGTAAATCCTATTACCCGTAAAATGATAAAAGTATGCATAGGTGATCATTTGAGTTAAGAAATTTGACAAACTTTGGACTTGATGAACACACATTTTGGCCAGAACTAGGGAATATATGTGTATATTTTAGATTCTCTTAGGAGCTACAAAAAGTGAAGAAAACTAGGAAAAAACCATTTTATAAATTAAAAACTAATATTAGATAATATAAAAATATATTTAAATAAATTTATATCTTATAAAATATATTTATAAATATTATATATATGTTTAATTGGTTCAATCAGTGACTCACTGGTTCGACCAATGACCCATTGACTCGATATCTCGACCAAGTCGATAATCGGTTCGAGTTTTATAACATTGGAAAAAAACTATAATTTATGCTTCTAAAGGACTAAACTAGCTTGAAACTTGATAAAACTCTCTGTAATGAATATTTAAATGATGGAAAGATTATTTATCAGGTTATTTATAAAAGATACGGTTTAAATCTGATTATGTGGAAAATGGCTTTGTTGTGAAAGTGTAGAAGTCATGTGAATCAAGTATAAGCGAGCAAATCACTTAAAGTGCAAAATAATAAAAGAATAAGAGTAGAAAGATACTGGATAGTGATTTTCATACTGGTTCACCCACAAACTCATTGTGCTATGTCCACTACCTACCTTAGTAGAATTTTCAACTACTTCAACAAGATTTTTACAACAGGTATTCTTTTACCTCATCCTCTTCAACCTTTACACCACCAAGTATTCTTTTGCCCCAGCCTCTTCATCCCAGATTAGCTTCAAAGACTATCAACCAACACTAACTCACTAGTTAGTTTGGGATATACACCACCTATTATGAAGATGACGTGTCTTGATGGATTGATCTTAGTATCATCAAATAGTGTATTCAACTAATATAATACAAAGCTTAATAACTCACTCCTATTATTTAGAAACTGGGATACAAATTTCTAGAGTGATTTTCTAAGAGAGTGACTTTAGAAGGCAAGAATGGTAATTTTAGCCTGTGGACCCTATGGTCTCTTCTCTTATTCTCTCCTGCTCATGTTGCAACCGTGGATGCCAATTTAAATTGCTCTGGGTCAAACTAGCCATTTTTTAGCCGTTTGAAAGCATTCAAAGTCTGGTCAAGCTTTGGTTGATTGGTCACTTTCATGGCAACACATATTCTCTTCCTTCATTAAATGTACTTTGACCAACTCTGTCCTTTTGTACAAGACATCCGAACTTAGGCCATAACACCTTCTAAAGGTTTGTTTAAACGCCATTCAACTTGAAAAACTTCAAGGAATAAAGCTTGAGGAGATTGGGGACGTGTTTCACCTTCTAAAAAATGTTTGTTGAATTTTGTTGTCTCTAAAGGAAGTCAATGATAGCATATTTTGACTTTCATTCTTCTAAAACATTAATCATTTGCTCAATATTCCTTTGCTTTGTTTGCATCAATAGTAACTTGAGAATGTACTTCTCGAGTGATCACAATAGTTGTTATCTTTCAATTGTTCACAAATCTTCCTTCCGGTCAACGTTTCTTGCATCTAAAGTTCTTGTAATGATCTTTTAAAGCTTACAATACATTCTGAAGCTTGATTTAACTTAGTCGAGTGTGCATTAGATCTTTGATAATTGTTCTTGACCATTATGCAGTTTTATAGTTCCTTCTTGTATTGATTTCTTCCCTCTTGAAAAATTTGTATATGTAAAATATATTTGGGAACTCACGGCTTATTAAAGTATGCTTTTGAACAATGAGTTATGCTTTTAAATTGCTTATAATCATGTATAAAGTATTTTTGTACTTTCTCAAGCATTCTCAATGCAAATATTAGTAATCTTTTTATTCATAACACTTATAATTTGAGCATGAAAATTTGTTGTCATTAAAATTTCTCATTTCTCTTAAGATACTTTCTCCAAAAAAACAAATGTTTTTTTTTTAATTTTTAAATATTAATTTAAATTTTCTTGAATTAATTATACATGAGGAGGGATCAAGTTACACTAGTATAAGTTACACTAAGTATTACACTGCTGATAACTACAAAACGAATGTGTTTTTTAGTAATCCAACCATTGAATTATGTTTATTCATCATTATGATTATTTGTGTCAAATTTCGAAAAAAATTTAACACTAATAATTTGATAATCAAATGGTTGGTTTTTTCATATATTTCAAATGTATATATGACGTTAATTTTGAGACATCTCAATGACATATCAAATAATTTCGGATTAATGTAAAATTTTATATGTATGATCTATACGATAGTAACTTTCAATTCAACGGTGGATACTTAATACAATGATTTATTAAAAAATTATTGAGCGGTGTAATACTTGGTGTAACTTACACTGGTGTAATTTGATCTCTCCTCATTATACATACTTTCTTTAAATATTAATTATACATTCTTAAACATTTTAATTAATCTTACACCTTTTTTATATTGTATATTTTGTAATATGATTTAAACTAAAAAGATACTCTTATAATAAACAAGACAAGATACTTACAATTATTTTATCCAACGTGATTTGGTGCATGTGATGTAGGTCTCTTTTCAACAATTCCGCAATCAAGTTCGGAAGCCGGGATCAGTATCAACAATCAACATCTATACACGGCCCACGAGAGCCCAACTACCAAACACGTTTTTATAATTATGTGTACCAATTCGTAATTACATTTTATTAACATATAATAGTATATAAATTTTTAAACATTAATTAAAGTTTACTTAATTATTTAATCCATCAATTTAAAAATTGCAAATAATATCTGATTATAAGCATTATAATATAAGATGTGTGAAAAATATTAAATATTTTTTATTTTAATAAAACACAATTATATATATTTAATTAAATCACTTATATTAAAATAATCAAAATAATATCACTTAATTAATACTGTTTCCTATTTCATTTAATGGATAGATAAAAAAATAAGAGTAAATTTTAAAAATAAATTAATATAATAATTTGAAACGGAGACAATATATAACTAAGAAATAAAACCACGCTATATATCCTTGAAACAATTCATTTAATTATTTTGGTAAAATTGCATGAGACACGTCTAAGGAAACCATACATACAAGTTTTAAAAACCACATCAATACACTATATTTTGATATTTTCTTTCCCCCTCTTTCTCACGACTCGCCTTAGTAATAGATCACCCCTTAATAAAACCACATTGTATATCAATAATAAAAAATAAATTGGTAGATTACACTCTGTATTTTCTACTTTTAAAAAATTGCTTGCATGATTTTGTAAATGATTCATGTCAAACTTCAATTGTTTAAAAGGATTAAGTAATATTTAATCATGAATTAATGAATCTTTTTCATTTTTTTGGAAAATGTGTGACTACTAGGGGTGTTCGCGGATTGGATTGAATTGGATTGGTTTTGAAGGAAAAATCATCCAATCTAATAATTTCGATTTTCTTATTTAATCATCCAATCAGTTTTGATTTTTTTCCAAATCCAATCCAATCCAATCCAATTTTAATCGGTTTGGATTAGATTGGATTTCGGTTTCTCAAATAAACTAAAAAAATGAAGTTATGAAGTAAAATTATGATAAAAACATGCAATTATCTTATCTTATTCTATAACATACAAATTACTCAATAGTTTCCAATCCCATTATTGAATGTTATTTGTTAAATATAGTTACACAATAATAAATTTTTTACATCATCACAGAAAAATAATATCAATAATGATAATATATCAATATGTTCATAAAACTTTGGATCGGTTTGGGTTGGATTGGTTCTCATAGGCAGATCCGATATCCAATCCAATTCAATTAAAAATTTTGGTTTTTTGCGGTTTGCGGTTTTTTTGGTTTGCAGTTATTTCGGTTTGCGGTTTTTTGGATCGGTTGTTGCAGTTCCAATTGGATTGGATTGGATTTAAACACCCCTAGTGACTACGTGTGAGGAATATTATTGTAATCATTATTAAAATGCAGGTAAACATTCCTCTTTTCTAGATGAGAAGTACAAATAATTAACTTGCAAAAAACCAATTGCTCTGTTATTTAGATTATTTATTTGACCAAAATCCAATAAAAAAACAAATATAACATGACCTACTTTGTAGAATGGAGTTAATGATGGGTCATGAATTGCACGTGATTGTCTCCTGTAACAGAGGTAGTAGAGACCACGTTCCTTGCATGAAAGCTATTACACTACTTGAAAAAAGAATCCAGCTAACTACAGGTACACGAACGAACCACCGAAAACCATAATATTGTAATGTGATCACTTATTTACACTCCCCAAAGCCATTTTCTGTAACGGCAATATAATGGTGAATGATTGAAAGCTGCATCGTGAGCTTGTTCAAGATTTCCCTTACACATGTAAGTCCAAAAGGTCTCAGGGGCGTAACCAAGATTTCCCATATAATATATTTCATGAACTATTACTTTAGTCCCCTAAAAATTTTGTAGATTCTGTAGTATTAAGTACTTTTTTACGACTCTTGCTATTTATCTTTATTTTGTCAAATTTTTTTTAACTTTTTATTATTTCATTTTTTATATTAGTTATTTTTTTCTTATTTAGAGAAGATAAGATAATATTCAAAATTACAGATAAGATTTTATTAAAAATATTAGTCTATAAAAAGTAAAGAGATTAAAAGGGGAAACATGCGAGCATTTCAAAGAATAGTAAAGATGGGAGAAAATATCATTAGGTAACATAATATAACATTAAAAAAGATTTTGTTTGATTTGAATATGTTTTCTAGAATTATGTGATAAGAAAATCTAAAAATTTGATTTGCAATTATCTGAATTAAATAAAAGATTTAATGTAAAGGCAATTGAACTTCTTATACCTGGTTCAACTTTAGATCCCAAAGACTCTTTAAAATCATTTGATATTGAACAAATTTGTCAACTTGTTGAGAAATTTCAGGTAGATGAAGGAACAAAATGTTTCATTTAAATAAAATTTACTATTCTTAAATGAAATTATTTAATATTTTTATCATAATTTTTAATAGGGTTAAATATATTTTTAGTCCCTTAAAATATATAGATATTTGGTTTTGGTTCCTCATTTATTTCTTTATTGGTTTTGGTCCTCCATTTTTCAAAATCACATGATTTTAGTCCTCGTCGTTAGTTATATTTCGCTAAGTGATGACGTATTGATATTTCTTGTAGATTTTTCTATGTATTTTCTTTCGAAATTTCCTGTAGATTTCAAAATTCAATGGAAATATCGTTTACATTCTAAAATTTGCGGGAAATTTACTATATATTTTTTTATAAGAAAGCAAAGAAATTTTATAGCAACATTTTTATGTAAAAAAATTGTAGTTTTTTTTTTTTGAAAATTTACTACACATTAATTTTCTAAAGAAAAAATCGCAAGAAATTCCTATAAATTTTTACTCGGAAAAAATCATAGGGAAAACTGCGAAAGTGAATTAACAAAGTACAGTTAATCATTTGGACTAAAAGCATGTGATTTTAAAAAAATGGAGAACTAAAATCAATGAAAAAATAAATGGGAGACTAAAATCAAATTTCATCATATTTTGAGGGACCAAAAATATATGTATCCTTTTTAATATTTTATTCCGGCCCCCCAAAGAAAAATTTCTGACTACGCCCCTGGTTTCATGGCCATGGGTCCTTTCTATCAACCCAATATTTCAGCCCACACGCAAACTCGTTATATAGAACTCGAACTACCCTGACCCCATGGATCACTTGAAGACCTTCTATCTAGTTGTTACTTAAAAGGAACTTAAATAACCAATGATGTGGGGTTCTACATTCTACTTCTACCTCGTAAGATAGGAATCATGGTGTCAAGGAATCAACTGATTCACGTCATAGTGGTGGCCCTTTGGAATATTTTGTCGGGAAGTTCTTTTAGTATCCTTTAATTTTTTTCTTTTCAAAAATTAATTTAAAAAAAATCAAAAATTAATTTCTAAAAATTTTTAGGATTCAAGATTTAGAGGCACAAATTTTTTTCTATCTCTAACAATTTTAGAGATGAATTTATAAATGAATTTTTTCATCTCTAAAAATTAAAATTTTATAAAAAACTTACACTTATGGGAATTAATTTCCATAAGCCATTTTTGTAATTTAACTTCCGAAAATTAGTTTTTACAAACTTCCGAAAGTTAATTTCCAAAAAAAAGATAAAAAATGGCTTTTTAGGGAGTGTGAAGAGTAAAAGAGGGTGTGAAAAAGCTACTCTCATTTTTCCTTTTCAACAAAATAAACCGACATCACCTAGCAATAATCATGCCCATAATATTTGATCCCATCCCATGATAACATGTGAATAGTCAATCTCATAAGCTTCGAACCCCCACTCATTTTTTTGGGGTGAGTTAAATGTGAGCTCATCTATGAGTGCTCTTTGATCCCAGAGGCTTTCCTTATCTTAGATTGTGACACCGTCACCTCACCCTAAAAAATCTTTCACAAGAAAGTCTCTTAGAGATTGTAAAACATGATTATGCTTATTAATAAAAATAGTAATATATTTTATATTTTCTAGTTTCTCTAACAAGCGTGGTACCTAATATTGCCAATCATTTACTTCAAGTTTAAAGTCTAGGATTACGAATCAAATAATCTCTCTCATCCTTTTTATATACACCTTCCTTGTAACACACATATCTACATTTTGTGTGTTTGGCAAAATTAGCTGATAAGCTAGCTAGTAGCTGATAAGCTCGTAGCTTATAAGCTCCGAGCTGATAAACTAGCTTATTGAATTAGAAGTGTTTGGTAGAACTAGCTGATAAGCTAGTTGGTAAATGTAAAATGACACAAAGGGACATAATTACATAGGTTTTATTATTTAAATTCTATTTTTGTTTTTTAGGCAAAAATATATTATTATTTAATTATAATTTTAGATTTTTTAAAAAATAATTAAATTCCTATTAAACCTTTTAGTGATAAAATATTTAATTAAAAATTAAAATAAATAGTAAAATTGATAAAATAAATAGTATAATATAAAAACAATTTCATAAAATAGTGAAAAGAAAATAGAAATTTAATTAATTCGTAATTTTTAAAATTAATTAGTATATAGGTAATAATAGTTAAAAAGAAATTGAAAGGTTTTTATCACTAAAATTGAAAATAGGTAATAATAGGTAAAAATAAAATAAGAATACTAAGAGAAATGTATTAAAATATAAGGGATAATGATGGAAGAAAATTAAATAAGCTAAAAGGTAGGTGAAGTAGCTTGTAGCTTATAGACTAGAATAAGCTACTTTAAAATACGTTACCAAACACTTTTATGTTGGTCAAACTAGTTTATAAGCTAGTCAAATAAGCTAGTAGCTAGCTTATTGACCTTACCAAACTCACTCAATATGTGTGTGTTTGGTAAGGCCAATAAGTTGGCTACTACTAGCTTATTTGACTAGCTTATAAGCTAGTTTGACCAACACAAAAATGTTTGATAAGGTACATCAAATTAAAGTAGCTTATTTTAGGAGCTTCTAGCTTATAAGCTACAAGCTAGTTCACCTAGCTTATAGCTTATAGCTTGTAACTTATTTAATTTTCTCCCATCACCACCCCTTATATTTTAATACATTCCCCTTTATTATTCTTAATTTCTTTTTATCTATTATTATATTTTTCAATTTTAGTGACAAAATCCTTCCAATTTCTTTTTACCTATTATTACATATATAATAAGTAATTTAAAAAATTACGAATTAATTAAATTGTTATTTTCACTATTTTATGAATTTTTTATATCATACTATTTATTTTATTAATTTCAATATTTATTTTAATTTTTAATTAAATATTTTATCACTAAAAAAGTTTAATGAGAATTTAATTATTTTTTTAAAAATATAAAATTATAATTACATAATAATATATATTTTTTCTAAAAAATACAAATAGAATTTATATAATAAAATTTATGTAGTTATGCCCTTTTATGTCATTTTATATTCATTAACTAACTTATCAGCTAGTTTTACCAAACACTTCTAATTCAATAAGTTAGCTTATAAGCTAGGAGCTCATCAGCTAGAAGCTAGCTTATCAGCTATCAGTTAGTTTTGTCAAACACAACAATTAGTGATCACTCCATCTTTTATGCATTTGTTATGCTATTATTTTCTTAACACCAAAATAAAAAGATTCAAGTTTAGAGTCTAGGATTACGAATCAAATAAGTTCTCTCATCTTTTTTATATACACCTTCTTTGTAACACACATACATATCTACATTAGTGATCACTCTCTTTTTTTGCATTTGTTATGCTATTGTTTTCTTAACATCAAAACAAATTGAATATTTTGAGAAGTTATTTATAACAACTTTTTGTTAATTAAAAACGATTTTTTTTACCTGTTCCATATTTTCAAAGTTTTATCTAAACAATTTGAAATAAGTGAGACTTAACTTTATTTTAAGAAAAATACCTTTCTTTTAAATTTATTTCTGGTCAAATTTTAAATTTTTGGTCTGAAATTGTAAAATAATATTTTTTTTGGTCGAGTGATTGTAAAATATTTTTGAACAAAGGTACTTTTAAAAGCTGGCCAATTTTGGGCCTCTGGCTAAGATGAATCTATAATCAGGTTTAATCCAGCCCAGGTTAGTCCAAACCGTGGGAGTTGCTTTTTGAACCTCCCTTTTGCTATTCGCACCCCCATAATATATCCCCTTCCCAGACTACCACTACCCCTACCCCTACCCCCTACACCCCCACCCCCACCGCTAGCCACCCCCTCCCCCTCCCCCTTCCCCACTCTCCGGGCGGTCCCTTCCCCCCTCCCCTTTATTTTTTTTTCAAAGTTTTGTGTTTAGAGACGGAATTTTTCCGTCTCTAAACTCGTCTCGCTAAAAAGAAATTTCCGGAACATTTTGGAAATTAATTTCCGGATATCAACTTTGTTAACAGAAATTCCGGAATCTTCCAGACATTAATTTCCGGAATATTTTCACCCCTGCTGCTGCACAATTGTTCTAGACATTAATATCCGGAAGATTCCAGAAATTAATGTCTGGAAGGTTCCGGAAATTTCGTTAACAAAGTTGACATCCGAAACTTAATTTCCGGAAGGTTCGGTAAAAGAACCATTATTTTTTTCAATGTTTTGTGTTTAGAGACGGAAAAATTTCGTCTCTAAACACAAAACATTGAAAAAATAAATAAAGGGGAGGGGGAAGGGACCGCCCGGAGAGTGGGGAAGGGGGAGGGGAGGGGAGGGGGGTGGCTGGCGGTGGGGGTGGGGGTAGTTTGGGGAGGAGGTATATTATGGGGGTGTGAATAGCAAAAAAGGGGTTCCAAAAGCAACCCCCAAACTGTCTACCAAAAACAAGCCCAAACTGTCTACCAAAAAAAGCCCAAACTGAAAATTTCCACGGTCTTGTCCGTTATCGGTCAAGTCACTTGTCTCCGGAACTGCTCTGCTACTCTGTGTCAAGTCCTTCCCTCTCGTGTCTCAGCGTGAGAACCCTCCCCAGCTCCTCTACTCCACTACGCAAAAAATAGCTTAAAATTTGAAAACCTATGTGGCGCCGTTAATCGCCGATCCGCCAGAAATGAACGGAAGCGGAAGAAGAACCGCTCGGAGCAGAGTCAGATCCTCCTCCGAAGCCGACGCCGATTTTCTCCGCGAAAGGAGGCCAACGTTGAACCGTCGTAGAGACAGGAGCAAATACGGAAGCTCCATTCCGTTATTTAACAATGCCAATCTCAAAGTGGTGCTCGGTATCAGCTTCTTCGCATTCTTCCTCATCTTGTTTCTGATCCATCACCTCGTGAATTCCGTCGCAGAACCTCATCTGCCTCGCGCCGTGACGCCATTTCCCGCGCCAAAGTTAATGGACCTTCCTCAGGTCAACTTTCAACTTTCTCCACAATTGTTAATTATTTTATTTTTTCAGAATTAGATGATTTTGGTTTATGTCAATGAATTTGTGTTAATCGCAGTTTCAAGGTCAGCACAAGGAGAGTTTGTACTGGGGAACTTATCGTCCTCATGTCTATCTCGGAATTCGTGCCAGGTATGGTTTTACTGTATCTGAAACAGAACTGTTTTTTTTTTTTTTTTGAATAATTGCATGCATGAGGTGTGCTTTGATATACTTATTGATAAAACCACAAGCTGTCTACACACTCTTTGTTTTATTTTGTTTGCGCTGAAATGGAAGCAGAGACTAATTTTGGTGGTTAAGGCTTTGTACTATTTATGGTGCACACTGCGCAATATGAAAATATTTCTATTTGTATAAAATTTGACAGATATATGCATGCAAATTGTGCATGATATCTGGTTTAGATTGTGTGTTTAGGATGTCAGTGTCAAAAATGTTTGACTCTGCGAGCATTCTCACATTTTTTTCTCTGCCTTGGTGTGTGTGTGTGTCAGGACTCCACAATCTTTGATGGCTGGATTAATGTGGATTGGCGTGAAGGATGGCAGATACCACATGCGGCATGTTTGCAGGCACGAAGATGACCTAAGTACTTATGGTTGGATAAAGCATAATGGACGTGATTTTGGGCATCAAGTACTGGCTGACCATGGCATGATCATGGCTACTGAGTTTTTAAAATCAAAGGAGGACGGCAGTGGTTATGGAGGTGACTGGGCAGTTCGAATTAATGTACAAATTGATAAGTGAGTGATGTTATTAACTTCAAATGAATCAAATCACTTTCATATAAGTATTAAGGCAGAAAACACTGTCTGGAGTTTTTCCTAATTGGACAGTAGATACTGCCAGGTTTATTTGTAACTTAAATACAGGTTTGTTTCCCTGTATGAGTTTCTGCCCCTCGTGATCTCACAATATTGCTCTATTGAGTGGCTTTGTTCTTGTGGTACAACCTCAGGTCTAAGTGGAATGAGGAATTTGGGAGCGGTGCCCAGCTCTTTTTCTATTTGGCTGATGAAAGTGGTAATGCTCTAGATGTAAGCAGAGAAAACTTGAACACTCACGAGGATTCTTTACTTGCATCTGGCTCTCGAACAGACATAGGAGATTGGCAGCTACATTTGAAATCAATGGTAATGCTTGGAAATGGTGCTATGGTTAAATATTCAAGATTCTGTTATTTGTACTACCATTGGATGTTTTTGGAGTTAATGGTTAATTGCTTGTAATTGGCTTACACTTTCTTAAAGAAGCATCCATGATTCCTATCCAGTTTAGGAATATGATGAACATATGAATCTCCACATTTAAAGCAAACATGTAATGTGCCGTTATTTAGTATTTTAACTACCAAGATGAAAATTTGTGGACCTCCTAGTTCCTTTGACCTTTAACTAACCCATATAAACTATTTCTTCTTTTTCCATAATATAGTAATTGTCACCCTTGATTATCTGTAATCCCATGCTTGGTACAATTATTCACTTTCTTACGTTATTTTATTTTTCCTTTTCAGGATAATCTGGAACTGCATTATTCTGGATTTCGTACACCTCACTTTCACAATTTGTCTGATCTTGTTGAGGAAAATCTCACATCACAAGTATGTTAGGGTATTTCAATTCAATTTATCTGATGATATAATTTTCATTTAATGCAACAGTATGTGGTTATGGAATATTATTTAGGGGGGTTTTGCCTTGATACCTCTACTTATATGCATGTCTTAGTAGATAAGAAAGCATGCCCGGCTACAGCTATCCGACTCATCAGATGATTCTCCAAATGTGTTAGTTTTTCAGGTAATTGAACATATACACTTTCTGAGACCCATTTAACAATTTAATGTTTATTTATGAGTATTCCCCACACCCTGTCTCTCTATCTATCTATATACTTTTTGTTGTCACATGTGCTTCTCATCTTTTTAATTCATGTTGCAGATCATTGGTGGATTTCCTTTCACAACAGATATTGTACTTGTCTCTGGAACTGATTCAGAAAGTTCAAGAGTAGAAGAGCGCATCAGCAGTCTAACAGGTTTTTTCCACTTCTGTATAGTGTTTGTCCAAAGTATGGAATGTATATTCATGTGGTTTCATGAAAACGGGGAACGGGTTTAGTTCTTTACTTTGTCATAAGAGTTGGTGATTGATCTGAAAACCTGCTTCTCATGTTGATGGACAATATAGGGGCTTATACAATTGTGTTGCTAATTCATGTTAACTATTGTAATGGCTGAAATTTGGAAGATATGTCTACTTGGTGTTCAGAGTCATTTCTTTTGGTTATTGACTTTTTTTATTGTCTCTTAGGACGCTTTTGTGTTTAAATAAATATTTTAAAGAGAGCCAGGCTACACTTTACTGAATTTGTAGAAATTTTATTTTAATTGACGTGATTGTACTATGTCAGTGCGTAATTGTTTGTTTGTTCTTCTGTTCAATGTTAGGCACCTCACTGTCTAATCAACTGAAATATAAAGAACAAGCATTTGATCAGAAGTTTGAGAAAATTTTCAATTTGGCTGGCAAGGTACTAAGTTTATTGTCCTTTGACTTATTCTTTTATTTCAGTTTCTCATAGTCAACGATTTATTCTTTTTGTTTGGTCTTGAAATTTGTCCTGAATCTCTCAAGTTTCATTTGATTGAATAAATTCATTTAGAAATTTATACTTGATAGAAATAAATTCTTTATCATATTGGTGAATTTCCAGGTGGATTCAGAATCCATATCTGTTGGTAAGGCTGCTGTTGGAAACTTAATAGGTGGCATCGGCTACTTCTATGGCCAGTCAAAAATTGCTCTTAATGTAAGTTACTTCGGTTTGTTATTTATAGTTCTTATTGAAGAGTCTCCCACCCCTTAATAGCATATAACTTGAAATGTGATTATCATAAATATGAAAGTTATCTTTCGTGTGTTTTATTTTTCTGTTGGTAAAGAGTAAATTCTAGAGACCAGAGAAAAAGAAGTACATGAACATAGAATTGCTAACCAATAAAGAAATGAATTCAAATTGAAAATTTCTTCAGTTGCTTCCAGGAATGAATTCATGCTTGCAGAAAACCAAGACAAGCTAATTAACTAGCAAATCACAGTGCAGATTAAGAAAATATCACTCTGAAATAGCTATTGTCTAAACACCATAAAATGGATGAAAAAAGTAAAAGACTATTTTATCCCACATCCAGCAGAAATAATTTATCTTTGAAAATTCTGCTGTACATCTCTGACCATGAACACCAAATAACAACATACATGCGCACCGCCAAAGAACCTTTCTCTCTTTACTTCTCCTAGAACCCTCAAATTGGAGGAATCAACATTGAGAAAATGTTCCAAGCTCTTTATGCAAATTCAAGATTCACCAAAAGTGCCAATGCTTACTCCATAAATATCTAACTGCTGGACACATGATGACACACAATTGGAGAGGGATTTTAATCATGTCTATGAACCTGCAACATACCATTTTTATTAATTTTATGAGTAAAACCTTAAATTGGTCCCCAAAGATAATAATGTCACCACATTGGTGCTTTAGAATTTTTTGTCACCAAATTAGTCCCTCAAAGATCTAAAACGTTACTGGCTTCATCTTTGTGTAGGAATAAAATGGTGACACAAAAGGATGAATTTGGTAAATGTATTGTGTTTAGTTAGGGATTAATTTCGTGACAAAAATCTTTCAAGAATTAATATCACACACCAATCTTTGGAGGACCAATTTAAGGGTTTATTTTAATTTTATTATTACTTCAATCCAAATGAAAGATGTCAATTTAGAGTGGACCTTGGACTTCCAAAAGGTGGAAGAAAATTCTCCCTGTTTGAATTAGAGAATAAGTGAGGAGTTGGAAATATTATATACAAGACTACAATCCAAAATCGTCTGAATTCCA
This sequence comes from Sesbania bispinosa, assembly GCA_026901365.1. NCBI lineage: Eukaryota > Viridiplantae > Streptophyta > Magnoliopsida > Fabales > Fabaceae > Sesbania > Sesbania bispinosa. The sequence goes on along the minus strand of QLOH01000297.1, from coordinate 302,350 downwards.
AATCCTTGTATCTGTTAGGAATTAGAATAGAAGGGTAGAATAAAGGTTGTCAAAATAGTTAGAATTTGTTAGGGCAGTTAGTCAGATAATTAGAGGAGACTCAATTAAATAAATAGGGGTAGGGGGAGAGTGCAATAATTAGAATTAGTTACTCCTAGCAAAGGCAATATTCTTAGACACAAGATACGACCATTCCTTTGTATAGAATACAAGCATGTTTGTAAAATTTATTCTGATAGGTGGCCATTCTCTGGTTCATTATAGAAGTGTAATTAAATGAGATGTTGTGGAACATTTATCTATCATTTAATTATTCTCGTTGCTGAAAAAACAATATTTTTCTTTCTCAGAGAGATGATTTTGGGCTGTAAAAGAGATCTGATGTCATTTGCTTTGTCCATATTAATATGAAGTTGTTTGCCTTATTACTCTTATACACTTCTTGTGCTAATAGTGTAGCTTTGCTATTCTTTAATTAATTGCTGTCAGTTGCTCTAGTTTTCTTTTTCACACCATCATATTACTATCTGTTGTAAAATATTAGGAGATTTGGTCTGTAATTAGGGGGAGATTTGTTCTGTAATTAGGGGGAGATTTTTTTTTGTTCGTCCAGCTTCGTTTTTCCCTGTCTGTCCAACTTCGTTCAGCAACCACCGTCAGCCGCCACCTTTGCAGTCCGCCGCTGACCACCGCGGATCCAACCGGAAAACACACCAGGAGGAGCGCCTCTCCAAGGTCGGCCTATCCCCAGAGTTTCTCCGCCGTTCGACGCCGGACGCGCCGCCAATCGCCAGTCTTGTCTCCGGCGCGTGTAAGTCACGCGCCACCTTCCCAGCCGCCGTTTTTTATCGCGCCACCACAGACTCGGTCGCCGGCCACCCCTGAGTCCGTTCCAGGGGTCATTTCGCCTTAACTCAGACTTTTTAGTGCTGTCTGCACTCACGGAAGGTACTGTTTCGGTTCATTATCTACGTACTGCTCGGAGCTGCAGATTACGAAGGGTACTGTTCTCGACCCTATTTGTCGTTTTTTATCTCCCAATATGACTAAAGACAAGATTACCTCTAGTTTGAGTACCAACGATCTACGGGTGGACTCACTTAGTAAGAAATCTAATTCTTGTTCCCTAACCATGACTGGTAAGAGTTCTAGCTTCTTATCCTTTAATGCTTCTAATACTGAGAATATCTGGATTATAGACTCTGGTGCTACTGATCATATGACACCTCATTCTCCTTATTTTTCATCCTATACCATTTCATCTGGTAACCAACATATCACTGTTGCTAATGGTTCTCATATCCCTGTTACTGGTTGTGGCAACATTCAACTTAAATCCATGGGATTGAAGTATCACTCTGATGGCACACTGGACAGGTATAAAGCGCGGCTGGTTGCAAAAGGATACACCCAAACCTATGGGATTGATTATGACGAGACTTTTGCTCCCGTGGCAAAAATGAATACAGTCAGAATTATCCTCTCCTTGGCAGCACACTTTGGATGGGAGATGCATCAGTTCGATGTTAAAAACGCTTTCCTGCATGGAAGCTTAGATGAAGAGGTATACATGGAGATCCCACCTGGATATGATGTTGCTGGTGGAGGGAGTAAGGTTTGCAAATTAAAGAAGGCCTTATATGGCCTTAAACAGTCACCTCGGGCCTGGTTTGTGGAAGGTTCACTCAGGCCATGATATCTCTGGGGTACAAACAAAGCCAAGGTGATCATACTCTCTTCATAAAACATTCACAAGACGGCAAACTCACTATACTTTTAGTCTATGTGGATGATATGATTATTGCAGGTGACGATGAGATGGAAAAACAGAATTTGAGGGAGAAGTTGGCTACTCAATTTGAGAGATGAAGGATCTCGGTAAACTAAAGTACTTCCTTGGGATTGAAGTTGCATACTCCAGACAGGGCATTTTTATTTCTCAAAGGAAATACATTCTTGATCTTCTTAAAGAATCTGGTAAGCTGGGTTGTAAGACCACTGGAGCACCCATAGAGCAAAATCATAAAATTGGGAATGATGAGGAAAGCCCGAAGGTGGATAAGACACAGTACCGGAGACTTGTGGGAAAGCTCATCTATTTATCCCACACCAGGCCTGACATAGCCTATGCAGTTAGTGTGGTTAGTCAGTTCATGCATGATCCAAGAGAAAGACACTTGCAGGCGGTAAATAGAATTCTTCAGTACTTGAAGGCATCTCCAGGGAAAGGGTTACTATTTAAAAGGGAGGAAAACTTATCCATGAAGGTGTATACCGATGCTGACTATACAGGATCAGTTGTAGATAGGAGGTCCACCACAGGATATTGCATGTTCTTGGGTGGAAATTTGGTGACCTGGAGGAGCAAGAAACAAAATGTGGTTGCAAGATCAAGTGCAGAGGCAGAATTTAGAGCTATGGCACAAGGAGTCTGTGAATTGTTATGGGGGAAGATAATACTTGATGACCTCAAAATAAGGTATGAAGCTCCTATGAGACTTGTTTGTGATAATAAATCCGCCATCAGCATTGCCCACAATCCAGTTCAACATGATCGGACTAAGCACATAGAGATAGACCGACATTTCATTAAGGAAAAATTGGACAGCGGCCTTATAGCCACCGAGTACATTCCTTCAAGACTACAGTTGGCAGATATGTTCACCAAGGGACTTCCCACCGAGCAGTTTAAAGACCTTACTTGCAAGCTGGGAATGATAGATATCCATTCACCAGCTTGAGGGGGAGTGTTGTAAAATATTAGGAGATTTGGTCTGTAATTAGGGGGAGATTTGTTCTGTAATTAGGGGGATTTGGTCCGTGATTAGGACAGATTTGTGTGATTTGATTTGTACAGATTTATTGCTTTATTTACTTAATTAGGAGACTAGTAGTCCCTATAAGTATGTGTTGTACAGACCCTAAATAATCAAGCAATTCAAGTATTATTCAGATAATACTCATTTCTTCTTTTTTACAAGTCTATCCTTTTAGCTTTTAATTAGCTGTAAGCAATTTAAGATTCATTCAAATATGTAATGGGTTGTTCTCCTTTGCAGCTTAGAGAACATGTTAATTATGTATCATATTGGCCTGCTGAGCTTTACACAGCTGTACCAAGTCGATCTTTCTTTCCAAGAGGATTTTTATGGGATGAAGGTTTTCATCAACTTCTAATCTGGTTAGTTTCCTGCGCTAATCCTTCATGACCATCACCACCACCACGACCATTATTATTATTGGTCTTGTTTGAAATTCTCCTTAAGTGCAGATAAGTGCTGTAGTTTCTTGACTGCACAACACTAACTGATATTATCTAACAAACAAATCTGCGGCCTGTAAATATGCTTCATCTATGTACATGCATGTGAACCAGGCGTTGGGATATTCATATTTCGTTGGATATCATTGGTCACTGGTTAGATTTGTTGAATGTTGATGGATGGATACCACGTGAACAAATTCTGGGGGCTGAAGCATTGAGGTGCAGTACTAAACATTTTTGTTCAAATGATTGTAATAAATTTAATGGTTTTAGCTGTCCTAGTAACACAAATTCCTCTGTACTTGCAGTCGAGTTCCGGAAGAATTTGTTCCTCAGCATCCAACAAATGGAAATCCTCCAACTCTGTTTTTAGCTTTAAGTGGTATATGTTAATTTCTTTTCAATTTCCCCTTAAAATATCATCTTTTTTTTTTTCTAGCTATGACTTATAAGAATCATTATTTTAAAAGAAAGCAACAAATATTTTCCAATTATTGAGTTCACGCAAGCCCTAGGGCCTAGGCTACATTATACTTTTTCCTTTTCATTGAGGGATGATATTTAGCAACTTCCTGCCTGGTTATGTTTTGTCTCCTCTGAGGTAACTTGTCCTTGTAAGTTGCAACTATCTTTGTACGTTCTTGATTCAGCTTCAGAATCATGCATAATTGAAGTGGATTGATAATACTTAAGATGTTTGAGTTATAAATTTATGGAGAAAGTTTAACAATTTATATGAAGTACTTATATCTATAAATATCACTTTATATCTGAAGCGTGGCTAACATTAGTTTGGTGATGTAGAATCCATGTTGAAATATCTTGCGGCTGCTGGAAAGCAGTCATTTAGGTTTTGATGCTATTTTCATCACTTGCATTATTTTGAGAAATTGTTTCATCCATTATATAACTAAAAGTACATCCATTGCTGCCCCACCCTTTGTCCTTTTCTATCATGTCCTAACCAATGTAGTTAAATTCTGTTTTTCTAGATATAATGAATGGCTTGAAGAATAGTGAGTTTACTGCGACGGATAGAAATGAGATCTCTCTGTTTATGGAGCGTGCCTTTGTTCGATTGGAAGCATGGTTCCAATGGTTCAATACAACTCAGTCAGGTAAATGCTATAATGCATGTATGATCTGCTTGAGTGTTTGAAATAGATTGTTTCTTTCGGACCTTTTTTTAATTATCATCTCTTTTTAATACAGGGAAACAGATGAGCAGCTACTATTGGCATGGACGAGACAATAGGACAGTGCGTGAATTGAATCCCAAGGTACTAATATGCATGCTTCCTTTCTGTACTAGTCTACAATTTCAATCTTAGCTTGTGTGGGTATCTCAGCAGATTAACTAGACCAAATCAACTATTGGCATGCTGAAAATGGAAGCGAATATTAAGTCAAATATTGATTATATTTATTGACAGATTGCTATTACAACAGGCCAGAAACCTACTTAACCACGGAGATGCAATTACAGTTGTTCTAGACTTATCACTTTTGACTGTTGGTGGTCAATGTATTTCATGGTGATACTAAGAAAATACAACTGGACTTATTTTTCCAGAAATATTGAGCCTATTGGATGGCTTTTTCTGTTGTTACTAGAAATTATAAAGTCAAACATGGGCACTAGATGAGTCTGAGACCTGAATTTTCACTTGCAGTTGTGTTGTTCTTTGAACAATTACATCCAAGGATCACATAACACAGCCATTGGTGTTTATGTTGATCGATTATGACAAAGCAAAGCTTCTTTATCCTGAATGAAGACACATGCTCCTAACTAACATTATTTCTGGCATTTTCAGACACTGACGTCTGGATTGGATGATTATCCACGTGCTTCACACCCAAGTGCAGATGAACGCCACTTGGATCTTAGATGTTGGATGTTACTTGCAGCAGAATGTATGCATTCCATTGAAAAGTTGTTGGATAAGGAAACCAAACCTGGCAAGGTATAATTTGAAAAAATAAATGTAGGCAGCAGAAAGTTAAACCACCTAATTTAATTGACATATTGAATGAAATGATGCAGAATTATGGTTCTACTGCTGAATTGCTATCAGATTATGAGCTACTGAACCAGGTAATTTACCTTTGCTCCCCCTCTCCCTTTCTTCAAAGCTGCTGCACACCTTAATATTTCATCATGCAACATTGAAACAGGAGTAAAAGAGAGTGAAATGGAGAGGGGAGAGAAAAAAAGGGAGGAAGATAGAGAAGAGAAAACTTAGCACATATAGGGCACGTTTGGATAAACTTCTCTAGAAGAACTTATAGGAAAAGAAAATAGAATAAGTCAAGAATGTAAAATGAATTCAACTTCTTCCATAACTTGAAATTAGTTTATGTAACTCAACTTTTTGAGAAGCTCTTTTAACTTCTCCATAAACAACTAATATCAACTTATGGAAGAAGTTGAATTCATTTTACCTTCTTGATTCATTCTATTATCTTCTCCTATAAATTCTTCTAGAGAAATTTATCCAAACTGGCCTACAGAATAATTAGAACTAGATAGAAATAACGGGGATAACAAATTACTATTTTTTGGAATAAGATTTTTTATTCACTTATTCAGAAGGCTATTTCATTTTTTTTTTCTAGTTTTCCTTCAAACTAGAATATCAATTTTTCAAATTTGGAAAATAAGGTGTTGCCTGATGTAAAAGTGGAGAATAGGATTGTTGAATTGCTTGAGGAAAAATACCTCAGCAGCTGAATATTTATATACATGATTTACACTCACTAATAAAGGAAACACAGAAAATATAATCTGTACAAAATAAGGAAACATAGACCTATACAAAAAATAAGGAAATACAACTATACAAATCAACACATAATGTAGTTTCCTAGTTTCCATAAATACATTTATTCTATTCTAATTTCCCTAAATAGGAGATATTCTTTAACACTCCCCCTCAAGTTGGAGCATACAAATCATATGCACCAAGCTTGCCACAAAGAAATTGTATTCGAGGACCTCGAAGGGACTTTGTCAGAATGTCTGCTAGCTAGTTGATCATTAGAGTTAACAAACTCAATGACAACTTCCTTGGAAATAACCTTTTCCCTGATAAAGTGGCAGTCAATCTCTATATGCTTTGTTCTTTCATGAAAGACTGGGTTGGACGCAATGTGGAGTGCAGCTTGGTTATCACAATATAACTTCATCTCGTTAATGTTATCAAACTTCAATTACTAAGCAACTGTTTTACCCAGATGAGTTCACAAGTAACCAATGCCATAGCACGATATTCAGCCTCAGCACTTGATCGAGCAACTACTTGTTGTTTCTTACTCTTCCAAGATATGAGGTTTCCACCTACAAAGACACAATAACCTGAAGTGGAGCGTCTATCAATGGGAGAACCAACCCAGTCTGCATCTGAATATCCGACAACATGAGTGTTTCCTTTGTCTTCATAAACCAACCCTTGGCCAGAAACATTTTTAATGTATCTCAGAATTCGAGTCACTGCATTCCAATGATCAACACGAGGGGATTGCATGAACTGACTTACTACACTGACTGCAAAAGAGAGATCTGGTCTGGTTATAGTAAGATAGTTTAGTTTCCCAATTACCTTTCTATACCTGCCAGGATCTTGATAGAGCTCCCCCTGATCTGGTAACAACTTACTATTTGGATCCATGGGAGTGTCAACAGGCTTACAATTTATCATTCCTGTTTCCTCCTATATATCTAAAGCATACTTCCTTTGTGAAATTGTAATACCACTTCTAGACTGAGCAATCTCCAAACCAAGAAAGTACTTTAGTTTACCCAAATCTTTGGTTTGAAAATGATCAAATAAATGTTTCTTTAACCGAGATATTCCCTCATGATCATCACCTGTAATGACTATATCATCCACATAAACCACTAGATAAATACACTGACCAACTGAATTATGTTGATAAAAAACTGAATGATCAACTTCACTGCGAGTCATACCAAACTTTTGTACCACTGTGCTAAACTTCCCGAACCAAGCTCGGGGAGACTGTTTCAAACCATAAAGAGATCTCTTCAACTTACACACCAAGCCAGACTCCCCCTGAGCAACAAACCCAGGTGGTTGCTCCATATAGATTTCTTCTGCAAGGTCTCCATGAAGGAATGCATTCTTGATGTCAAGTTGAAGTAATGGCCAATGGCGAATGGCTGCCATGGCAAGAAGAAGTCGAACAGAAGCCATCTTAGGAACAAAAGAGAATGTGTCGCTATAATCAAGGCCATATGTTTGAGTGTATCCCTTAGCAACCAAGCGAGCTTTAAGACGATCAATACAACCATTTGAATCAACTTTCACAGCATATACCCATCTGCATCCTACAACTTTCTTTCCTGGAGGAAGGTGAACAAGATCCCATGTGCCACTATGCTCAAGAGCAGTCATTTCATCAATCATAGCTTGCCTCCATCCCGAATGAGAAAGCGCTTCACTGTCACTTTTAGGAATAGAAACAGAGGACAAAGAAGATACAAAGGCATAATATGATGGTGATAAACGATGAAAACTTAGAAAGTTGTAGATGGGATGAGGATTTCGAGTGGATCGAGTACCTTTCCAGAGAGCAATAGGAAGATCATCACTTGATTGTGATGACTTTGGCAGGTTTGTGATAGGAGAAGGCGTTGGAGTTGGGCATGAATCACTAGGACCTTCTATTATGTCTTCTGGTGATGGAAGAACTTGTTGTGTTCTTCGTTGATATGTGATGAAAGGGTGCTGTGAAGGAACTGACTGAGTCTCTTCGGACTGGACATGTGAAGAACCAGGTGACAAAACCTGCAAAGGAGACAGAGGTGGACCAAAATAGGGAATCAGTAATACATCAGAGATTGTATTAGGCTCAACAGAAGAGGTGAAGTATGGTGTTCCTTCAAAGAATGTTACATCTGCAGAAATATACCAACGACGGGAGGAAGGACAATAACACCGATATCCTTTTTGTAGCCTGGAATAACCTACAAAGACACATTTGATAGCACGAGGAGACAATTTATCTGTACCAGGAGAGAGGTTATGAACAAAACAAGTACATCCAAACACACGAGGAGGGACAACATATAGAGACTTTGTAGGAAACAATAATTTGTGAGGTACTTGGTTATTAATAACAGAAGAAGGCATACGATTAATGAGATAACAAGCTGTTAAAACAACATCCCCCCAAAAATGTAGAGGCATATTTGTATGTAATAACAAAGTTCTGGCAGTCTCAATAAGATGACGATTTTTTCTTTCAGCCACACCATTTTGTTGAGGTGTGTGGGGACATGTAGACTGATGTAGAATACCATGAGATGACATAAATGATGAAAATTCATGAGAGAAATATTCTTTGGCATTGTCACTCCTTAAGATCTTAATTGATTTTGTATTTCAATATAGAATGACTTGAAGATAGAAAATAATTCAGACCGTTCTTTCATCAAAAACAACCAAGTAAACCTAGAAAAGTCATCTATAAAGGTGACAAAATACCTGAATCCTAATGAATTAGAGACACGACTTGGACGCCATATATCAGAATGAATAACAGCAAAAGGTTCTATTTGATTATGAACCTGAGTAGGAAAGGAAGAACGAGTATGCTTCCCGAGTTGACATGACTCACAATTTAGGGACTTCAATTTTGAAAGACATGGAACCATTAGTTGAAGTTTCTGCAGACTGGGATGACCTAGACGTTGATGAAGAAGGTGGGGAGACTCAGTAGCAGCACATACTGTTGGAGACGTGGTCTTCAAATAGTAGAGTCCTTGTGATTCACGTCCTACACCAATCGTCTTCCCCGTACCGTGATCCTGAATAATGAAAGAGTCAGAATCAAAGGTGACTGAGCAATTAAGTGAATGAGTGAGTTGACTCAAGGAAATCAAATTAAAGGGACATCCAGGCATGAATAGGACAGATTTTAATGAGATAGATTCAGTGGGAGAAACATGACCAATGCCTTGGACTGGTACTTTAGAACCGTTAGCAAGAGTAATAGGGCGAGAAATCTCAAGTAAAGGAGAAGAAAATAGTGACCGATTACCAGACACATGGTCGGAAGCACCAGAATCAATAACCCAAGATGTCGGATTATGATTGGTATGAGATATACAAACTGTAGGATTACCGGTATGAGCAATTGTAGTTGTGGCTGACTGATTTTGTTTGGTTGCCTTCCACTGCATATACTCCTGGATTTCAGCTTTGGACAAAAAAATAGGTTGCTTTCCTGTCACAACTTCAAAAAAGGATGTGGATGATGCCATTATAGCAACTGACGGGACCAACGGTGAAGCAAATGGAGGTCTGGAAGGCGGCGCATGGCTTACACGCGCCGACAGGGACAGCGGACGGTGGCGGCGCGTGAGGGCGCGTGCGGAAGTGGACGGCGGCGCTGTTTTCGGGGATCAATAGATCGACACCTTTTGTGTCTATTGCTGACGTTGCGGTGGCCGGACGGTGACTGCACAGTGGTCAGACGGTGCTGGACAGTGCTGGACGGTGGCCGGACAATGACTGGTGGCTGGACGTTAGGACTGTGAGAGAGGGACTGTGGACAGCGGACTAGGATTCTGACTTTTATCAGGCCCACAGGAAGTGAGCTCTTGATACCATGTAAAAGTGGAGAATATGATTGTTGAATTGCTTGAGGAAAAATACCTCAGCAGCTGAATATTTATATACATGATTTACACTCACTAATAAAGGAAACATAGGAAATATAATCTGTACAAAATAAGGAAACATAGACCTATACAAAAATTAAGGAAATACAACTATACAAATCAACACCTAATGTAGTTTCCTAGTTTCCATAAATACATTTATTCTATTCTAATTTCCCTAAATAGGAGATATTCTCTAACACCTAACTTTGTTTCTTACAAGTTACAATCTAGATAATGAAAATGAGTCTCAACTAATGGAGCCTCAGGTTCTTCATCTAAACCTTCTCAAAACTTATTATGAAATTATTGAGGAATGTGAACTTCTTATAAACCACCTACACATAGATGTATGAAACTTTTGATTATGAACACACTGCATATACATAAAATATATTTTGAATGTTTTCTTCTGGCAATTAAAATTTCCAACCGTGCTTCCTGTATATATAGTGGTCTAAGGAAGATTCTTTGTGGTTATCATGAATAATTGTGAGTAAATAATCTGATTTTACTTTTTTAAAATGGTTTTTGAGAAAAGAAAATTGAAAGCAAATTATGCAGTTGGCATTCATCAAATGTTTGCTTGGTGACACTGGAGAGTCAATTAGTTGCTACTCTAGTTATGGTGCATCTAATTTGTGCTTGATGTCTATACAGATGCATTTCGATGATGCATATGGTGCTTACTTTGATTTTGGAAATCATACAGAAAAGGTACACTGTCCAGTTATTTGTGTCTAGTATCAGTATTCATATGTTGCAAGATTAACAATGCATGGGTTCCCTATTCATGTCTGAGAATGAGATTTTCCTTACACACTTGATCATGCTAGGTTCAACTTAAATGGAAAGAAATGGAGGCAGGACAGAATTATGCTGCTCGCCAGCTTATCCGGGATGTTTTGGAGAGGCCTGTATTGAGATTTGTTCCTCACATTGGTTATGTTAGTTTGTTCCCATTCATGGGGAGGATCATTCCATCTGTAAGTAATGCAATTAATTCTGAATATCATAATTTTCATGCTAGGAAATAAGAAGTCAGTCCTAGTTTGAATAAACTTCATAATTAGATGCCTTTTTAATACCTGTCTCATTCAGGGATCATGGATTCTGGGAAAGCAGCTTGAACTCATTTCAAATCACAGCCTCTTATGGACTGACTATGGACTACGTTCTCTTGCCAAAACAAGGTCTACAACCTATGCTCTAATGCATATTTAATGGATTTAATTTGAATGACATTATTCAGCATATGTCGATTATAGTGAACCAAAGAATAAGATATTTTATTCCACAGTTCCTTGTACATGAAACGCAACACAGAGCATGATCCTCCATATTGGAGAGGTCCAATTTGGATAAACATGAATTACAGAATTCTTAAAGCGCTTCACCATTACTCCAAAGGTAATATGGACAAGCCGAGGCAAAAATATGTGCAAACATTCCACTTTATTCATATCTTCAAGAAACTAATCTTTTCGTTGAATCTTGCAGAGAATGGGCCATATCAGGACAGAGCAAAAGCTATCTACGAAGAATTGAGAAGCAATTTAATTAGGTATTGTTTGATTTTGTTTGGTACTGCTGAAATCTTGCTTAAACTATTGGTTGGTTTGTAAAATAATACATTTCCACCGTACTGCAGAAATATAGTACGCAATTATCAACAAACTGGATTTTTGTGGGAGCAGTACGATCAGGTTAAGGGCAAGGGAAAAGGGGCACACCCATTTACTGGTTGGACATCTCTTGTAGTATTAATCATGGCGGAAGCATATGGCACAATTTAGGGTAAGCACAGCATGGAGACTATCTCACATACCCTCTCCTTGCTCCCTGATCATCTCTCATCCATGAGTACCACTGTGGCAGTAAGTATAGCAAGCAATTGTGGTTGAAATATTAAAATTTATCGATTCCCGAAAATGTTAGTTTTTAAAAGCCTCCCAAATTTCAATCTGATGGATGAGGAATCGATTATATGTGCTTGGTGAAAAATTCTCCAGTCAGATTCCACCCAAGCTAGGATACGGGGAACGTTTAATGCGGAACGCATACGCGTTACGAATTCACCGATGTGTTGTCCTAGAAGTTATATAACCTGTATTGCTAATTACTAACATACCTTCCCGGGAATTTTTTATACCCTCAAATAATTCAGTGCGTTAAATCTGATTACTAGCTATCATGTTAAGAAAACATAATCATAATATTGCTATCTTGTGGTGGTTTTTGGGCGTTCTTTCAGGTGTTGCATGGTTAGTATGGCATTTTCTTTGAAAAAATAAAAATCACGTTTTGACAATCAGTTAATTAACCCAGCAGAAATTATCACTGAAAGTTATACGTTGATATCCCGCCTGCGAATTATGGATTAAATTTGAAAAAAATGAATGCTAGCCAAAATCAAAATGAAATTCGAATGAAATTTATTTCGTCAAAAATCAAAATGAAATTCGAATGAGTAGAAATGAGAATTAAATTATCATTAATTATCATATTTGATAGTATGATCCAGAATGAGAACATTATTCAATATTATCCTAAATCGGCATTTGAGGTTCGTTATGAAGCGTACATGTTAGAACTGGATGCAATGTTCATTTATTCAATATTATTCAAATAATGCAATGTTCATTTAAATACTGAAGCATATGCTATGACTAACCGTATTTTATTTAGGGATTTAAAAAGCGGTAACTGGATTTAGCTTTTCTAAAATGAAGTATTACTTTGAAAGAAAAATAAGAAATTATTATCATTAATTAAAAATCAAGAGAATAGATTTCAAGGACTATATAATTTGTCATACGTATATTACAATCTTAATTGTTAATTTTTTAATAATTAAAACTCCATCACCTTTTTATAAGGTAAACTAAGAGGAGTTAAATTAAAAAAAAAAACTCTTAAAAATAGTCGGGGACTATATTGAGGTTTTTTATTTCTTAAGGACTAAATTGCATGATCCTAAAAAAGTCAGGGATCAATATGCTAGTTTACTCATTAGTTATTATACGATCCATAGGAGATGGATGTGACATCAACTTGTTATTTTACCCCATCCTAAAGGAAACTAAAAAAAACTAGGACCTATATCATTCTGTTCTTGTTTTCTTATTTTTAAAAATTATTTGATCAAATAAAAATATCAAAAAATTAATTTGATACTTCAAAAATAGGTTTTAAATTTTTTTATTTGATCAAAAGGTTTTAAAATTTTAACACACTCCAACAGTACAGCAATGGTGATGCAAGGTAGTGATAGTACTGATGGGAGTGATGTTGGTGGTTATACCAATAATTTGGAGTAGAAATTTATGAAAACGAGTTAAAGAAAAATAAACTTAAGTGTATTCTCATTTTTCTAATATAAAAATAGATTATGAAGAACAACTTTTTAATACAATCATATAAAAAATGGATAACTAATTTTTTATATTTAGTTATAATTGAGATGCTTGTGCACCCACTTAAAGACATTTTCACATTGTTAATGTAGAATCCTAGTCTATTACTATACCTCATGAAAATGTTTTTTTCCTCATCATAAATATATATAAAAAATATATACTATTTTGAATTGTATTAATTATGAATTTCCTTTTATACCTTTAATTTATTATTCACCACTCACCTATTTCCTATGATATAACTATGATATTTTCAATGACTAATTATTAAAGCATGAATTATTATTTAAATTATGGCTTTAATTAGGAGTAAATTTACAACTATTTTAATTATTTAATATTAAAAATATTTTTAAAATAAAATTTAAAATTATGACATTATTAATTATAATTAACTAGTTTCAAGACATTTCCTTAATTTTGATAATTTAATTATATTTTTCTTATAAATAGGACCATAGATAATATTATTTACACAAATAATTATTGGTTTTAAAAGGTTAAATTTTGTTTTACATTAACCATGGTTCTCTTCCATTGTTTACCAGTTTTTAAAACCTTATTAGGGGATATGATACATAGAAAAGCTAAGGAATTTTTAAAAATCTACCCTAAAATTTTGCTTTGAAAAATCAAGTCACAAGATTAGCCAATACCTTGTTTCCTTTTTTCCCCCTTGGTGTTGGTGGTGTCTGGGTCTTTATTTACATGGAGACTGGAGAGGTCAGGGTCAGAGTGTCAGTTTCACGAGTGGTTGAACCTTCAACCTTCAACCTTCAAGGTTACAGGAAGTTTCAAATAGCACGAAAAGAGCAAACAATGGATGTAGCGGAATTACTCCCCCGATTTTACCTACTATTTATGTGCTAACCTTATCAGCTGCTATTACCAAGTCATGTGTGTGTGTGTTTTTTTTAATTGAGGATTTGGCTAAAAATTTGTTGAACTAGTTCAGATTGAATTCCAATCTTCAGTTTTTCTTGTGTCCTTTAGCCATCACAATCTCCAAATCTCGCATATCACGCTTAACAACACTGGCAAGTCTTGCTATGCACTCCATCTGCTTTTGTAAGACCTGTCCGCAGAAAAGTATTACACGGTCCACATGACAATTGTCAAATACCTTATTTCCTTTTATTTTTAAACAAAAGGAAACCAAAATGTTCATCAATAAATCTTTCAAGTTAGTCCCATCTTACCTCTTGCAAGTCAGCAAGACTCTTTTCATGAATTTTGATTGATCTTGGAAGATCAACTGAGCCACCAAAGCCCTTACTATTTGTCTTAGCACGAGACAACGTTAGTAGGTTTCGTACCTTTTTACGTAGATCCACTCCAGGCCCTTTTAGCTGAAAAGATATTTGCAAATTAGTTCCATCTGCCGGAGGTGGATGGTATAGGACAAAAATTCTACCTGTTGAGAAATGGTGGCTAATTTATTAGCTAGTTCAGATTCCCCTTCTGTTAGGGGTATGCAGCAGCCTTTTCCCGCCAAGGCCTCCACTATTCTCATTGCCTTCAATCACAACACAAAAAGTTAAATTAATGAAATTGCAAAAATGAAGAAAAAAAGTTCAATGCCAACTGTTACAATTAATCAATATGACTATCAGAATTCCAACTAGTCAAGAGGAATACTACTGGGGGACAGAACAGAGAGGGTTGGGGAGCAAAGGAACCCAAGGCAAAACAAGAAATGTAAAATTTCATCTCGACTGTTCACTCTAGCTATTTGATTTTATTGATTTTATTGTAAAATAAAGGGTCATGCTGAAAGATTTCCATAAGAAACAACACAGTTTCTTTCACAGACATGAGTCCCTACTGTTAACAGACGTCGTTGGAGAATTTGTTCCTTCTGTTTCATTCTTTGAATCCCAGGAAGAATATCAGTTTGAAAATGTCTTTGGAGCTGCAACAGGCATTTAGACAGTTCAAAAGGCAAGTCAGCAATGCATGATGAAGATAAAGTCAGAACCATTTTAACATTAAACTTGGGAAAGCAGAGGGAAGAGCAATACCAGTTTGACATTTCTTTGGATTACACGTAATCTCTGCGCATCTGAAACAATGACTTCTTCTTGGATCTGTACGACAATGTGGATCAGGCGTGCATTAATTGACCATAGGCTCGAAGGAGAGTTTGAGACTCTTCTATATAATGCATAATTGAAAAGAGAATATGAATAAAACATATTATAGGCATTATGATCCACTTTTTGTCCAGCCTTCCTTAAAAATTACATCCCTGGAGTCTTCTGCTCTTTCACCGACTGATTCTGAGAAATGCTCTAGAAAGCATGCCCTCATCTAAAAATAAAAAATGGGTGGATGTGGGTCTACATATTCTATTTCCTTTTCTCCATATAACTGCTACTCTCAATCAGTCTTAAGACTATTAATTCTCGGGCCGTCAAGCTATGGCTATTATTATTCACTAAAAGGGCTCCTTATGAGACTATTTTTCAGTATTTCCGGAATTAGGAGTACCTGTTCACTCATAATTCCCACCTCCTCAAGGCTTACACTATTTCAAGAATTACGAGTAGCTGTACTCATAATTTGCACCTCCTTAAGGCTTGTATCATTGTTGAACATTATTTCAAGAATTTCCTGTATCATCAGAAGTAGGTATCACCTTTCTTTTTATCATAATACAGATCATTTTAAAACATTTTTTTCTTTGTTTTGAAACTGAGTTCTTTGCCTTAGTATAAACTATGTGCAATGGTCACCATTCACCAAGGTATATCATGCAAGCGACTTTCACGTGTAAATTCAAGTTCTAGTGTTCAGTATCAACATTTAAGATGTGCACAGATTTTGATATAATTTATTATTGACAAAAAAAAAAACTACACGGAGAACCACAGAGGCATCGGATATAAGTTGCAACATCCATTTTCTGCACAATATCAGATATTCAAGTTTGTTTGATGGTACAATAAACTGATAAGAAAGAAACTCTCTGAGCTGATAGTATGAGAGAAAGAAAATTTCCATTCAGAATTCATAACTAATCTAACATGAGTTTTTATGTACATGAAGATCCATAACCGATTCCAACCAAGTAACTAACAAAATACACAGTTAACTAACAGCTAAATTGAAACTATCAATTAACTACAAATTATATCCTAACAAAGTTTAGGATGAGAGCAAGCTCTCCCAACTCTAAGGTCGGGCCAAAACACCGAATCGAGACTAGAGGTGTGTTTGATTTACATTGGATCCACGTTTCAAACGTGGATTCGAGCATAAGCTACTCTCAATAGCGTTTGCTAGGATTCACGTTTGAAACGTGGTTTTGGAGTAAATAGTTGCGTTGAGGAATCCAAACTTAGTCAAATTTGGCTAGTTTTAACGCTAAACCAAACAAGTATGCGTTTGGTTTAACATTGGAACGTGAGTAACTCATGTTTCCAATGCTACAAATAGTTGCGTTGAGGGGTTAAACTTGAGTTTGGCCACTTCCCAACAACAAACCAATGCACTAAGTCATGCAATTGTCATAAGCGAACTAGGTGAGTCAACTCCCATTGGTATAACCACTTAATATCATGTCAACAACATGCAAATTATCCCAGAAGCTGATAACTAAAAAACTTTACCATAAGGCGTTGTGTTAGATCCTTAAAACCCTGAACAAGCTGAGGCCAAAGACGTTCTCCATCAGCTCTTTCCATATCCTCAAGCTTCCCCATGGCCTCCGCCCACAAGATCTGGCAATATAAACTATTCCCCATAGTTAGCCAAGTGGTTGGACAAAAGTAATTAAGTAAAAGCTTTTTATAAACCAAAAACTAACAATTAGAGTCAGTTTTGCATCCCTTAAACTCATGAGCTGAAATTTTCAAATAAAATCTATCCATAAAGTTTTCATTCCATTTTTCAACCGGACACAAACCTTAACTAACCCTAGAGCATTTAGTTGGAAATTATATATTGAGAGAAGCGACTCACCTCTGAAACACCAGCAGGTTTCACCCTAAGCTGTGGTTCTGTTACACTGAACAAAAAATGCTGCAGAACACACAACAAAACAGAACAAACAGACTTAAGATGAAAAAGTGCAACTCTACATTTTAGATTCAAAACACACAAAAAAACTGCAAATATAAAAGCACTTCATGAAGTTATACTTAAAATTAAACAAAAAAAAAAAGAAAGAAAGAAAGAAAGAAAGAGACAGTGAAGAAAATACCTTAAAAGCGTACATAGGGTTTCCAGGCTCATCCTTGTAGGCATTGATGATTGCCTAATCGGAGATCACGGAAAACAAACAAGATGAAACAAATTAAGAAACACAAATTAATTTCGGAAAACAAAAAGATAGAGAACAAAAAAAAGAAAAGAAAACGTAGGATAGAGGGTTAAGTTACATGAACATCGTGATCGGCGACTGCGATGGAGAAAGGAACGGTTTCTACCTCTACATTGTTTATCTGTGTATTCGATTGAGGTTGTGATTGTGATTGTGATTGCGGTTGTGATTGTGATTGTGGTGGTGTTAAAGAAGAGTGAAATCCGGAACCAGAGGCGGAGGAAGGTGTAGAAGGAGTTCGTGTTGAAGAAGCTTGACGGCCACGAGCCATAGTGTGGTGCGTAAAACGAAGGAGGAAGATTAATTGTTTACAGTTACAGGTTTGTTAGTACTGCAATGGCGCCACAAAGTCTTGAAGTTGAAGGTAAGAGGGTTGCCTGTATTTAAATGAGCCCCAATGGCGCCAACCATTTATTTATCAAAATTGTCTTTTTATTATAGATTTATCTTTTGCTGTAACATATATATTTAACAAAAAAAAAAAATTCAATTTATTTTTGAGTAAACTAGCAAATTGGTCCATGACTTTTTTAGGGTCATGCAGTTTAGTCCTTAAGAAATAAAAAATCTCAATATAGTTCCTAACTTTTGTTTTTTCTTTCACTATAGTCCAACTGTGTGTTTCTCGTTAGTTTTTTTATGATGTGTCACATTTCGTGACACTATATCTTACTATTTGCCATCGGGGCACAAAAATAACGTCATTGGAGTTGAGATCTTCCATTAAAAATAGGGAGAAGAGAGAAAAAGGGAAAATAGGGAAGCACGCAACGATTGGAGTTGAAACTTTTCAAGCTATAATTTTGACAAAACCACATCGTTTTTGTGCCATAATAGACACTATAGTGACAAATAGTGAGACAGAGTGTCACTAAATGTGACACGTTGTTAATTAACGGAAAACACACAATTGAACTATAGTGAAAGAAAAAACAAGAAGTCAAGGACTATATTGGGGTTTTCTATTTCTTAGGGACTAAACTGCATGACCCTAAAAAAGTCAGGGACCAATTTGCTAGTTTACTCTTTATTTTTTGCTATTGGGAGAGCTACTTTCAGTCACATTGTCACTATGCTATTAATATTTTTTACTTAAATAAGATTGTGTCCGGTAGAAAATACATGAAATTCTAGACCAAATAATAAAAAAATTAAGTTAAATCTATAAATTATATAATTAGGACCCTATTTGGGAAAAGTATAGGCATCTCACCAGAATGAATCCTTCCTCGGTATTCTTCTATAAGACTCTAAAATAGGAAGGAAAGTATCTCACCCAACTCATTTAATTACCATAACACATGTGAGGACTTCACGTGTAAGGATTGTCTGCCGTCTTTGCAGGCTCTGCAGCATACGTTTAGCTACCGAATAGCTACGGATTAGCTATGGATTTTAATTCCATAGTTATTCCGTAGCTGTTCCATAGCTAATGTCTGCTGCAGAGGCTGCTAGCACAGGAGACGATCCAGATCCGGACTCCACTCATAAATATTTTATTACTCCATTTGATTCTATTTATAAGACAATTTATATCAAATCACACATATTAAAAAAACTAATTAATGCATTAATTTTTAAAAAATTATTATTCAACATTTCAAGTTTATCCCTATTTAAAATTAAACCTCACTATCATGATAATTGTGTTAATTTAAAACTTTTAATGGTCATTAAGAGTAAATATGAGAAAAAAAATATTAAATGCTCCTTAACTTGTGTTTTTTATCTTATAAATACGATCATAAAAAAATTCATACGTTATTTTATAAATAAAACCGGGGGAGTACAAAATTATGAGTAGTGAAATTAATTGGTAGGTTTGCTTACATTAAAAACAAACATACAATCTTTTAGCTAATTCCAATGCATGAGTAATGATATCAGCTCATTGCTTTAGGGTGTGTTTGTAGGACCAGAAAGAAATAGGGTTGGTAGAAATAACGAAGATAAAAATGGAGTAGAGAAAAATATATTAAAAATAATGAAGAAATTATGTTGTTTTGTAAGAGCGAGATAGAGTGAAAAGAAATAAATATATGATTAATAAAGATTAAAATGCCTCTAAAATAAATATTCTTAATTGAGTAAAATTTATAAAAATTTAAAATATTTCAACTTTATAATGAATCTGTATAACTAATTTGTGTTAAATATCAAAATATATTTAAATTTATAAATTAGTAAGTATAATTAATTAATATGATACGATAAAAAAAGCGTTAATAAAAACTATAAACATTTTGGAAGCAATATATTTTGGTGGAAAAAAAACATAATGAAAATATAGAGCTCGGGTTAGGAAGCAATATAGAATCATGATTGCAATTACGGGTAACTATATAGAGGGGGCACACTCCTCCGTTTCTTTTTTTTTATATTTTTCTCTCACTTATGTCAGTATTTCTCTTTGTTTCCCCACAATTTTATCCCACAATTTTATTAAGAAATGGATAGATATGAGACTCATATATTTTCTCATTTTTACATTACCAAACACATACACACATATTTCTCTTCCCGCTATTTCCTCTCCCTCTCCCTCAATTTCTTCTCAACCAAACTTACCATTATTGTTTCTAATGAATATTTGAAATCAAATTCTCACTTGATGTTCAAGATCCGACAATGATAAGTATTATAAGAAATTTAATTCAAAAGAATAGATAATGTTATGGATATATGTAATAGAATCATTCTTAATACATGGTTGTTACGTCAACTCGCCTCGTGCAATTATTAATAATAATACAGCCTTGTTTATTTAATTCAAACATAAATTTACCTCAAAATTTAAAAGATATTATATTTTTTTTTCATTTTAACTGGGCTAGCCGTACACAAACTAGATATATTATCTCCTTGTCGCGCAATGGGATTGAGAGCGACTTCTGAGTTCTGACAGCGGTCCACTTGGTTAGCAATGACTTTGCTTTTTCTCATCCACGTGCCTTAACTTTTTGATCTATTTCGTTGTTAAACAATAGGCAGTGGGCCGTTTGTGTTTCACGTTGCCATGGGCCATAGAGGAAAAAAATCAAGTGGCTGATTAGTTAGCAAATTATAAATTCTCCCATTCCATTTCTTTAGATATTTATGTGTTACATCACCCTCCTTCTCCTTCTCTTGGTGTGGCAAATTGTTATGTCAGGATTTCCTGTAGAATTTCTTTTCAACATCGTGTTCCAGTGTGCCCCACCTTGGGGCGTAACAAAAAAGAGAGCAGTAAAAACCAATTCAACCACCATAATGTGAATACTTTTTGCTCAAAGTCAATGATTAGTAATCCACCATACACCAGAGACATAAAGGCATTAGACATGACATGATAAAACTAACAGTAACAATCATAAATACTAAATTAAAATCTGACAAGCATATCATCCCATAGAGACACGCTCATCACTACAATCATAAATATAGTAAAACAACTTTATTAAGGTCTCTAATTCAGGCCTTGATAGTTACACTGCACAAGCACAAACCAGATGGTTTTATCTCAGAAGTCTGCCACTCAGACCCCGGGGATGCATTTGGATCATACAATAAAGTCCTGTATGTAGGATCTTCCTCTAGTGAGAATAGCAAAAGCTTGCCATCCAATATCCCAAATCGAAAGCCAATACTTGAACTCCCTGTCAAAGGGACTGGTACCATTTTCCATGAATTGTCCTCTGGATTGAATATTGCTAACTTCCGCTGGTTCTTCCACTCCATGCAGAACAACTTCTTTCCCAGCACTGCATGAGCAGTGACCATGACACAGCCATTTTTCATCTCACACCACCCGTGCTTCTCAGGGTTGTAAATATCAACAAACTTGGAATTTCCAATTGTAAAGCTTGACCTCCCACCCATCACATAGAGCTTCCCTTCAAACCCACATGCAAAGCAGCCCCACCTCGGGCGACGAAGGCTCTCAATCAGAGTCCATTTGTCAGTATCTGGGTCATACACCTCAGCACTGGAGAGACTGTCACCATTTTCCCCATAGCCTCCAACAGCATAAACCAAGCCATTGACTTCAGCACAAGCAAAGTCATACCGAGCTACATTCATGTCCGATAATCTACTCCAGCTGCAATTGCAAGTACAAACTTTAATATACCACCATGCAAAGATTATTCCTTTCCTAAAGGTACATTAACCCATCATATATATAGAGATAAACTGAAAAACGGAGATGACCATAAACAAAGTCTACAACTTTATAGATTACACGGGGATTTATTATTTATCTATAAGAAAGAGCATAAGCAAATAAATACATATGCAGAGCAGACTATAAAAATGAGGCAGATGTATGATTAGGCATATTTCACGTTTCAGAAATCATGTAACAACGTTGCCAATAATTTTTTGACAATTCAAAAAGAAATAACAATATTAAGCCTTTAGTCCTTTACATAGTTGGCAAATTAAAATCACACAAGTCAATTTGAATCAACCTCCAAACCCATCCTAAGATTTTAGGTTCAACTTTCTACTTTATAGTGTTTGAGTGAAGCACTTCTCACAGAAAAAGACAGTTCCAAAAGTTAAAACCTTTTTGGATAAGAAAAAAAAATCTAAGCATGGACAAACAAGCAGCAATGATCAGGATATAAACAACCAAAACCTTATTGTTTTGTAGAACAAAATTAGGGGCTCAAAAAATCAGTATTACATCACATGTTCATATTTCTTAATGCATATTACAAATACCTAAACATCCCCCATATCAAAGTTTCATAAGCCCACCAAAACAATAAATAATGTTTCATAATTATGAATAGGTCTTCCATGAACTCAATTATATAGCTGAAATTTTCTCATGTAATGGCCAATATTGGTAATGGGCTAATGGTTATTACATATGATAAGGTAATTCCAGGTAAATTGTAGCAAAAAAGAATACCTGTTGAGGCAAGAATCATATTGGTAAACCTCTGCTGAAGCAAAGGCAGTTCCATCAATTAATGAATAGCCAGCCATAACAAGAAGCTTGCCATTAAGAACCACTACCCCAAACTCAGCTTTTTCTGTACCAGGCATTGGTGGAAGAGATTGACGATTGTGACCCGTACAATCCATAACCTCCCAGTGACATCCTTTTCCTTCACTATCTGCTGTTAGGATATAAAGCCATTCTTCAAGCTGCCCAGTCAATTTTCGCACAGTTATGAATTCTGTGCTTTGAACAAAGCGCCTCCATCTCTTACAGACACCACCCATAGCTGGGAAGTTAGAACGAGGCACAAGTGCAAGGCAATACTTTGAAACATCATCAGGCAGCCCAGGAAGAATGGGGCTACCATTATCATCATCATCATCCAGAGCCTCAGACCTCACACAACGATTGCTTTTTGAAAGAGTTGATTTATCCTGATTGGCCAAATTGGAAAAACACATATTTGGCTCTGTAAATCTCTTCTTGTCAGCAACAAAAC
Organism: Sesbania bispinosa; assembly: GCA_026901365.1. Classification (NCBI taxonomy): domain Eukaryota; kingdom Viridiplantae; phylum Streptophyta; class Magnoliopsida; order Fabales; family Fabaceae; genus Sesbania; species Sesbania bispinosa. The sequence continues at coordinate 279,225 of QLOH01000297.1, read as the reverse complement.
CAGGCATTTTTCAAATCAGCAATTAATCATATCATATAACATGAATATGTAGAGAATTTTTGTCTGTGATCAATCAACCAAACAATGTGAAAATGTCTTAAACGAACTATAGAAATTCATAATATCCTTCACCAATTGGGATTCTACAAGACCAAGGCATAAAAGATGTTGCAGAACGAATCACGTGAGCAGTATAAACAGATGACTTTCTATGCTTTGTCCATTCTGATTCAAATTCCATAACAGAGGTTCTGCTCTGACAGTAATCCTTCTTATTTGTTTTCTGCCAATTATGTCTTAAGCTGACTAAGTTGTATGTTTCCTCACACATTGCCCGCGTATCTATAGATTATGATAAAAAAAATGTTATTTATCAAAGTTAAAAACAGAAAATAACTAATGTTCATTAGCAAAACTGTAGAGTCATACCAGAGAAGGCCATAGAACTTCGCAAGCCCTCAGCCACCTGTAACTTCCATTCTCTTCAAGTCCATATCAGCTGAATGAATCAATAAGTGGAGGAAAAAAGTAGCAGGAGATTTAGACAAAAGTTGAGTGAACATATAAAGGAAAGAATTTCGAAAAAGAATTTAAAATGATAAATATGAGAAATTTTTATGACAAATGATAGTACTAAGAGAAAATTTTGACATTTTTATGTTATGTAATTTCTTAAATTATCATTTACAATTTCTTTAATTACTTAAAATTCACTCAACATGCCCTATCACAATTTTGCGAATTCTAAACTTTTCTATCCAAACACACAAATGGAGTTCAATCTGCAGGGTTAACAGAAAACAAATCATTATTCCTTTTAACAGATACATCACTATTCACTCGGACAAAAACGTGTATTAGATATCTGTAAACACCATAATCTAAAACGTAAAGTAAGGATTAACAACTTAACATCTAACAAAGGTCTAGCTTCCGCTGTTTCCAGAAAGTCCATGAATGCTTGTGGTTTCAATATAAAACAAGTCAAAAATGAAAGAGAAGAACCAAGTGAGAAATTCTGATAATTTGCCCCTTTTGAATCAAATGCAGGGATGGATTAAGTCATAATAAAATCATTCAAACCGATGTAACAAAAAAGCACCATATAAAGGATAATTTTGATAAATTTTGAAGACCAATGAATACTTGTGATTTCAATATAAAACAAGTCAAAAATGAAAGAGAAGAACCAAGTGAGAAATTCTGATAATTTGCCCCTTTTGAATCAAATGCAGGGATGGATTAAGTCATAATAAATTCATTCAAACCGATGTAACAAAAAAGCACCATATAAAGGATAATTTTGATAAATTTTGAAGACCATCAAGTGTTGATTCCTCCCACTTCCTCTATTCTTTCTCACCTCCCTCTTTCCTTCTTCCCTCTTTCCATAAAAAGAAACAAAGGGGAAAAGCTCAATCATAAGTAACCGCTGATAGAATTCACTAATTCAGGTGCGTTTTGAGAAATGAAGCTAACAAGATAAAAAATTTATGATAAAAAAGAAAGAAAAAAACACATCAAAATCGACCAACCTTGAATAAGAAAACCTTTGAAAAAGTGGAATTCAACTTAATTTACGAATTAGATTCCTTTTTTGGTGTATTTATAAATGAGGCATTACCACAGTATACTAATATATTTGCAAGTGTAATGAATCTGAGCTGTTGAGAACGAAGACGTCAGTTAAAAGGAAATTGAAGAAAGGAAAAAAAAGCCATTCAAACAGAATCTGAAGTTTCAGAAAACAAGAACACCCGTTTTTAGCGTTCTGCTTCGGTTCTGCAGGAATCTCGAAAGGACAAACAATTTTCAGACAACGAATTAACTTGACAAGGAGTAGAGGGAACAGGAATCGTACAACAAACCAATACAAGTAAGTAATAGGAGTATGCAAATAAATCCGATTCAAAAATCAAAATAGCAATTGCTGGTAGATAGATCTATCTATAGGAAGAGAAACGGGAATTTAATTTGAATAATAATAAGAAAACAAGAATGCAAGGAAAGGAAAAGAAGAGAAAGAGGAACTTACAGGGAAAATGAGGGCTGAAAATAATTGAGAGAGAAAGTGTGTGTAACTGTAAAGTGTGGGCAATAGGAAGATGGTGGCGCTGTAAGGAGAAGCAAAGGGGAATTTATAGGATTTTATGAGCCAAAACGGTCGGAAACAGGATAACGCTGACACAACCCAACCACGTCAGAACTAGTATTTTCACTCCAAGTGATAATAATAATCATGTAAATATCAGTGTTTTTGTAATTGCAATTGGAAATTCTTAAATCGCAAGACAAAAAACTACCGAATGGATATATTGGATAAGGGTGAATGTAGATCTCTCTTAGAGGTGTATCCACCTCATCTAGAAGAGAGATTCGAAGAGATAAGTGATCAAAGCAGAGACATGGTAGGTGACATAATTAGAAAATACTAAAAAGAAAAATGAGGAGGTGATAAGTTATAAGAGAAGGTAGATGTATAAAAACTACTATTGTAATCAAATTTGGTAAACTTATTAAGAATTTAGGAAAAAAACATTTGACTAACCAACATAAAAAATTAAATCAAAGAATTATGGTACAATTGTCAATTAACAATGCAATTTGAGTTTGGAAGAAGACTTTTCAGATTTAATACTCACGAAACACCCTTTTAATCTTTTAGAAGGGGTGATAAACCTTAATAATGAGTATGTACAAAGGAGAATTGTCCTATAAGAAATGTGTGATAAATACAAAAAAAATTAAGAAAATAAAAAAACTTTTATAAAAATTGTGATAAGCATATTATTTATGTATTAAATAATGATTTTTTTATTGAAGATATTTTTTTTCAATCAAATATAATTAAGAATTAGTATATCTATTAGCAAGACTAAAACATTGAATAAAAAAATAAAAATATTATTTGTAATATATAATGATATATTTTTTATTTTGAAAATATTTCTTTAAATTAAAACACTTTTCAACAATCCAATACTAATAAATACTAAGATTTCACATTAAATAAATATCTTTTGTTATTTATTTTATATTTAATTTAATTTAATTTAATTTAAAAATTTTATAATCATTTAAGTAGCTTCTTTAAAACATGGAATTTAAAAAAAAAAAAAATATAACCAAATATATATGCACTCAATAGACTAATAATAAAATGAAAAATAAAGATAATAATAACCACTAAGTCTAGCATAATTAGAAAAAAATACATTGGTTTAATAAAGATAATAATAATCACTAAGTCCAGCATATTTTATATTAGTTCAATTTAAAAATTTATCTACCAACAAGGTTAATTCAAGTGGTATATGCATGTTTTCTCTTAAGCCCCACCATGATGTAGATGTTCCCGGCTCGAACATGATTGTCTCTCATAGAGGATACCTATGGTTAATGTGAGGAAAAATAAATTTACCACAGTGGGGTGATTTTTGACACAGTGGAAGGCAGATACGCTAACTGGGTTGGCGCTTCTAGAGGCACCAACCCAGTTAGCGCCTCTTGTGTATGGAGGCATATAAAGGATGCGCTAACTCAGTTAGCGCCTTTTGAAGCACTAACTGAGTTAGCGCATCCCTTATATGCCTCCCATACACACGAGGCGCTAACTGGGTTGGTGCCTCTAGAAACGCCAACCCAGTTAGTGTCTCTCTTAACATAATTATATATTTAAAATTTGATAACGTAAAATTAAATAATAATTTTAAATAATATTATATATATAAATTATGGTAAATAATACAAGTTAATTATTTGGGGGGAATGGGGGGAATGGGGAGAGAATACAATGTCGTCGTCGGTTCCTAGCATCCCGAGGTGGGTTTCTTCTTGGTTCTGGGTCATCTTCTTCACCTTCCACTATGTTTTCAGATGCAGTAGCTTCTTGGGCAAATGCTTCATTTAAGTTAAAACCAAGGCCTGGCGGTACATGTTGTCCGGAAGAGCTGCCTTGGTATGTGAACCCACCTGATGTTGGTGACATAATTGAACCATGTTGCCACTGATCAATCCAACGATTGGGTGTTGAGTGTGATGCACCTGGTTCGGTATACACTGGTGGAGTAACATTTGCCGGAGGTGTGGGCATATAACAATCCCCCATTGCAAATGGAGGGGGATTATTATAATTTGGAGAAGGCATATGTGGAGGCGAAGGCTGAGACGGAAAATAATATGAAGAAACCGGCTGAAAAGGATCTACAGGATGCACATAATACATCCCTGGCTCGGGTTGTGGTGCCGGTGGGATTGTGAGTTGTTCATGTGGAACTCGTCTACGACGACGATGGAGTCCTTTTCCTTCCACCCGTCCTGCAGGGTTGTCAGTGGTAACTTGTGATTCTTGTGCAGGCTGAGATGGTTCTGGAGCAGATACTGCGGGTGATGTTATTCTGTCTACTGAACGACAGATCTGCAGGCAATGACTAATTTCTGTGCGCATGTTTGCAAATGAAAATGTACTCTCCCCTTCTGATGTCACCGTAAAATACATGCGCTCCAAAGTATCAATCTGTGGCAAGAATCAGAACAAATATTTTAACATCAGCTTGTATATGTGACATGATATTATTAGAATGAAGTTAAAAAAAATAATAAAACATAGATACCATGTTGCCAGTCTTTGCATTTGATTGACTAATCCATCGTCTGGTGTGCTTGTTGTACCACACCATGTACTCAGAATTGGCTAGGAGATCGAATTTGCCCTGACATTCCTCATTTGTCCAGCTGTAATTCATCCGCTGATCCCATTGCTCTACATATATGGCATGTTTGACACGCCAATTCTCAGCATTCTTGCCTTTTAAAGTGACATCATGCAGATGATCTGGTTGTGATGGAGGGCGTGGGATATGTTGCACCATAGCAAACTGGCGCATACAACGATCTGGCTGATGCCACTCAATAATGTGGAAGCAAATGAGTGGGACAACTGCTCGCCATATGTTACGTCCCTCATAACAATATGGTGGGAGCTGCATGGCGATCTCCCTTGTGTATGGGAACCATTTAATCTACATACATTGCACAATAAGTTAGTAAATATAAATTTCATAGTACAAGAATAATATTTAGAAGTTAAAAAATACTAACATCTGAGTTCTCCATCCTATCGAAAAAGTTTCGATAGTATTCGAGTGTTCTGTGCTGAATCGTAAAAGTTGTTCCTCCTGACCACCTTTCACCAAGTGGCATCCACCGATTTGGTTGTGGATGTTGAGGGGCAATAGATGGGAAAAGCATCCAGGCCCACAGTTGTACGAGAACACATGCTCCACCAATCTCTTTACGGTTGTAGTCGGTGGCTTTACATAATTCTCTGTACAAGTAGCTTAGGACAGCAGACCCCCAACTGTATGACCCAGCTTCTTCAAAATCCGCCAACAGTGGTAAATATCTCAGAGGAATAAATGTACCGGAATGATCTGGGAATAGCAAACCCCCCATAAGGCGTAATATGAACGCCCGAGTATACCGTTGAATTTGTATTTCATCATGGGCGTGGACATTAAAGTCACTAAAATGATCATTTAGCCACTTCATTTTCAGACGTCCTCCTTGCAGTTCCTTCTCTGATGGAGACACACCCAACAATTCTTGCACCAGAGGCTGCCAATTTGCGTAGGTAACACCGGTTACAGGTTCACCATCAACTTTTAAACCAAGCTGAAAGTTCACATCTAGTAGGGTGATGGTACACTCACCCTGTGGCATGTGAAAGGTGTGTGTTTCAGGCCTCCATCGTTCCACTAAAGCGGATATCAATGTATGCTCTATTTGGAAAAAATCAAATAAAGCAACACCTAAAAAACCAGCTTGCATAAGGAGTGGCTTGATTTGCTCATGAACAAGATTTGCACGTCCACCGCAATCACCCGCTCGTCGAACCGTTAAAATTCTATCAGGCTGACCGTTCCAAATGTGCTCAGAGACATGAATGTCTTGTAAGCGCAAAAGTGATGGGTCTATTGGGCCGGGATGAACAACTCTATCCGCTGCCATGGTAATAAGAAAAATGTGGTTAGGAAAATAGAGAGGATGTTAGGAAAATAGAAGAGGATACACGTGAAGATGGGAGAGTAGTTTCAGAAACTTTAAAAAAATGCAAACACCTTACAACAGATATATATAGCATGTGAGACAGCATGCAAAAATATTATGCGTGTTGTGAAATATCATATTATAAAAGAATACCCTTTAGCAATGCGATGTCCATCAGTTCAGTGGGAATCTCCCACATTTCCAAAATATTCCCGCGTGAGATTCCCATGTGCTATGTCATCGTCAGATTGCAGCTTAGTGTCTCGTCCAATCAGTCAGATATGCATTGTGCAGTGTGCATTGTGTTGTCCGCGTGAATGCATTGTGCATTGTGTTGTCCGCGTGAGATTCCCGCATCCGTGAGCGTGAGAATCTAAACTGTGCAAAGCACTAGGGGCAGGTGCTGCATCATGGGACGCAACATTGCAGGAGGCGCCAAGTCACTTAGCGCGTCAAATGGGGAGACGCGAAGCGCTGACTCACTTAGCGCATTATGAAAAGGAGTCACACGCAAAGCGCTGACTCACTTAGCGCATTATGAAAAGGAGTCACACGCAAAGCGCTGACTCACTTGGCGCATTATGAAAAGGAGTCACACGCAAAGCGCTAAGTCACTCAGCGCATCACAATGCGCTAACTTGCTTTGCGCATCTAAAGCAGCTCCTATTTTACATGGTTTATCATATTATAAATGTTATTTGTTATTAATATTACTTATTTATTATTAATATTATTAATATTAATATTATTAATATTAATATTATTATAAATGTTATTTATTATTAATATTACTAATGTTTTTACAAGAACAACATGTAACACAATTTTTATTTAAGGATCATTTACATTGTCATTAGCATGACCTTGGTCTTGCCGTTCCTCTAAATAACGAGGGCAAATTCGACGAATATGACCTGCCCGATGACAATGAGTACATGTTTGCGACCTTTGCGACTCTGTCCAATCCATTTCATTTCTTATGCGTGTTGACTTGGGTCGACCTTTACCACGCATGGTCGACTCATCCGGAATAACACGGGGACCATTATATGGCGGCATGTTGTCTTCATTTCCAATGGGCCACCACTGTCCAGAATAGGCTTCAACAATACTATGAGTGGAGTACACAGGATCAACATATTGATAGAAGTCAATACTCACAGCGGCACACGCTGCTATAGCATGTGAGCACGGGAACCTATAAGCTTGAAAAACCCCACACTCACAATATTGTTTATTTAAGATGACAGCCCATGTATGACCCCCTTTTTGGGTTACCGGATTATAAGGTTCCTCAACCTCAAACTTGGTCGACTGGATGTCATATCTCTGCACTCTGTGAGAACATGCATCTTCTTGATTTTTGCTGAACAACTGTGTGAACTTTCTGCAGTATCTCCGTCCAGAAGATATTTCTGATTGAGCTTCAGCCCCACGCCTCACAAAATACTCTACTAGTCGTGCATATGTACACTTGACTAGTGCTGTTATTGGTAAATTTCTAGCCCCTTTCAATATCTTATTCACAGCCTCTGACAGGTTAGTCGTCATGTGTCCATACCTACGACCTTCGTAGTCGTGTGCGAGACTCCATTTTTCTTTAGAGATGCCGTCAATCCATCTTTGAATTTCTGGACTTGTTTCACGAAAGTTGCTCAAATTCCTTTCAAACTGATGGATACATGGCATATACCCTACAATCAAAAATGGGAAAATAGTTAGACATGTAAATAAATTTCGAAACTTATATAATAAAATTTATCAATACAATTACCCAATTTTAGAAGGTCTGCTTTTAGTTTTGCATTTTTGAATTTGTGGTTGAAATTGCTCGCAATATGCCTAATGCAATAAACATGATACGCATTAGGAGGCTGCCACGCAGGGGATCTTGCTACAGCTGATTTTATGCTAACATGTCGATCAGATATAAGACATATTCCTTGCTTTTGAGTCACATGTGCACGTATATTACACAGGAACCACGACCAAGCCTCCAATGTCTCTCCTTCGACAATAGCAAATGCAATTGGCAACACACAAGTGTTTCCATCTTGAATGGTGGCGATTAAAAGGGTCCCCCGATATTTCCCATACAAAAATGTTCCATCAATTTGTAACACTGGCTTGCAAAATTTGAAGGCATCTACACATTGTTTAAAAGTCCAGAAAACTCTATGAAAGGTACGGAAACGAGGGTCAACTGCATTATCAAATACAAAGTCCCTCGTCTCAATTTTATAAGTAGATCCAGGGGAGTATAACACCATTTTTTCCAACCATCTAGGCAGTAGTTGATACGACTCATCCCAATCGCCGTACACCTTCACTATCGCTTTCTGTTTAGCTTTCCAAGCCTTTCTATACGAGATGGAGTAACCAAATTGTCCTTTGATCCTTTCTTGAATCAACGAAATGGGAACTGATGGATCTATGGCAACCATGCCTACATCAAAATAACAACTTTTCATTATAAAGTGTCATGAAATAAAATAATATAAACATTTATAAGCAAATGAAAAATATCATACCGAAGATGCAGGTGGATACAAATTCTGAATCCAATTTTTGGTGATCTTGAGATAGCATCGCATTCATGCAAGTATGTCGACCGCCCCATTTAGAGATGACCTATTTATTTGATTTCTTACCTAACATTGCTCTCATCCGCCACGGACAACCTTCTGAAAAATTTGGACACTTTAAGGTCAAATAAGTAGGCTTTGATTTGACTACATAATAGGTCTGGTGTATCTTCATGGAGTAATGCTTAACGGCCATTTGGACAGACTGTTTGCTATCAAAACGTAATCCAACATACAACTCATCTCCAATTTTCCATGATCCCGGGACATCTAACCCAGGAAATTCTATCTCCTGATCAGGGTGGTCCCAATTTATTGCCTTATAGAGAGGAGTTAAATTCCAATAAGGAGCTTCTGTTCCACCTACAAACATGGACCAAATCATAGGATTACTAATGTACAAAAGAATAGGAACATATAAATATTACTAATTACCTTCATGTGGTTCAGGTTGATCTTGATTTGAGACAGTATCAGGTGAATTCACCATAAACGTGGGGGGGTTTACATGATCAACAACCGCATCAAAGTCACCCCCCACATCTGTATCGGATGAATCTCCGTCTGGGACTTGGCCTTCATCATCCTCATCCTCACTATCGTCACATTCTCTGTCCACATTCTCATAAGCTTCACGATCAAGAATGTTGGTGTCCTCAATTGTTACAGCAACTGATTCATATACTTCATGATCTTCAATCCCCATTGACAATTGCGTATCTAATTGAACGGGTTGGACGGGTGTAGATGAACTACCAACATTGTCAATCTCTGCATATAATTCAAGCACAGTCATCAATGACTGTTGCTCGAAAGCGTGGATCACGCACTCCACATCTTCATCATCACATATTTGAAGACCTGTATATGTGGTGGGGTTTTGTGATATTAAAAACCTACATGTTAGACTAGACACCATTTGATTGGATGAAAGATTAAATTTTTTGTGAATCTTCCTCTTCAAAAAATTCAAACTAATTCCCCTTTTTATATGAATAGCCTTCTTATCACCTTCAAACATCATACCTTGCACACCTTCATACTTTCTACCATTCCAATAAATAAAAGTAATAATTTGACTCATTTTATATAATTACTAACAGATAAGCAAACTAACACACAAAAAATAAATGCAACTTGTTTGCACATAAACCAGACCACAAAAATACCACTAACTTCTTAGACTTGTGTCGAATTGTATATGCTCTCATTTATACTAACATACTCCTTCTTTTCGGACACATACCATCACCATTAAAATTATAATGGCTATCTAATCGATTACATCACGCATTCACAGAGGAATATATTCTCGAATATATTCTGCTGCGAGAATATATTCGAGCATATATTCTCTGCAAAGAAATGACATAGTTTTAAAAATTTAAAAAAAAGGACACATATACGTTATGCGCTAACTGGGTTGGCGCTTCTAGAGGCACCAACACAGTTAGCGCCTCTTGTTATGGGAGCATATAAGGGATGCGCTAACTCAGTTAGTGCTTCAAAAGGCGCTAACTGAGTTAGCGCATCCTTTATATGTCTCCCATAAACAAGAGGCGCTAACTGGGTTGGTGCCTCTAGAAGCGCCAACCCAATTAGCGTATCTGCCCTCCACAGTGTCAAAAATCACCCCACTTTGGTAAATTTATTTTTCCTCACATTATTTTGATAATTATTTTTTGTTTTCACGCTAGTACGGTCAAAAAGCCTCGAAAACAGGATAACGCTGACACAACCCAACCACGTCAGAACTAGTATTTTCACTCCAAGTGATAATAATAATCATGTAAATATCAGTGTTTTTGTAATTGCAATTGGAAATTCTTAAATCGCAAGACAAAAAACTACCGAATGGATATATTGGATAAAGGTGAATGTAGATCTCTCTTAGAGGTGTATCCACCTCATCTAGAAGAGAGATTCGAAGAGATAAGTGATCAAAGGAGAGACATGGTAGGTGACATAATTAGAAAATACTAAAAAGAAAAATGAGGAGGTGATAAGTTATAAGAGAAGGTAGATGTATAAAAACTACTATTGTAATCAAATTTGGTAAACTTATTAAGAATTTAGGAAAAAAACATTTGACTAACCAACATAAAAAATTAAATCAAAGAATTATGGTACAATTGTCAATTAACAATGCAATTTGAGTTTGGAAGAAGATTTTTCAGATTTAGTACTCACGAAACACCCTTTTAATCTTTTAGAAGGGGTGATAAACCTTAATAATGAGTATGTACAAAGGAGAATTGTCTTATAAGAAATGTGTGATAAATACAAAAAAAAATTAAGAAAATAAAAAACTTTTATAAAAATTGTGATAAGCATATTATTTATGTATTAAATAATGATTTTTTTATTGAAGATATTTTTTTTTCAATCAATATAATTAAGAATTAGTATATCTATTAGCAAGACTAAAAACATTGAATAAAAAAATAAAAATATTATTTGTAATATATAATGATATATTTTTTATTTTGAAAATATTTCTTTAAATTAAAACACTTTTCAACAATCCAATACTAATAAATACTAAGATTTCACATTAAATAAATATCTTTTGTTATTTATTTTATATTTATTTTAATTTAATTTAATTTAAAAATTTTATAATCATTTAAGTAGCTTCTTTAAAACATGGAATTTAAAAAAAAAAATATAACCAAATATATATGCACTCAATAGACTAATAATAAAATGAAAAATAAAGATAATAATAACCACTAAGTCTAGCATAATTAGAAAAAAATACATTGGTTTAATAAAGATAATAATAATCACTAAGTCCAACATATTTTATATTAGTTCAATTTAAAAATTTATCTACCAACAAGGTTAATTCAAGTGGTATATGCATGTTTTCTCTTAAGCCCCACCATGATGTAGATGTTCCCGGCTCGAACATGATTGTCTCTCATAGAGGATACCTATGGTTAAACCAGAAAATTTAAAAATTTATCTTCAAATATTTTTATTATATTTGATTTTAATACGAATTTATTAACTTATAATTATGTTAAGACAGTATTAATTTAAAATATTCACACACACGTGCGGCGAGAGAGATATACAAATATTGTTATTGTAGTAGTTGTGTTTCCTATGCAAAATGAAATATACATTAGCACTATTATTCAAACTTTCGGACTTTTTCTTTAATGTTTATATAACAACTTGAGTCAAATTATGGTGATCATTGATTAATTTAATTGATAAATATTTGTGCAAGAAATGTTACTCACACATATAAAGTTTTTGACAAAGTCGGAAAAATTATGTTATAACTTATTGTCTCAGCCTCAGGAATCATTTAACAAAATTTTATGGAACCAAAAAAATTGTATATATTTATCTTTTCAGGTAATTAATGTGAGGAGGCAAATACTTTGAATTCCATATATCTCCATCAACTACTATCAATGTCCTGATAATAGCTGAGTTTCATGTTGTGATGAGCCATTGATAGATATATGCACTATGCCCTATCTATCTTCTAGAGCCTTCCCCTTGTTAATACCATTCTGGCCTTTCATTCTGTTTTCTTTTTTATTTTATTGGTATCAAGTAAAATTATTCAATTTGTTTCGCATCAAAAAACACTTTTCAATTGAAAATTGACATACCAAAAATATTTATTCATCTTGTTGTACCAAAACAATTTGACAATTAACTTAATAAAGGTTAAACTCCAAAAGCACACTACTAATTCTTTCCCTGCGATTTAGGCACAAAGGTATTAACATATAGAGCAAAAATGGAAAGTACCCACCGAAATAAAATAATAGAAAATTTGAGGATCGCTGACAAATTAGTTTTTCCAGTTGTTTAATTTGATGGATGGCAACGAATAATCAATCGGATTTGGATCATACTTACAGCTCAATCAAACGCATTTAGCTTTTCTTTGAAATGAAATAGCTTTTGACTCTAATTAATGAAATGCAACGCAATTACACAAAGTCGCATAGATTGATAGATATATTTAACTGACCCTCATTGCACTATTTATATTAATTATAAGCGTACACATACAAAAAATATATTATCAAGTACACGATTACAAATTCGTGAAAGAAAAACCAAAGAAGATTGTGACAATTTTTTTCCATAAAGAAAACAAATTCTGATATTTTACGTTGTTGTCCCACTGGAATCTATGATTTTGGTTCTCTAGTCTTGCTATTAAGACGTGCCACTTAATTAAAACCAGTCATTCCTAGAATCAGAATAATTTCCCAATTTTTGCAAGCGAAGGTGTGGAATTTTTGTGAACCCTAGGCGAAAAATTGATTCTATTGATAGCTGAGGGTACAGAGATAACCACAGATATGAGATTCCAATTGATGTGTTAGATTTGGATCGAAGCATACGGTGATAGTAATGTATGTCATTATTTGGAGTGCGTGGTTCAACCTTTGATGTTACTGTGATAATGTTGCATATCCATGTGTATGGTGAACTATGGTTCCCAGTTTATTGGACATTGAACACTCTTATGTTCAATTAACATCGAATACACTCTCTTGGATTGGGTTATTTATAAATGCAATTATTGTGTTCAATTGTGAGGTTGTGTTGTGTCAGTCTCTCCAATTCTTGGTGTATTTTGACTTAAAATATTGATATGTTTGGTTTCTATGTTGAAAAAAAATTCAAAACCATAATTTGGGTGCTTTCTTCGGTACAATTTGTGTATCGGTACAGAATATTTTTAACTGACACGTGTCAGTGTGTAAGTGATTCAAATTTTTTCTCGGTTACTTCCGTTAAAATCCGTTATTACATTCAGACCCTTGCACTTGTGATTTAAGGTTTTTTAGTTTTTGAAGCCCCTTATCTCTAACTTTTTCAGTGGCCGTCTGGGAGCAGAAGACACAGCAAGTGCATTTTTATTTGTCCGATCGCCGACGAGAAAGTATATTACAAAGGCTAACTGTGTTTTGGTTGAAGTTGAACTGCATTGAACCACTGCGCTTAATACGACCCATGCCACATCACCGTTCTACAAGGGAAAAAGGTGCCTTTTCACTTTTATTAGTTTTTCATATTCGTGAAGATGAAGAAGTTTATTTGGTTAACATCATTTATTATTTCTATTTATTTTCTGTGAGAAACCAACTTTAATTTTATTGTTGTTATGCGTTTGTGTGCTACCTGTTAATTGTTTTGGCTGAACAATTCGATATCTATTTGTCTACCAGTAGCAGTTTGTTGTCTCTATTCCCTTTTGTTCTTTGGTCGCGATTGATGTGAGACATGCCAACTGTGCAAATGTAATCCTTTTAAGTACCTTTTGTAGCTAATTAGTAACTTTGTTTTTAGCTTAACACTAACTGGAATGTAAAATACTTTTCTCGTAATGTTCAACTAATTTTGCTAACAGTTGAAGAATATCATGGACTGCAACTAAAATAGTGAGAAACTTAAAACTTGGATGTCATCGAATAACCGGTCAAGAATATCAGTCGTCCATTTCAATATATATCAAATCAAGGGTTATTAGTTGTTGTGTACGAGTTTGTCAAACTTGTGTACCGTAAATTTTTCCATAATTTTGATATATAAAAGCTTGTGTTTTGAAACTTTTGCTAAAATTACGCTTTTGAGGTCGCAACTCAAAACACAGCTAGAAGAGTTTTAGCAAGAAATGAAAGAAAGAGAAATTTTTTATTTTAAGTAAATATTTATAAATTTAATATATTTTATTAATTTAAAAGAAGTGAAATAATAAAATATTATAAAAATTAATTCTTTATTATTACTTTTTTTATAAAAAATATACAACACCCTTAATTCAAAATTATAAACATTACTCTTTTTTCCGAATAGAATTACGGATAATGATGAAAACAAAAAACATTATTTTTTCCCGCTAAAATTATCCATTCTAACATATCCTTTAGTAATTAACTAGTAGTAAAATATTTGCTAACTAGTCTCATGAAAAGTATTAAACATTATATTAATTTAAAATTATCCATTCTAACTATATCCTTAAGTTATTAGTTAGGAAGACCCTTATTTTTCATATTATCATGGGTTATTACTTGTCATTCTTAACTTTTTAAATTATAAATTAATTTAAAATAATTATGTAATAATATATGAGATCATTGATAATTGATTAAATAGTCATTTTAATCCTTAAAAATTGAAAGTGAATCAATTTGGTCCTTTAAAAAATAAGTTAACAAATTTATCACTAAAAATTGCTCCCATGAGTCACTTTAATTAGTCCCTATCCATCTATTAACGTTAATTGAAGCGCTGATTAGTGCCACATTGAACTCTTAAATGACAATAAATCGAAACTTTGGGAGATTTAATTGACTTAAATGAAACTTTTTTAATATGATGTAGAAACTCTAAATAATTTTTCTTTTCCAAATTTATCTTCAATTAATATAAACTTTTAACCCTAATTCTGTACTTAAATAAGATTGGAAAAACATGATGAATAAGGGATTAGAGCATTTGGTTTGTTATACCTCACTTGTTAGCATTGTCAGTATATATATAATCACTTATGAAATTTTATAAGCTTGATCTATTTTATAAAAATTTTCAATTTAATAATTGAATTGGACAAATTCTTATTTTACAAAAAAAGTTGTTAAGTGGTGTAACTTTTAAAGTTTAACACCTGATGTACATGTACATATACATACACAAACACACAAATATATATATATATATATATATATATATATATATATATTCAATAACGTAGTGTTGGGTTTGTTATAACTCATTTGTCAATTATCAAACTTCATTTAATGGAGAAAGATAGAAGGAGTGGGCACAGGGATGGAGTAAAGCACTCAAATCTACAACGAAAGAGTCAACACTCGACACTTGATCACATAATAAGGACATGGCAACCCTAAACGATTAGGTAGGCCCACTGTATGGTCGCTCCAAATTTTCAAGACAGTATTTTTTTTGACCTGTCGTGCCTTACCGCTTGATAACCAGAAAAAAATATAAAAAGATTTTGATAAAGAGTGTGGTGTGCAAAAATTAATTCGACCGAAAAAAGGGGATATTTATTAAGTAATTCAAAAATTACTAATATTTAATGAAAATAAAATATTCACAAATATTTGAATATTAATTTTTTTAATTGATAACAAGTTAATAACTACTACCTCCTTCCTATTTAACTATCAATTTTAAGAGAAAAAATTTATTAACGACTACTAACATATTTTTTAACCCAATATTGCAAAATTATTGTAAAAAGGCCATATATAATGTGAGATTATTTCTCTTTGCGGAGTGCTCATTTTCAGGACTTTATCCTTCTCATAATATGGGAGGTTTTAAGGTTATATTTTCAGAAATCCTATCACTAGAAAATTTATAAATTTATCTAGTAAGTCTTTAAAATTTTCATGAATATTTTTAAAATCTATCTATTTTAATTAGAAAACTAAAAACTAAAAAATATAGTAAAACAAAGTGAAAGTGAGAAGTTATTTTAAAAATAATTTTCACATTATGAAAATATATATAAAGTAAATAAAATATGGGTGTTTTCTTAATTAGAAAATCAATAATGTTCAAGAATATGCTTTTGACCCATGTTTGTAAAATATCTTGATAGCAGTTGATTTCCCGGATCTAGAAATTGAAGCAATGAGCCTAATAGTGAGTTAGAAATCGGTCAATATGATGAAAATGTGCAACAAAGTCAGCACTCAAATTGAAAGGAAAATGAAGAAGAAATGATAAAAATGGAAAGTGATTGAGAGGGGGATGATCGCCACTGCAGCAGGCAACTCCTACGGCAGATAAGATCGGTGCAAGACGCCACCAATTCGACGAATAAGTCTCAGATGGTTTGAGCAAGAACCACCAAGCCTTCTCTACTCACACAAGTTGAGGACGAAATTTGACAGAATGTCATTACTCTCAAAATCAAGTTACAATACATGAAGAGGAGCCCCTTATTTATAGATGGAGGTGGGTGGCCAAAAGGGAAGGAAAAAGAGAAAGTGTGAGGAAAAATAAAAGATGACTAAAAACTATTCCTAATTGGGTGTTGAACCTATGTCCTAAAGCTAATGTAGCTCAAGTAGCTACTGTTGCGGTCTTGGAAAGCGTACCAATGTCGCAATGGTATAATAGTTTTTAAGTAAGGATGTCGAACCCACAAGGAACGTTTCAATCAAAATTAACAGTTTAGCTTACTAAGTATATGTACACAAAGGTGGATATTTGATTCATGATTTGATTTTTTTTATAACAGCTAAAGTAAAATTGCATAAAAGTATTAAAATGCAAAGTAAAGTTTTGGAAAAGTTCAAGAGGAAAAAGCTGGGGTTGAATTTCACCTATCGCCCTCTTCCGTATTTTGGATATCAAAAACCTATAGTATTCGAACAAAACAATATTGAAGCATAAGCTAAAATCATTCACACCGATTCCTCCAATGTGAAATCCTTAGAACAACTCCCTAAACACCGATTCCTCCAATGTTTACAAGTTGCCTAGCATTAAGAAAAGATGTTTTAAAGCTATCGATAAACCGAAAGTCATTCCTAGTGTTTCGACCCATCGAGCATTTTTCGTTCATTTCGAACTTCCGAAATACGTTCTCGCTACTTCAAGAAATCTAAATCGAGATTACTACTGAGTTAATAGAATCAAGCATTAAGAGTAGAACGAAAAAGCCAATATTGAAAAAAAAACGAAATTACTATAGATTAATGAATCCAAAATACATCCATGTTTGAATAGACTACATTCAATCCCAAAATAAGAGTTTAGCTACTCATAGTAGCACTTACAACCAAAGAGAAATGGAGGAGAAACCCTCGCAGAGCTCCCTGGAGAAACTTGCAAAAGAAGAGAAGATGGAAAGAGATTGTAAGATGATCCCTCCTTTAAAGTTTCTCTCTCTTCCATTTATATTAAGCTTGAAACTGACAAAAGACTTTCGCGCTTCAGCACAAAAAACCCAAGCTTCAGCGCACTTAATTCCTTTAAAAAGTGTAGTGTGCTGAAGCACGCTATGGGGGCTTCAGCTCGAAGGCAAGGCTTCAGCTCGAAGGGAAGCTTCAGCGGCGTGAAGGCTTCAGCTCGCTATTTTAATAAGCTCGAAGGGGGCTTCAGGTCACACGAAGGGGGCTTCAGCGCGCTTTAACATGCTGAGAAGTGCGAATTCGCTTTTCAGGCTAAATTTCATGCGCTTCAGCACGCGAGCGGGGGCTGCAGCGCACCATTCTAAGCTCGAGCTCCTTCTTTATGAAATTGGGGGCTGAAGCTCACAATAGTGTGCTTCAGCCCACTCTCAAATACTGCACTTATGGGTGATTTCTTTCTCCGATTCTTTCTAAAATTCTTTTTCCTTCACCCAAAATCTACAAAAGATCATTTTCTACATCAGAATAGCTTCAAAACTTAGATATGGGATAAAAACTACATAAAACTAAATTTAAGCAATAAAAGAGCAGTTAGGGGCTAAACTAAGAGCAATTGTCATCTCAAAGTGCTAAAATTACATCCAAAAATTACTAATTCTGAGCACTTATCAGCTACTAGCCACTAAAACTACTTAAAACTAGCGCCCAAATCAAGAGTAGGATTTTAGGGAATTACAAATAAGTTTTAATACAAGTAAATCCTAATTAATTCCTAATTAAGATGGAGTCTTCATGTTGACTTGGTCAAGGTGGTCAAGGTTGACCATGGGGTTGACCATCAATAGGGTTGACCATAGCTTGGTTCAGCTCCAAGCACCCTAGTCAGGTCCAAGCTTTCCTCTGGCTCAACAAATCTCTGTTGCTAGCTCAGAGCTCCACTTGCAGTTGCCATTATTCCATACAAAATACTAATAAACTATGTGTGTGTGTATACATAAGTTTAATTTTATTGAATTTCTTTTTAATTGAAAATTGATTCTAAACAAACGATTTTCATATAAAGGAAACCAAAATTATTTGGTTTATTATGTTTATATTTGGAAAATATAATTGAACAATAAAAGATTATATTAGGTAGATGCTAATAAGTACTTTAAGAACAATTACTAAGGATTTAAAATAAAAATTCAATTCTTTGTAAGGGCATTTTACAAGGGATTTGATAAAATGGCTAGCATCAAAGCTAAAAGTTCAATATACATTTTGTTCAAGATCAGACTCAGTGGCTCTAAAGCAGTAATGATCAATGTGTTGGTGGTGTTGTGTTGGTCATGTCCCCCTTCTTCGGTGAGCTCCTTAGGCGGTGGATGATGGTTGTCACCCATAAGAATTTCAATGCTCAAGTCAAAAAGAGCTGAGACAAAGTTTTAAGATAATTTAGAGAGAAAAATGTACCTTAAAGATGAATGAGAGCTCCCTATAAATAGGTGAAGGTTGTTGGCCTCGAGTTGCTATGGCAGGTGATTATGGATCACTCGTTGTAAGTTATGGGGAGCCATTGAATGACAATAGAAGAAATGAGGTGATATTAAGATTTGACGGTGGTAAGTCGCCTTCTAAAAATATTTTGATAGAATCCATAAATTTCACTATTCACAATAGATTATAAGTGTTTTGGAGACAACCCGAATCCAATCTCGCAACCCGTTCCACCCGGCTGAGCCGAACATAGGTGCACATGAACTTAACACTTATCCAAACCCTGAAGGAACACACGACTCAGAATATGTAGCATGTAGAAGCACATATTTCGTGGCGCAACCTCATAAAGACACTCATACAAGACAGAATCTTCTCCATACTTGGAGAGACACATGGCAAAGCTGTCTCAAAGTGAGTGGACACCACTCACTCTCCACTCACTCTCCAATAGAAGCTTCTATAACCTTTATCAATACACACATGCAATCTCTTAACAAGGTACAATATCTTCATATTTTGTCAGCATTCTATCAAAATACATACTGACTTCTGGGTTGAGCGTCATCGCAGGTACAACACCCATTTTCCCCAAACAATGGTGAGGAGCTTGGAGAATTGGAGACTTGGAGCAGCAGAGGAACTCTTTGGAGTCCACCATAGATCAATAAGTTTATAACGTCATGAGTAATTAATCCCACAGTGGTTATAAGATTCTCTTCGGGATACATGCGTCATTGCACCAATTCCAGATTTATATAGAAGTATGCGGATCTCTTGCCTAAGGTGTACTGTTTGGATTAGGCAATGTGGTTGAGTCATTGTGCATGTATGTTGAACAAACATAATTTATGTTCTTAATAAGGATTGGACTTATGAGGAATGGGTCTAATCTGGGTCAGGCCGAAACACATTTGATAATTGCATTGGTCGGGCCATTGCTTTTCCCACTGTGTTTTTTACTATTCCCACCCCCATATTTTTTGAAAAAATTTAAAACCCAAAACTGCCCTTCAGTTAATTGCTTTACGGACAAGGCTGTCCGAGAATAGTTCTCGGACAACCTTGTCCGTAAGCCATTTTTTAAGGCTTACGGACAAGGGTGTCCGGGAATTGTTCCCGGACAGCCTTATCCGTAAGCCATTTTTAAGGCTTACGGACAAGGCTGTTTGTGGATAAATCCGGACAACCTTGTTCGGAAATTTTTTCATACCAGAAAACTATCTCCCAGTCATCACTTTCTATACCATTTCCATTTTCACTTTCTCCATCATCATATTCTTGTTCTACGTAAGGAACATCTCCGTTGATGAAGATCAACCACACCCTCTGATTTCGCAAAAACACAAACAAAAACACCCAAAAACCAGAGAAATCAGAGTTAGGGAGAGAGGGGAAAGGCAAAAGCAGAGAAGAATAGGAGGAAGAACGTCCGAACACCCACTACGCGACCAACACCGGCCGCCGCTCCACCACCTCCGTCTATGGTCGCGTCCCCTTCCCGCTACAAGTCCAGCCATCACTGCGGACCTCCGCGCAGGACCACCGTACCTTCGCGCGATCCTCGCCTCTGCAGCCTGTCGTGCAACCGTGCACAGGGCCTTCACCACCGCGTGTGACCCATGCGCGTTCCCCTCCGGTCAGCCGCAACCGACCACCATCGTGCGGCTAGCCGCGTCCCACTACTTCTTGCACTGGTTGAAGGAGTTGAAGAAGTTGATGTTCCCCCAGGTGCGATCACCGCCGCGGAGATGCCCACTCAACGCTCGCGCGATCACCACCGTGGAGATGCCATGTGCGCCGCTCCGTCACGGATTCCTTCCCCTTTGCTATCGCTCACCCTCACCAGTCCACTGTGCTGCAAAATCAGCCACCACCCCGCACGACCTCCCTCATCCCCTTTGCTAGCGCTTCTGTCCCTGTTGCCAAGGCTATTGCAGAAACTGTAGCTATTGCAGCAGCCGGTGAGGCAGACTCCTTTGAAGCACACATGACTAAAGAGCATAAGCTTAAGGCAGAGAGATTGAAACGAGCAAAGATGTTTGCAGAGGAGGAAGAAGAGGAAGAAGAAAATTGAGCAGATAAAAGGGATCACAAACGTTGTCCATAAGTAATTTGGGAAGAAAAAATTTCCAGACAAGGTTGTGCGGAAACTATCCCCGGACAGCCTTGTCCGTAAGCCATTTTTATAATTTCCGAACAAAGTTGTCCGGGAACTATTTCCGGACAACCTTATCCGTAAGCCTTTTTTTTAAAAAAAAACTTACGGACAAGGTTGTCCGGGAATAGTTCTCGGACAACTTTGTTCGTAAGCCAATTAACTGAAGGGCAATTTTGGGTTTTATAATTTTTCAAAAAAAATATGGGGTGGGAATAGCAAAAAAACACGGTGGGAAAAGTAATGGCCATTGGTCGAAGTCAAACATAGCACTTAATTGGTTGTTAAAGCGTGTTTGCTCAATAAGTTGAAAAAATTCGGATAAGAATTTGCATTTGTCATGTTCATGGGTTTTTAATCTTCCGTTCAACTTAGACTAGCATGGTAGCCATTCCCTTCACGTTCCATAACTAGGTGGATACCTTGCTATAAGCAGAAAAAGGAAATTTAAATAATCCTTTAAGTAGCCTTGGCCGTCCCTATAAAATCGTGACTAAAACGTCTAACAAAAATTAGTTACGACCAAATGAGAATGATGTAGATATTAGTCACAAATTATATCACAATAGTGATTGGTTATTGTGAAATATAACGGAGATGAATTTTACCACCATTGTTAAATGCCACTTAGGGGAGAGCTTTAGACCAAAAAATATTCAAATAACAAATTCATACAACATAAAAATATACAACAATTTATACAACACACTTTTCTCTCCATCTCTTTTCATCACATCACCTATCACATACCACACTTCTCTCTTTACAGTTTACTCTTTTTTCTCTCTTTCTCTCACATTGTTGTAAGTTGTAAACACTTTTTTTTCTCTTTCTCTCACATTATTGTAAGTTGTATGGTTATACAATTAGCATTTCTCAAAAATAGTTTCTAATTAAGTCATAAAAAATAAGCCTTCAAAAAAGTCGTATCACTTCCGACATTTCTCAAATCCCAAAGCAAAGTCATCAAGTATTAACTTTTAAAAAATAAAAGATTTTAATAGTGATAAGAATTTTATTATTTAATAGTTTTAGATTTCTTTAGTTTACTTTTTTTATGTTTTAAGTCTCAACAATTGCTCCATTGCTAACAGAGTGAGTGCTTGTTTCAGTCCAAAACTCCTTATATTTTTGGGGTAAACGGCCAGACCGATGTTTATTACTTTTGATGGCCCAAGTTGAGATGTAGGAGAGGCCAAATTTTATAGCATGTTTGTTTTGGTCTAAACCACATTACAAATGTTAGTCCAATGCTACTATGAACCCTAATCCCTAGCGTTGGATCCATGTTTATAACGTGATTTTGATGTAATCCAAACATGCTATTAGACTAATATGATTTCAAGCAACCTCCATGAGCCATCAGTATCATTAATTCATTTAGTAAGCTGTGATGAACATTGCATTATTCATTTGGGGTTACAGAAAAAGAAACTAGGAGTGACATTAAAACATGAAGAATACATTACTAAGAGTGTGTTTAGTAAAACTAGCTGAAAAGTTGGCTTAAGCCTTAAAGGCTGAAAACTGAAAAGCTAGCTGATTTGATTGAAAATGTTTGACAAAACTAGCTTAAAATGGTAAAATGACATATAAGAACATCATTAATTATTAAATAATGATGAATGGAGGTGGTTGAGGGATAAACTTGTAATAAATTTTCAACTAGTAGCTGAAAATTGGAGCTTTTTAAAAAAACTACTCCAAACAACTTTTCAAGAAAAGCTAGTAGCTACCCAAAAAAACTATCGAAACCATTTCAACTACTAATTTCAATTTTCAGCTGGCTGAAATGGCTTACCAAACACACTCTAAGACTAAAGCAAATAAAAAGTCTGTCAGTTTCTACATGTAACTAAAGCTACAAAATCCTTTAGCTCAAGTCAGATATACAACCAATTTCTTTGAAATCCATAAACAATGAAAGACCTACAAGGAGGAATAAGTGAGACACACAGAAGGTTCTTTAATAATGGGCTTAAAAAAGATATCATCAAAGAGAAAAAAAAATGGGAGAATTCCATTAAAATGGAACGACCATCAACAATGTAACTAGGTCTGTTAACCATCAAAAGTCTAACATGCAACAAACTAATTCATGACTTCAGATAGAAGGTTATACTTTGAATAGCTTATGAAATCATCTGACTATCATGTCACGCAAATGATTAACATTGTACATTAACACAAACAACAATCATAAGACAAATGTTCCTCTGCCCCCATTATGTTATCAATATCTAAAAGAGATTAAAACTAGAAAGCAGATAGAAAGGTAAATAGCCAACCAAGACAAGCAATGTCCAAAAGAAAACAAATATACGGCTGTAGTCTAAGAAGTTAAGTACACTGTATTGTAATGCCACTGAAGGGGAAAGGAAGGGGAGGATGTAAATTTCTGTCAAAACGTCAACTTTAAACTTTAAAGAAATACTAGTAGCAACATAAGGGGAAAAAAACAGAAAGAAAAACCTACTTCTTAATGTGTTTCTTCTTTTGAGTTACATTCACAGATGGTTGTGGCTTTGGATGCTTTTCTACCTCACTTGGATCCAACCACTTAAGAGGATGGCGGTTGAGAAAGGGCCAATTCGGGACTGTCACCAGTGTGGTAAGAACCACACCACCAGCATATGTGAGGATCATAGTTTGGAAAGAAGCCATGAGATATCCAGCACCAAATGCAATCACAGCAAATGCAAGCAGCAGTATCTGCATCAGCTGCTCTGCTAGCTTTTGCCCTTGCCAATCCATCTAATGAAGCAAAAATTATTAAGGTAAAGACACTCAACAACCCTTTAATACGAAACATGCTAATTAAGATCACATCATAAAAAACGACCATAGGGTAGAATTCCAAATCCATTGCTTATAAAAATCACAAAGAAAACTTGAAGTCTTTTAAAGGGGTTATTTATGTTTCTCAGTAATAACACAGATTTCTGGTATCCTTACAGGTACTATATAATATTTGATTTTACTAACTATCATAAAATAGATACAGAATTAGGAATTATCAAAACTTGAAGTAGAAATGTACTCTCCAGAGTCCTGGCATAAAGATTAAGGTACTTAGGCCTATTAATCACAAACCTAATGGATAAATATAAAAATACCAGACTTAGAATATCAAAGTGCCTGGATGAAATAAAAGGTAGACACTGCACAGAAACAATCTAATATTTATACATACTATACACCCCCTAGTCGCATTGAACGAAGTAAAAATATTACAAAAGGTCTCGCACAACTACATTTGACCAGATCTGAGTCAATTGTTCCGGTTTGAGGAAATATTCTAAAATCAAATCATATATTGGAAATTAGTGTGGTCGTAAAAGCGTGCCCACGGGGAATTGGAATGAAAATTGGATATAGAGATTAGATCAATGAAGTAGAAAAAGAGACAATTGGTTATAAGCATCGCGATATTTGATGAAATAAAACCCCAAACAGTGGCTGCTGAGTGAGGTTTTAGCACCAGAGGGAATGCTGAGGGGGGAAGAATACAAAGCAGGAACAAAAACAAACAAAAAAAAAAGGAAAGAAGGAAGAAGAAAGTGCGATGATACCTTTCGGAGAGAGAAGAGGAGCGAGGGAGGGAGGTGGTGGTGTTGATCGAACGCCGAGAAGTCCAAGAAAACGCACGCAGGAAGCAAAGGGAGTTTTGGCTGAATTCTCTCCCCTTGTAGTTTTTTCTCTCCCCAAAAAATGCTTGTAACTTGTAGTTTTTTCTTTTGGTAATAAATATAATTTAATGTAATTTAATGTAATTTAATTTTAAAGTTATAAAAAATTAAAAAACAATACTTAAATATGGACTACAAAATATAACTTTAGTTTTGACTTGTTTTTACATGTATTTAATATATTTTTTATTTAAACACGTTTATATTTCTAAAAATTTGATTTTAATTAATATTAGTATATTATACAACCAACATGTGTTGATTTGAATAGAAATAGCTCGGGTCTTTTAAACATGTAATCCCGAGTTTTGATTCTTGGATCTATAGCTTAATCTTTGGATACGTAGCTTAATCTTTTAGTGGGAATATACCCTAAGAAACAAAAAAAAATATTACAATTATATTTGAAAAATGTTTTTAATTAAATCCTATTCTTAAATGTAAATAAATCAAATAGAGAATTTATTACTTAAATATTATAATTCTTATTTTATTAATTAATAATTTGTTTGATTATACTTCCGCGCTATTCATTATTATAAAAGGACAAAAATTGATGATATTCCTTGACTAATCTATACATAATTATATAATTAAAATTTAGATAAAACTAGATTATTCGATTGAAATTCACCATTCACCCCTTAAAATTCAACCAATTTTAAAATTAGTGAAAACCCAACAAAACATTGATGTTTTAAAAAAAATAGATTTGAATTAGTCTATTTTTCAAAAAAAATATTTTTTAAAAAAATTAAAACATTTTATGATTATTTATGGAGTTTAGTAATTATCCATATATATCTTTATTTTATTAATCATTATTAGTTTTTTATCTTATAAAATATATAATAAGGTATTCTATTAATGTATAATTTCATATTTTTTCGTTTCTTATTTTATGGTACTTTATTATTTGAAATATTATTAATATTATGTAATAATCTAATTATCATTGGTTTTGAAATCATTTAACCTGAATTATGTAATAATATCTTCACTAATTTGATTATTTTGTATTAATATCTTCACTAATTTGATTGTGTGCGTAACTTTTAAAACATTGCATTGTAAGAGTGTGTGATATATTTAGAGTTGATAAAATTGGCTCATTTTTTATTAAAGGTGCAATGTAAGAGTGTGTGATATATTTAGAGTTGATAAAATTGGCTCATTTTTTATTAAAGGTGCAATGTAAGAGTGTGATATATTTAGAGTTGATAAAATTGGCTCATTTTTTATTAAAGGTGATTCGAGTGGTATAACTTACATTTTTTAGCTAAAAAATATCAATCCCCACACAAATTGACAAGTTAAGTGAGATAGCACACTTAATTTAAGTAATATATGGGTCTAATTGATTTTTTTAATTAGATTTTTCCACACTCAAATTTTCTCTCTCTATTTTCCATTATTTCCTTATAATTATTTACTTGTAATATATGTGTCTAATTGATTTTTTTAATTAGATTTTTCCACACAATTTTTCTCTCACCATTTTCCATCATTTCCTTATAATTATTTACTTAAACACCATGGTCAAATATTAGTTATAATCACTTCAAAATAAATCATGATAAATAACTAAATACAAAATATTTATATTATAATATTTTGCAAATATTCTCAGTACTCAAACACCGACATTAATTTCTCAATCGCCAATTAGAAACTAAATATTCCAGAAACACATTTACAATTCAGAAGCTTTCTCATAAATTTCTTGAACTAAAGTTTCAAACTAGATTGTAGGGCTTTACCCCAAAGGGCGCCCTTCCAGAAATTCTCGAAGGCTTGGGCCTAACCCAAGCCTAAGAGGGGGTTTGGAAATAGTTTTCAACCAGCAATAGACGCGCCTCGGTTAGAACCTCACTAGCTGCGTCATTGCCCCAAGCGCAAAGATAGTTTTAACAGTTTCACAGGTCATATTATATAGAGACAGCTTCAACTCAGCTATTGTTCTTAAATATCGATGTGGGACTAAAAGCATCATTTCTTCTATTCGCCTCATCCGCATCCCGCTTGTCTGAGCATGTTGTGAGATTGAATTGAATTGACGGTGTTATTGTCTGAGCATGACTAATAAAAGCATTATTACAACAGCAATTTTACTACAGCAATCCAATCCAATTAGGACCTTCTTACCTTTTACATTTTTGGTTTTTTCCTCCTCCGTTCTCTACAATTATTTGTTTTCCCATCGGAATGGCAGAGCATATAGGAATAGGAATCCAATCCAGCTACTTCTTACTGTATAATCATGTAACTCAATTAAGATAATGATTAAGCTTTTTATACCAAATATTGAGCCATTGATCAATAATTGACAGAGGATACAGTTGTGGGATCTTATAACTACGGCAAACTGGATTACTCAACCAAAGAGAGACTGTATAAACATGCTACAAATCTGTATAATTGCCAGAAGCTTAATATGTATGAAGGTTAATTGCCACTTGCCAATGATGCCAACATCCTAGATGTTAGTGTCCGAGGTGACATTCTTGTTACGAGGTTGCCATATCCACCAAAAGGAAGTTTAAAAGAGGGTTGCATTGCATCATGTTTATTATTAGAATAAAATCCAATCATGGGGATTAGTTAGTAAGGATCCCAAATTCCCTTTGATCGTTGCTGGACAATGTCTGAAGCAGTGCAAACTATCCTCACGAGACAAGTTGCATCTTCTACAGACGCTTGATGAGGACAAACCATGCCTGTGCCCAAGTGCTTGAGTGGGACAATCTCTTAACCAGTAACCCATGCAATGTCAAGGCTTAAATATACAAGTGTTGAAAAAAAAATACATATGTAAAGATATGTTACATAAAAACGTTTATCAAATGAAAAATATTTTTTAATTTAATAATCAATTGGTTCAAGTAAATGACATTACAAAAATTTCATAAATTTAATTACAAATCAAACCATATGATCAACTAAATGTTTAATTAACGATCAGATAGGAATTAGAATACTTCGAATGACCACAATAATACTAGAAGCAAACATGTTATGCAAATACTGCCATGGGACTATAGAGAAAAAGGAGCACAAATTATAGAGCACTTTAGTGTTGGGTCAGTGTAATTGCAGAAAAAAACATTTCTAGAATTACAAACATTTTTTAAAAGCTATATGTTAATTAATTTCTTACATTAAATTTTGAAACTAGAATTGTAGGGCTTTACCCCGAAGGGAACCCTTCCAGAAATTCTCAAAGGCCTGAGCCAAACCCAGGCCTAAGAGGGGGTTTGGAAATAGTTTTCAACCAGCAATAGACGCGCCTCGGTTAGAACCTCACTAGCTGCGTCATTGCCCCAAGCGCAAAGATGGTTATATCAGTTTTACGGGTATCATTATATTGGACAGCTACATGCGTTTTGTTGTGCTTCACTGCCGATGTGGGACTTAAAAGGCTTTCTTTCTATTCATCATTTTCTAGTAAGTTGAAGTTGTGTCACTTGTCAGATCATGATCAAAATCATTATTGAAACAGCAATTTCATCACAACAATCCAATTAGGACCTTCTTACGTTTCAGTTTTTCCCTCATCCTGTCGTCCATCCTCTAGATGTAGTTCTTTTCTCATAGGAGGGCCATAGCATATAGGACTTGGCCACTTAGGAGCTAGCTTTTGGCTTACCACGTATAGGCTTGGTGGTATTTGCAAATGGGCTGGCTGCTTCAAGCGCAATCTGATTCCTCCACAACCAAATTTGATAGTATGATGACTATGAGAAATGCATAATCATGAAGCTCATGAAAATGATGATTGAGATGTTGGTACCAGATATTGGGACATTGATCACTCATTGAATGATAGGGCATACAATGTGTCGAATCTTAAAGCTACTGGAAACTGAATTGCTCTACCAAAGAGGAACTGTATAAAAATGACATGTTCTCCTAATAAACAAAGGGGAAATTCAAGATATATAGGAAGTCAGTATAGGATAAATCACCTTACAAGGCATATTTTCTGAAACACAAACACTCTCACCGAACTTATTTTCGCGTGACTCGACATGTATTTTCAAGTTTTGCAAAGGGGTTCAATACTTTATTTGTCTTTTCGTCTTTTCTTTTTTCTTTTTGGTGGTCAAAACTTTTCTTCTTTTCTTGGACCCCTTCTTTTTCCTCATGACAACATATATATCCATATATAAGATTAACTCTCAAGTTGGGATAATTGCTAGGATATGTCTAATGATGCTTAGTTATTACCAATAAAATTTATTTAAGATCATGTTTGTTTACCAGTTTGAAACAGAAAGAATCAATTTTATCGAAATTGATTTTAAATAACTTTTGTCTAACATACTTTGTAAATCATGCATCATTCATTTTCTGTAATTAATTCTATAAGTCTATCAAAATCAATTTTTCCCAGCTATAAAAACCCTATGTTAATATAAAGTCTAGTGGCAAAAAGAATAATTATCTTGAAGTTAGTACTTTTTAATATTACACCCAAAATATTTGTTATTGAAAAATAAATGTATTTTCTTATATTTGGTCATTTAAAAAATATTATAGAGCACACATAAATAATGCATAATAAATTTAAAAAAAATACTTAAATCTCATTTATTAATTTTTCAATTTATAACTCTTTATTTTTAAAAAATAAATTTCTTACCTTAAAAATGCGTACAACTAGTTAGTGAGTTTTCCAAGGAGACACCTTCAATTTTTATTTCTTCGGTTTTGATTATTATTGATTTGTTTTGTTCATCTAGAGTTCTTTATTTTTATTCAAACTAAATCATTCTACAATGTTTTTATTAACAAATTATATAAATTTACTTCTCCAATTTTTATTTGAAAAATTGAACAAAATGAAAAAAAAAAAGAAAAAAAAGAAAATGATGATACCTATTGAAATGTTGAACTACACATCTCACACTTCGTGCCCTCCCATCTCAATTTTTTCATGTTTCTTCTTGATCTTTCTTCAAAAAATTTTTTATCTTCACATACAAAATTAAGATCAAAATGAAAAATAGTAAGACAAAACTCAGTGTTTAACAATATTGTATACACCTTTTTCTTATTAGGCGCCAAGTTATCGGTTAAAATGCTAACATTATATTGGATTTTTTTTTGTCGCGTAACATTATATAGGATGTTAATTACATCTGAAATGTCTAAAGTTGAATTCACGTAAAAAAACAAGAGATCGACACCTCGATAAAAGATGAGAGCCATAATCAAAAAAAAAAAGAAAATAATGATACCTATTGAAATGTTGAACTACACATCTCACACTTCGTGCCCTCCCATCTCAATTTTTTTCATGTTTCTTCTTGATCTTTCTTCAAATTTTTTTTTATCTTCACATACAAAATTAAGATCAAAATGAAAAATAGTAAGACAAAACTCAGTGTTTAACAATATTGTATACACCTTTTTCTTATTAGGCGCCAAGTTATCGGTTAAAATGCTAACATTATATTGGATTTTTTTTTGTAAATCCACCAATACACGTTTTAAAAAACTGCACCGATAAAAATGAAATATATTTTCAAAATGAATTAAATGTCAATACCAAAAAACAAATGAATGCCATAGGTAATTACAAATCAAACTCTTACGAGAAACGGGAGAAAACAATTGGACAACTTTTAAAGAATTTTTGCCTGCTACATTATTATCAACTCAAAAGATTGCCAACAAATCGATCAGCATTAATGTAACATTCCATAACATCTGATTTGTGCAATTTTATTCAACAGAAAAAGCAAAGATATTCTTGAGAACCCACCCAGAAATAGATTCGTGCATAGATCTTTTTTTTTTCAACAGAAAATGCAATTTTTTGTCGTCTAACATTATCACAGAAAAAATTCCAAACACATAATAGACAAAACTCCAGCGTTAATAATGGACAGGTGTATCTAATAATTAATACCTAGATCATTCGGTAGCAAATATCCAGTATGCCATGGCTAATGAAAAGTAACCAAACCAAGATAAAATCCACAAGTAGGTTTCCCAATCAACTCAATAATTTGAAACCGTATGAAACAAAACATAGCGTTTAGAGCTTTTGACAGGAATAGTTCATACAAATAAAAGACAGCTAAAACAAGCAACAAAATCTCCTTAATATAATCTAGGAATATTGGGGTCTCAAACAATTTAGCAAAATAGCAATTTAAGATGAAGCACCACTTCGAAGAGCTTGGGACTTCTTCTTGCTGGTTGCCAACTGAGTCTCGGGCTACAAGAAGAGCAACAAAGAATAAGCATTTAAATAATAAAAAAATGACAAAAAGGGTATACAAACAACCAGATCAATCAAATACCTCCTTCTTGACTGGTTCTTCCTTTTCAGATAATATCAACTCTATGTGGCAGGGAGATGACATGTAAGCTGCCAAAATACACTCCTTCAATAAAACCATGCAACAAAAAACAGCACATTAAAACAAAAATATCAAGATTTGAAACATACGGTTGATTCTCCCATGGGCTCGGTATGTTCGGCGCCTTTGCTTCTGAGCCTGATTGACTTGGATATGAGAAATGTATAGAGCATCAACATCCAAACCTTTTACCTGAAAGGAAGCAAATAATAGTTAAATAAGTTGGAACACAATTGACATAAAATAAAATGGGAAAGCAAACAAAGATATAAAGCATACTTCAGCATTACTCTCAGCATTCTTAAGCAAATCTAGGATGAATCTAGCCGATTTGACAGGCCACCTTCCTTGTCCATTAGAATGTCTGTTCTTTGCCTGCGCTGTCCTCCCAACACCACGACAGAAACGTCTGAATGGAATGGCCTGTTTGTGAGCGAGAACATCCTCCAAATACCTTTTAGCCTTTGCCAAGGGCAACTTTCTGATGGCAAAGGCAGTTTCCCTAGTGTTCTGTAAGTAAAATTTGAAAAAGGAAAAATCTCAAGTCTCAGAAAATAAAATTAATAAGCCTAATACTTGTGAGGTTCCATCATTAATAAAACTTCACCATGCCAGATGATAATGAGTTGACATCCTCTATAACATGTGGCAATGAACCCAGGTTCATGATGACTTTTGCATGCATGCAAATGAAAAACATGTTCCATCATTTACTGAACCTTCAGTCACAAACAAATAACAGAGGTTCACCCAATAACAATGTTTATTATATCCCTGAAGGTAACGAGAGGACTGCTCACATAGGCAACATTCCTCTGCTTTTTTCATCAGGTTTTCTACTACTATTTGTTTTGATAAATAAGTTCTCTCTAGATCTTAACTGAAACACAACTATATCAACTTAACAAATATTTCTACGTAATGAGGTCCACCAGGCAACAGTGCTGCTTGATAAAGATGGTGCCTACATAGCTTTACCCTTAAAAGCTAAATAAAACCAAGTTACCCCACCCAATACTAATAAATACAACAACTAAGTCTTTTACCACTAGATGGGGTAGGTTACATTGATTACACAACACCATAATGCCCTGTCATGTATATCCTCAATACTAATAGTTAAGATAAAACACAGCAACACATACAAGTTCAATATGAATCAAATCAAATTTAAAATCAATGGTGTAACAAAGGCACTACATGTCCCATCATTTACTGAACCTTCAGACACAAACAAGGATCAGAGGTTCACCCAATAACAGTGGTTATTATATCCCTGAAGGTAACGAGAGGCCTGCTCACACAGGCAACAGGTCCCTGCTTTTTCATCAGGTTTCTGACTCCATCAAATTTAAAATTAATGGTGTAACAAGGGCACTACATGTCCCATCGTTTACTGAACCTTCAGACACAAACAAGGATCAGAGGTTCACCCAATAACAGCGGTTATTATATCGCTGAAGATAACGAGAGGCCTGCTCACACAGGCAACAGGTCCCTGCTTTTTTTCATCAGGTTTTCTGACCCCATTTTTTTATCAACGAAGCTTTCATTATATCTTCCTAAACCAAAGAAAACTAGTTTATAAGACAACCTCATCTTGACCAAAAACATATTTTATACTCGCATTCAAGAGCAACTAAATTGACATAGACTACAACTAACTTGGATTACCAACAGCATGACATGATAAACTCAGCCAACAGAGATCAAGCACAGGGCAATAAACATCAGTTGAATATAAGTCACAAATGTGGTACAACATGTTCCATCATTTACTGAACCTTCAGTCATGAACAAGACACAGAGGTTCACCCAACAACAATGGTGATGCTGTCCCTGAAGTTAACGAGGGACAAGGTCGCAAGGACAAGCAGGTCCCTGCTTTTTTTAATCAGGATTCATAAGCGTAAAAAATAAAATAAAAAACAAGTGCATGCAAAAAAGTAAACAAAAAATGCCAAATTAATGGAATTAACACACAATTCTAAATATGGAACTTACTTTCCGAATTCTAAAAATTAGATAGAGAAAGCAGAGTAACAAGGATTAGTACCTTGAAATGAACTCTAAGGTCAGCACCTCGAGCCTTGCAGGCTGCATATGAAAAATGACAAATTGCTCAGATTGAAACCCCAAAAGCATTCATTATAGTGACGAAAAATTAAAATATCGATTGTGCTAAAACCAGAAAAAAAAAATCGCATCTAGAACATAATCCAGAAAAGCAGAAGATACTAAACAGTTGCTCAAATTATAAAAGTAAAATCGGACTTACATTTGGTGGGATTGTCAGGCTCTCTTGAGTACTTCACCTAAGAAACAAGAAATTCAAGGGGAAAAAATGAGATATAAAAAGCGATCACAGATCTGATATCAAGGTATGGTAAGAGAGAGCTAGAGTGCATACCATGGCGACGGCTTGGGTTGGCACCTGCACAGAAACAATAAGGGGCTCTCGGCAATACAAACGAGGGTATATCAGAGTTTATATAGTATGATTTAAAACCCTAGTCCTATTATATTATTTAGGGATGTTTTCCGGCCCACGGGCCAACTTATAGTTCAAAATTATTGGGCCTATCCAAATCTAAGTTATATGGTGGAACCAAACCTTGACAAAAAAAAAAAAAAAAAACCTTGCAAAAATAGATCTAATTTTTCCTTGAAAAAAAAAATCTCATTTTTCGCAGTTGACAAAAAAAAACTAATTTTCCCCCTTTGGCGGAGCTGATGTTTTGTATTCTCGGGGGTTGCGTTATGTTCTTTTGATAAACTAATGTAGTCTTTATTTTATTTTTAACAAAAAATAAATTATCGTAGTTTTATCAAGATTGTTTTTACCGTAGGCATAGTTAGGTGCCCCTTTTGATCTTCACCAAAAAAAAATAGTTTCACCAAAAAAAATAGTGTCCCCTTTTGATATGTGTCAGTGTCACCACTTATAATAAGCAAGTAACAAGTAATATCAACTTTATTTTCTTTCTTCTATAAGAAAATAATGAGTTATTGCTTGAGTATATATAAAGATGGGAGACTTTGTTTTTGGTCCCTCCTTCTATGAGTTTTTTTTCCCTATAAAAATTTGATTTGGCAGGGAGAACGCCACGGATCTCGATTAGTAATTGAAGGATCTAGTAAGAGAGAGAAATAAAGAGTGTATGTGTGGGTTTCACCAGTGCATGTGAGTCTCCAATATACACTCTCTCTTTCTCTCTCCTACTAGATCCTCTAGTTACTAGAGATGATCCATTTCCATAAGGTCACTTAGGATTAGTATAAACACTTGATACCGCTACATGACAATTCATTAGCCACGTTAACGTTTAACATATCTTTATGAGTAAACTAGCACATTGGTGCCTAACTCTTGGGAGACCATGCAGTTTCGTCCTCGATTTGTTAAAATAGCACTTTAGTCCCTGACTTTATTAAAAACATGCACTTTAGTCCTTAAAGTGCATGTTTTTTAATAAAGTGAAGGACTAAAATGCATGTTTTTTAATGAAATCAGAGACAAAAGTGTTATTTTAGAAAAGTCAGAGACAAAACTGTATGATCCTCAATAGTGAGGGACCAAAACATCTAGCAGCAAAAAAAACAAGGGATGAAAACCCAAAAAAAAGAAAAGTTGGTAGGAACTAAAATTAAAAATGCGGACAACTCTTCATGATCTTAAGGTGCATGGATTGGTGACTAATGCTCCACTCCTACAAATGACATATGACATTACTTACCTCTATATGAATCAAGAAAGTTTTACACATGGATGTAACTGCGATCAACAAGATAATATCACCCTAAACGCTTACATTTATTTTCAATTATGGAAGTACATAATATTATTGATAATCACGATAACATAAATGAAAGTTTTAAATTTTCATACCAATTGGAACAGCTAGTCCATTTTACTTGATTATAGAATCATTTAATATTTTAGATTATGAAGCTACAAAGGTATTTTTGTTTCTCGATGTATATGTTTTCATTTTATTAAAAAAATATTTTAACTTAAATCATTTCCATTTTTTATCAGTGTAATCTATAGGAATCGACTCTAGCTTATCAAGCAAGCCTACACTTTATAACACTACTTATTAATTATTTTACCTGATCTATAAATCTAACTTGGATATTTTTATTTTTGTGTGATGTGCAAGTACATGAAAAAAAGACTACAACTTGTTCCTCAATAATCACTAATCCAATTGTGTGCAAATGTGTTTCCATACATTCTCTTTCTTAAAGGTTCCTAGAATCCTAAGATTTCCTATCCTGAGGTTATGCTCAAATAAAATAAAATTCAAAATTTCAATCGGTTAAAAAGAAAGAAAACTATAAAAACATACCTGGTATAAGCTCAGAAACTGAAAATGAAGGCTATATGAGTGAGAAAAGGCAAAGCAAGGGTTAGGAATATCAGAGAAAACACAAGGGAATGGAACGAAAGGAAGTTCAAAATGAACTCCTTCGTTCAAATTTCAGAATTTTAACTCCCGCTTCCTGCGCTACACCCTGCGCTACAGCGCAGAGTGGAGCGCGTACTGCTTCAGAAGTTGAAGTGTCCAGCTGCACTTCACCCTGCGCTACAGCGCAGGTTGAAGCGCAAAAGTCAGAGAGTCAGGTTTTTTATTTTAATGCTGCACTTCACCTGCGCTACAGCGCAGGTTGAAGCGCAGATCTACAATATTCTCTCTGCTTCTGCTACTCCTAATTGATTCCATGCCATCCTTTTAGATTTAGATCCCCATTTTAACAATTTCCTAATTACACAGGTAAATCCTAAAACTAAAAATTACCAAAATGAAAATTAAAAACTTACAAGGACTGGGTTGCCTCCCAGAAAGCGTTTGTTTAACGTTTTTTAGCTCGACGCCTGGTTACTCAACCCGTTTATGGTGGCCTCAAGTGGAGAATGATGTTTGACTCCATACCAATTCTTCCTTTGAGCTCCCATCCTCCATGCCAATTTTTCATTCTTCCATCACTGTCACTGTCTTCCTCAGTATCAGATGTTGATCTCCTTTTCCTCTTAAATTTGAACTCTCATATTGACTCTGGATGCTTTACCCTCATTTTAGGCTTCCTCAGAAATTCGGAGCCTGGCAGCTTTGTTTGACTTTTGAAAGTAGCATCAGTTTGTTGTAACTTGGGCGTACCTCTATGAAACATAATGCTTTCATCTTTTGAGCTTAATTCATATTTTCCTCGATCAACATCAATGATCATCTTAGCAGCTTTCATGAAGGGCCTTCCTAAAATTAGGGGGACTTCAGTATCCTCATCTGCTGTCTCTGCAATGTAGAAATCTACAACATATGCAAATTTATCCACTTTAATTTGAATATCCTCTAATATCCCATGAAGGTGTCGAGCGGATTTATTTGCAAGAAGTAACCTCACATTTGCAGGCTTGACCTTCACATTACTCAACTTGTTAAAATACGATAGCGGCATCAAATTGATGCTCGCTCCAAGATCTAATAAAGCATGAGTATGAGGTAGATTACCAATAGAGATGGGTATAGTAAACTTACCTGGGTCAAGTGACTTACTTGTGACTAAGACCTTCTCTTCATGATGTTCCTTTTGTGCTGCGTCTTCATCTTGTTGAACAACTTCCTCTTGAAGCAATTGTTCTTCAAAGATGATTTCTTCTTCCTCATCAAGTTCCTCCTCCTCTGACTTGTTGCCATCAGTAGCAATCAAGCTGCATTGTTCCTTTAGATTGGTGTGGGTTACAGCTGAGAAATGTTGTCGCCTGTGTTCTGCCATTTCAGTTGCTAACTGACCCACTTGACTCTCTAGAGTATTGATTGATGCCTCAGTAATTGTCTTGAATCCACTAAATTTTTGCACAAGGTCATCAATCTTACCTTCCAAAGTGTTCAGTTTATCATATGTTGAGGGCTGCTGTCGGTAAGGTGGTTGTCTTGATCCTCCATTCTGACTCCAACCTGAGTTGGTTTGGTTATTTCTCCAACCTTGTGAATATTGATTGTTGTTATTGTTGGAGTAATTCACTTGCCTTCCCTGGTTCCCCATGAAGTTGACTTGTTCTGGTTATGTTCCTTGACTAGCACATTGACCATTTAAATGGTCTCCTCCACATAAATCACAAATCAATGGTTGGGCTTGGATGGGTTGTGAGTGGACAGCTTTGAGTTGTTGAGGGAGTGTCTTCAATGTCTCAGTGAGTGCTTCTAGTTGACATTTAATGAGCCTGTTCTCTGCTAACAGGGCATCACTTTGATTGAGTTCCATCATCCCTTTCTTTGGTAATTGCGCGGCCTGTCTTCCACTTTGAGCTTGTTGATCGTTCTGTGCGAAATGGTTGATGATTTCTAGCGCTCGATCAACTTCTGCGGATAAGATAGTTCCTCCTGCTGCCACATATATGTATGACCTTGAATCTGAACGAAGTCCCGTACAGAATATGTTGAGTTGGGCTATATCCTCATAGCCATGATTGGGACATTTGCGCAACATAGACTTGAATCTTTCCCAAGCTTCACATAGTAGCTCATCAATCCCTTGTCTAAATGTAGAAATATCTGCTTTGGCTTTTATCTGCTTCCTAGTTGGGAAGAATCTTGTCAAGAATTTCTCCTCAACCACACCCCAATTAGTTAGGCTTTGGTTTGGGTGTTGCAGCCATTCCTTAGCTTTACCTATCAATGAGAAAGGAAACAAGCGTAAGTAAA
Source organism: Sesbania bispinosa (assembly GCA_026901365.1). Classification (NCBI taxonomy): domain Eukaryota; kingdom Viridiplantae; phylum Streptophyta; class Magnoliopsida; order Fabales; family Fabaceae; genus Sesbania; species Sesbania bispinosa. Next base: position 241,312 of record QLOH01000297.1, on the reverse strand, counting down.
CAGATTCTAAATTACCTTCCTCGAAACCCATAGTACCAATCAATTCATAAAAATTAGAGAGATGAGCATTTGGATTTTCATGATCCAATCCAGCAAATTGATGTGCACTAATAAGGTTGAGGTGTGCAGTCTTCAACTCCAAAGCTCTTGCGTTTGGTGGTAACACAATGCTTGAGAAGTGACGTGGTCCTTGATGGGAGATATAATCTCCTAGAGTCCTTCTTGGACGTTCCTCTGCCATATTTTTGGGTTCCTCAACAATTGTCCTTCTTCTCCTTCTCCCGTTCCTACCTCTGTTCTTTCGCGACGTCCTTTCTATTTCCGGGTCGAACTGTAATTGATTGGGAGACGCCTGACCTCTCAGAAACATAAACAAGAAACTTTGAAAAAGGTAAGTGTTGAAGAGAATTAGAAAAAACAAGAATTTTCCTAAGATAATAATAGATCCTAAAAATAATAAGAAAAATAAACAAATAAACAAAATCCTAAAATAAAAACTTGATAACTAGACCGCCAAGGTCTACACGAATTGGAAACCGTTCCCCGGCAACGGCGCCAAAAATACTTGATGGGTTTCTGGCAAGCGAACCAAAAATCCAGTAGTATAATAGTAAGAAGAGTTATCATATCCACAAGGAACAGTCAATTCGCGTATAGTCATGATCTATTTATCAAGAGAAAACAACGGATTTATAAGAGTATTGTTGCGTAAATAGTAAATAACAGATAAATAATCAATGAAATTAGAAAGGAAGAGTTAGAGACACTTTACTTGGATTAGGATTGAACTTCATATCATCACACCCTTTGTCCATGTAAAAACTATCTATTATTTTAGGTTTACTCTATAATACTATAGACAAACTATATTGTTAAGACCCCGAGTTACCAGCGGCCTCACACACTCAAAGATAATCCATGCGGGGCTCTCCCAAGCGACAAACTTACCCTCGACTTATTTTGTTTTCTTTACTCCGTTTGTAAAAGAACTAATTGATAAACGAGGCCTAATCATGTAGATGCACCTTCATTAGAGTACTCACACTACCCATCACTCATCAGGATACATCCATGTATCGGTCCTGGATTGACAATCAACTAATCCTTTGCTATCGATACTAAGGCTTAATCTTGTAAACGCCCTTCGCTAGAGTACTGTCACTACCCATCGCTCATTAGTAACACTCATGTGTCGGTCACAGAGTATCGAGTCCTCTTATTCAATCAAAGTTTGGGTTTCTTCAGAATCCGCTCCCCCATCCTCAATCCTAGTCGAAACTAGCCTATAACTCCGGCGCAAGTGCGAAAGTTAGGAATTAAGCACAAAATAAGATTACCAATATTATAGACAGAGAGCTCAGAAATAATAAAATAGAGTTTACATACACTTGGGGATAGAATCAATTACATTCAATCCTAATAGAGAGTTAACTACACATGGTAGCCATACAAACCACCGAAGATGCTGTCACCATCTTCAATCCTTGTGAAGCGCTCCTCCTCTCCTACTCTAAAATTAGCTTTGGTGCATTATCACTGAAATAAGACTGAATTACAATAATCGTGCACACCTTGATCTGATGCAATGAGGTCCTATTTATAGGCTAAGGAAAGACAAAGGAAATTGGGGAGAAATCTATCTAAAAACGGCAACAGGGCAAGAATCAGCGTGACTTGCGCTTCAAGCTGCGCTACAGCACAGGCTCCAGAGAGTTGCGCTTCACCCTGCATTACAGCGCAGGTTGAAGCACAGAATGCGTCCTGCAGCTTCAATCTTTCTCTTTTTAACTTGATCCCCCCCGAGACTGGTTTTGGTTTATTTGTCTTTCCTTGTTTCCCTTTTCTTAATGAAATCTTGCATTTATTGAGCATCTTGGATTTAATTAGGAAGGTTGTCTGTAGAATCCTTGTTTGATTGGCAGTGATCTCCTCATTGATTGCCTCAAATCTTCTACAAATCTTTCTTAAATGTCTTCAATCAAACTCAAATCTTGCAGATATCTCCCTCATTTAATGTTATCTTTCCTTCAAATCAAATCTTTGCAATATCCTGCAAAAATCAGCAAAATTTCTATCAAAATAGCATCAAATTCAAATCCAAGATTAATAAATACAATTTATCTAGTATTTAATAAAAAGGGATTAAACTGGGGTAAAAATATCATTTTATCCTTGATAAGTGAACTAAAAAGTGCTCTAATTTATCATATAATTTTCACTTATCAGTCACAACCACCGTCCTCCACCACGGCTAAGTTGTCGTCACGCACTCCTCCCTACTGTACGAACACAACTGCTATTTTATCCTCACTGCGCCACCGGCCACCGTCACGACTGTCTTCATCTCCACCGCGAACAACTGCTGCCAATAACTCCTCCACTGCGCACACCACGGCCAACCTCCGCGCTCGTGACCGCGTCTCCTTCCTCCAGCGACTGCACCTTTCCTCACTACGCATGGCCTCTCCTCTCTCTTTGTCTTACTCTCCTTCTCCATGGCTATCACCTCCCTTCTCTCATTTCTCTCTTCCTCCCTGGCCCTTCTCTTCTTCCCTGGCTCAGAACCTCAACTCTTTTATGATGTGGAAGATCAGACAATGCTGCAACCACAGAGCATACTAAGAATTTAGAATCCCACAGAATCCCACCACACCAATAGCTCTGATACCACTTGTTGGGTACCAGAGGGGAAGAGAAATCTACACCTGCGGAAGCACACACACGAGAGAAACAAAAATAGAGGAACAAACTCAGAAATTAACGTGGTTCGGCACCTCTTGCCTACATCCACAAACACACACACAAAATTTTATTACTCCACTTGCAATTTTTACAAGGAGAAAATTGCAAACCCTCTCACACAATTTTTGCACGGAAAAATAGCAAACCCTCTCTTGACACACAACTACCCAAGTCCCCAATACACCCAAAGACCAGTGTTGTTGTGGTGAGTAGACCCAAACTATAACATCTTATTTATAGTAGTAGTCTACCATTTCCCTTCTTCAAACTACCCGATGTGGGACTTTGGAGGATACCCACACACTTTGGGCACAACACATTGTGGGTTTTATATGTGATAACATTTTCCTTTAAGCTTTAGTGGTTCTTTATATAATCACAAATCGTACTTGAACTATTCTTTCTTTTCAACCACCTTGTTTAAATTCCATGGTTTATATATCGCTCCATCTCCTTGTCATTTTGTACCCAAAGTACTTAAATTGCAAGACTTGTTGTATGATATGTTCTCTGATTTCCACCTCCAAGTTAATATTTGTGTTCTCTTGCTAAACTCACAATTGCATATATTATGGCTTACTCCTGTTCAAGCAAAAACTTTGTGCTTTTAATGTTTGTCTCCACATCTCTAACTTTCTACTTATTTCTTCTCAACATTTTAACTAAGATTCTATCATTTGCAAAAAAGCATAAATCGTGTCAAGATCTCTTGGATATATTATGTTAGCACATCTAACACCAAGATAAAAAGATTAGGGTTCAAAGTCGACCCTTGGTGCAAACTTATAGTTATAGAAAAATCTTTTGTATCCCAACCTCATGTTCTCACATTAATTGTGACCCTTCTATACATATATTTGATTGTTCAAATGCAAGCAATCCAAACCTCTTTCTTCTTTAGAGTCTTCTATAGAACCTCTCTAGAAGCACTATCAAATATGCCTTTTTTCAAATCAATATTAACCATGCAGATCCTTTTGATTCCTTCGGCATCTCTCCATCACTCTTCATAACAAGTATATAGTCAACCTCCGAGGCATAAAACTAAATTGATTTCCTATGATGTGAATCTCTTATCTTAATCTTCACTAAATTACTCATTCCCAAAACTACACGTTATGACTAATGAGCTTAATCCCTTATAATTTACACAATTTTGCATGTCACCTTTATTCCTAAACACATTAATTAACATACTTCTAACTCACTCATTTGGCATGTTCTTAAACATTATAATTTTGTTGATCAACTTGGTGAGACATCTTATATTTGTCTCTCCTGATCCCTTCCATATCTCAAAATGTATATTACTTGATCCAAAACCTACCGTTAGTTATCCTTTTCTATACTTCTTTTACCTAAAATTCTTAAATTATTTGATAAAAAAGAGTAATTTTGATCCTCATCCCCAATATTAAGTCTATTAGAGTTCAATAAAAACTCACATTACTCATTAAAAGGTTTATAGAAATAACTCTTCCATCTTTTTCTTGATATCTTGTTCCATGATTAATTCATTTTCCCATCATCCTTATTGCATCTCACTTGATTTAAATTTTTATTTCTTTTTCTTTAGAAAGTTTGTTCATATTTCATTCTCTAACTATGGTTCCTTAAGATTGGCATAACTTATCTAGCTTTGCTTACCACATTCTTAATTTCTGGCTTTGCTTACATTTTATTTTGCTCAAAAATAAATAAAAGGTGTTAAAATATATTGTTAATATTCCTTGACAAAAATTACAACTTAAGAATACAATTTTGATCATATGACATTCTTATACTAATTATTTACCCCTACAAAATTTTAAACACATGACAACTATGAACCTTTTAAAATCATTAGAATTTGAAGAATAACCAAAGATAATTGGAAGGTGACACAACCTTGGAAAGGTTATAGAATACAATAGCTATATGTGTTTAGATGAAGGAACCCAAAATATAGGTAGGGGAGGATAACAAATTCCAATGTGGACCGGGATAGATCAAAAGGCTAGAAGCTGGGAGAGTCCACTGAACCATATCAATGCTAACAGCTGGGCTCAAGGATCTTCACTAACCAAGAGACATAACTATAGCATCAATCATAAGCAAATTTTTTATACTTCTATAGTACCTACTCCATTTTTTATATCTACCTCAAGCTATGGTTAATATTTTTTACTTTAATTTAGAAAAAATAAAATAGAAAAAACTAACTATACATGCATAAGTGTCAAAATTACAATGGTGGAAAAACCTACTATAGAAGGACTAAAAAATTGTTCGTCAATCAAACATAAATTGATTGAATGAATTAAGGAAAGGAATTAAAAGCAATTCAATACCTAACAAGGCTATAAAAGGGCAACAAAATACCTAGTATGACAACTTTTGCTCTCTCTCTCTCTCACACACACACAGATATATATGCTCATAGCTAAGTCACTTATCTTCGGAGGCTGGTAATGAACAAAATGTTTAGGAATATAAAAATAGATAATATGGGTAAGAAAATTTATTCTGCCTTGAAGATCCAATTTCTATTCCTCAAAATTGGGATAAAAAAGAACAAAAAAAAAACTCATAGATTCAAACAATTTATTCATGATTTTTTTATGAAGTTAGAGATCAATCTATTTCATAAAGGAGAAAGATCACCAGAATAAATGCAGTTTCTCCTAACAAAGCATTTTTCATATACATGTCCAAAGATTGAATCTTTATCAATATGCTTAAAAGACTAAACTATCAACTGTACCATACTTTATTATTAGCTCATTCATAATCAAACCTTGAAACAAGGAGGTAATGAAATTCCTCTCCATTCTCTTATTTATTATTTTTTCCAAACAATGAGAAACTAGTGTTATTCCATTTCTTTTTCAGCACATTGCATAATGAAAAAGCATTCAACACAATATTAGAACACCAAGGCTTGTCTTCATTTCATTCTCTTATTTATTATTTAACGTATAATTTCTTTTAGAAATTGATATTTTCATAATTTTGGTGAGTTTCTCGATACTTTTTAAAGTAGTGAGTTAAACTTATTAATATGTTACCAGGGCTGCACATGGGCCCGGTCGATCCGACCAACCAAACCCAACCATTATTCAGTGGGTTGAGTTGGGTCATCGGGTCTGTTTGGGTAAACATGAACTCGACTAATTTGGGTTGGTAGCGGATCTGGGTAAGTATAACCCAATGTACCCAACCCAACCCAACCTCCTATATAAAAAAACTATTATATTATTAATAATTATCTTATTTAAATTAAATTAGTAATAGTAAAATAATATTTAATTAAAAAGTGGTGTCATAATAGAACATTGGTTTGTTAATTTGTGAGATGAAGACTTTTATGGTTGTGGAATATCCTATTCGGGAGATCTCTTTACTGCACTGTGCTAACTATTTGAATTAAATCGTGTGTGGAAATTGTATGTCACGTTTTTTTCTAGTTTTAATTTTTAAAATAGTTATATTGTCAAAATGTCAAAATCATGGAACTACATATTTATATAATTTATGAAGTCTAAATGATGATAAAAAATAACCAGTTTCTAAAAATTTATTTTTTTTATATTTTTAATTATCATGACCCGATCACCAACCCAACCCGACATTGATCGGTTTAGGTTGGGTTGGGTCCATAACATAAAAATGGCAAAATTGATCCAACCCAACCCGAACATTGTTAATCAGACCGAGTCTAAAAGGGATGAAAAACCTCTGTCTCCGTTTTCTGTCTCCCTTCCTGTCCCTCCCAATCAAAAGTTGACAACTCAAATAAAATTTCCACGTCACCTATCTCCCAAACACACGTCTCCGTTAACTCCGTTATCCTATATGCAGTTTGTTCACTCATTAGAAACCGTGAAAGCATAGGGGCACCCTCGTGGTCATGAATCGATTTGCATACCAACAGTTTCAACAAAACGATGAAAAATATTCAAGCCTTTCTTCTCCCCGTCATGTTCATCCCACCTTATCAACCATTTTTTTTAAAAATGACTCTGTTTCCCATTTTCTCGTGTTATCCAATGCTTTGCAACATTATATCAGTTTTGAGAATCCTTACTATAATCAACAGATCCATTCCCACAATTTGAAAACTGGACTTGTTTCAAAACACATATTTTTTTTTTTTATCAAAATACTTATATTGTGCTGATAAATGTAAGTGTTAGACACGCTAGGTGTTTGATGATTTACAATATAGAACTTTATCTTTTTATTGGTGGCTATCTTATTTTTTGTTGATACAACAATCTTTATTGATATTTTCATAACTTTCACTAATAATACAAAGATTGAATAAGAATTATTTTATTATAGAATTCATTGTTTTCCAATAAAAATAACAGTTATGCATCTTAACTTGCATCAACTTGCGAGAAAGAGTCTCGAAACTGACGTAATAAATCTTAGCATTGGATTTTCGCAAAAATGGTTGATGGGGTGGTGTGACTGCGCAAGAATGGTTTGTTTTTGACGCCTCACGTTATGAAAGCAGTTACTCTACACTGAGTGAGCGTTGCAGAGAGGATAACGGAGTTATAGGGGACGTGTGTTTAATAAATAGCTAAGGTGGAAATTTTATTTGAGTTGTCAAATTTTCATTGGGGGGACAGGGAAGGGGACAGGAAGAAGAGACAGAGGATTTTAATCCGTCTAAAAGTAGTGCAAATCTAACTTAACTCGTGTGCAGCCCTACCTGCCGCCAATAATCTCATCTCAAATGCTTGTTTTCATTTCATTTCCAGTTTGCTTAGACGTTGTGATATTCTCTAACACTCGCAAACCACGTTTAATTCCCATCACCAGCAACCATTTTTGGTAAGCCATTGGTAAGTGATATTCTGTGTCCTGAAATTGGATAGGTTCTCTTTCTAAACTTCTCGCATACCAAAAAGATATCAGAATTCATCAATTCAGCAAAGAGTGATATATGGCATTCCACATCTCGTATCAAATTTCGGTTCCGGTTTTGCACCTATAAATACCACGTTACGTCTTTCAGCTAAAAACGTGTACGTAAACACAAATTCCAATGCTGGAAAAAGGTTGGGATACTGACGAACTTGATTTAATTATTGTATCAATTCCTATGGCTATCCTATACAATTTTGATCTCAAAACAATTATAACATCCATATCAGATTTGCTTATTAAGAATTAAAAGATATAGCTGGACATAAAACTAGAATAGGAAATGACATCCACCCAGTTAGGGAAAAGATCCTTCAATCTCTTTGCTGGATCAACCAACTTTTGTTCTAAAACCGCGAGGTCCACTCTTAATGCTTCAGAGCTGTTGGCCTGATATTACCAAACAAAATAAAAAAAACAAAAGTTCAGTTGTTATTTTAAAGGGAGGTTAATACATCATCAAATTTAAAATTTTACCTCTAACCAGAAGGTCCAATTCCCATCACTGGGTCCACTAAGCCTACATATATATGATGGTGGACCGCCGCCATAAGTTTCAGTTCCTGTGCATATATAAGTCACATCAGACAATGAAAAGATAATTACAACCACCAAAGCCTTTTTCCTACTGTGTCTGGTGCAGTCAGATACACAAATCAAATGATCTCATATAGTTCTGGCATGAATCATGTGTAAACACACAACTTACTGAACTCCAAATCCTTCCTAGTGACCTATAATTTTTCTTAATCTACCTCTACTTCTGAGCGTGTGTTTGGTTTGGCTGGTTTGGCGTTAAAAAGTGATCAAACTCAAGTTTGAATCTCTCACCAATTATTTGTAATGTTGGAAACATGAGTTTATCACTTTCTAATACTAAACCAAGCATACTTTAAGTGGAGGAAACAATTTTCATACCTGAAAGTACATTGTCTGCAAATGACCAACTGGATAAAGGACCAGTAATGTTAAGAACCGCGACCCAGACCTCCTCTAAGGAACTGACAGGAAGACAAATCCAGTTAGCAAGAAGACAAGGTAAAAATTTAGGTATTTTAATATTTAATTTTCCTTCAACTTCTTGCAGTTCACACAGTGCAGTATAGCAAACAAATTTAAGACTATGTAAAGCAAATTGTAGCAAAAAAAGTCAGACAAAAGATGTTATTATTTTATGGACAAATTCACATAATGTTGCAATTATGGCAGAGACTTCATAGAATTCAAATATTAGAGTTTAGAGTATATCACGGCTTATTTCCATATTAGTACATTCTGAGAGACAAGCACCTGTACAGATAAGAATCAACCAACTTGAAGAAAATGAGATCACTAATTCAACTACTATTTTTATTTGTAGTATCACTTGAAATAATTCTCAGGCATTGACTATCTGTATGGTACCAACATGAAAAATTTTCTTATGCAACTTAATGAATAGTATAATCAAGATTTCCACAATGAGTGACCACAACAAAAAACAAACCACATAGAACATAAATTGTTTTTTACGATAGATTTTGGTAGCAATCACCATGATCCACTCACCCTAAATAAAACTCCAAGTGAACTCTTCTTGGTCCCTTTTCAGAATTTAGAGACGGATTTTGAACAGACAATTTGGGAAAGAATTCATACTGCTTCAAAACGTCATCCCCTTTTACAGGGAACTTCAGACTATTTGAAAAGAGAAAAGAAACTGGAAAAAGTGCCTGCAAAGAAAAATGCCTTCACCTTAATTTCTTAAATTTACATGAGCTAAGAACATAAACCATAATAAAATAAAAAAGCAGCTATTTTTGTACCAATAAATATATATGATAATAACAGTATAGCTCTAAAAGTTGTTGATCCAAGTAATTAAAACAAGTCAGGTATGATATGACAGCTACTGGACAAATCAACCAGCTAGTGAAGAGAGAGATTTTATAAATTCCATTACTGATTCAAGTCATCAAATATTTGTTAAAATACTAAGAATGAGAGGAAATGGTAGTGGCAAATAGAGAAGTTTTATCATATACTAATGCGTTCTTAAAAGTATACAAACATCTGCAATCCCAGGACCTGACAGCAACTCAAGATTTCACACCTAATAAAGGAAGAGTCTAACTTAATCTTGAATTTAATCAATTGAACAATAAGTATTAAAACTAATAATCTTCTTTCACTCTTTCCCTTTTTCATTGAGAGTGAGAGTGAAAAATTGCTTGAAAGAGAAAGATTCACATAATATTTGCATGAAACTTACCATCCAATCTTGGCGTTTAGACAGTGATGCAGATTCAAATGAAAACTCTGAAGTAACATTCAATTTCTTTGCCACTTCAGGTGAGTATTTGAAAAGGAATAGTAAAGAATTGGAATCAGTTACAGAAAAATCATAAGTGGATTCCACAATCTGACTTGAGCCTGCCAAACCACAGGAAAATTGTAAGAAAATAAGAAGGTAAAAATTAAAAGAAGGGCATTTGAGCACTAAGTCTAGACTCTAAAATGATAATGGAAAAGAAAACAAATAAAGTGATTCATATAAGCATATTAGAGACACTAGATTAACTTCTCATAAAATTATAATAGCCCACCGCATCGCCATTTCTGATAAACATTGCTGGGTATCAATACCTGAAGTACGGATCGTATGCTGAAAAACAACTCTCTTAGGTGCATACATGGTGTAAGGGAAGAACTGAGATGATAATGCCAAAGCAAACACACTAAGATGCAGCAGAAATTGCAAGATGGATGACCTGGCTAACCAACAACCACAAATGGGCATTATAGGGCCCACACACCAACCAGTTACAACACCAATTAATGCAGCCACAATAACGTCAGGAACATAGTGCCCTGCAATAAGTTATGTTTAGGATCTAGCAAACATTTTGACAAGTGAAATTGCTAACTTCTTGTTATTTTATAAAATGGGTTTATCTAGATAATTTCTAAGTGATATGATAATTACAATAAAGGATACCTCAAGCAAGATAAATCCATATATACGTTTCGTTTGAGTTTAAACAAATATACTGATAAATGTATTCATATAAATGTATAATACATATACAAAGGTAAGAAGCATGAAGCCTAGTGATTCCATCATAATGGTTTAATTATCAACCCATGCCTTAAAGAGGGCAATCAATTATACATTAATTTAATTACTAGGGTCATATAAATAGTTTTTTATTTCAAAGAAAAAAACTAACCATATGGTAGAGGAAGAGAACCCATCATGCCCATCTTCTCTATCAGAAACTGGGCAAGAAAGCCACCAAAATAAACAGCGTATGCAAGGCATGGAACTAGAGGCAATATGTAAAACATTGTTGACCTGGAAAAGAAAAAAATGAAGTGAAAGAGGTTATTATCAAATATGAATAACGGATGTCAACAGACATAAGATTAGATAAAAAGCATGCGCATCAAAACAGTACTTAAATATTACATAGTCATTCACAACCAACCTGAGTGACTGTCGTCCAAATGATTTGACTGATAAGCAGAAGGATATCCAAGCAGGAAGCATGGAAACAGACACAAAAAATGTCACGAAACCTCCACTCAACCCAGATACAAGATAAGCCTGCTTTTACTAAATTTGTTCAGCGATATAAAAAATAAAGATAATACATTATATCATGCTGCAAAAAGATTAAATTGTCTGACTATATATTAAATCTGCACACCAAAGTTAATACGGCATAGAACCCAAATGCTCCCCAGAACCTTGCTTCATCAGATAGTGCCTGCATTTTGTGTCAAATCAAAACAAACTGAAATTACTCATCCAGAATATGTCTAAACTCAGAAGATCACAAAATAGTTATAACATCAATGAATGAAGCTAGCACAAGCCAAAGTAGATATGCCAATTCTAAAGACACTGTTTGGAACTTGGAATCCTTTCTCTTGAACAAAATATTTCATTAAATAACTAACAGAACCAAGATACAGAAAGCAAGTTAAGACTCGTGGAGTGAAGTTCAAGCCTGAAAGAATAAAGTAGAAGATTGGCCCATACTATTTTTGATATTGAAAGGACCAAATTGAAACACATTAGTAGCTATTCAGGTAGGAAGTTCTTGAAGATATATAAAAGTTCAGAACATTGGCCATGACTCATGGGGCTGTTGAACACTGAAAAGCGAAAACCATTTACCACATAACTTTTCCAGAAGCATTGATATCATTTGAATATATCACTTTCGTTAAGCTCATTACAAAGATTAGTACAACTGTGTTTGGCATCCTTTAGAAAAAAAATGTTTCACCAAGATAGGACAAAACAAGTCTACTATATACTATACGTTTTACCATTTTATTAATGAATAATTTTATTTAAAAAAAGAAACTATGAAACTCTTGTCACAGTAGACTTATTAAACATCTTTCAATATACTGGAATACCTCTTTTGATGTCTTGACAACTGAAACATCTTGAGAAAGAGGAAAGTATCTCCAGATAATTCTTGGAATTAAAAGACCCGCGAGTGAGCAGGGTATAAACATCATGAAAGCCAAGTATGGATGAGCAAACCTGTAACATTAAGGTATTTGAATTATTACACCTTAGATACTGATTTATAATCTAACTAAATAGTACCCCCATGTATTGCATGGGTACTCCTATAAAATATAGAAAATTAAATAAAAATACTTTAAAAATTAATATAATTGACAAAAAATAATTTTAATAAAAATAAAAATAAATGAAAAGATTAAAATACAGATATTTAAAGCGTTTAAATTTTAGAATCTAAAAACTCGTCTAATTATTAAAAAAATATTTTAACAATGATTTATAAATATTCATTTTGGTTAATAGAAGACAGCCATGTGATTGCTTGTGGGAGCAAGATTAAGAGTGTCTTGACCAGTGTTGTCAATAGCGGATCGCGGAAAATCGCGGAAAGCCAAAAATCCACTATGTCAAATAGCGGATAGCGTAGCGGACAAATAACGGAAGTCATATAGCGGTTGAAATATATTAATTATATGTGAAAAAAATTATACTTTATACAAATAAAAATAAACTGTATAAAAATAAAAATTTGCAGTATAAAAAAGTGATATAATATAAACTCAAAATCTCAATTGTTCAAAACAAAATACTAATAATACAAAGTAGTGATTACTGAAAACATAAACATAAGACAAAGGATCTATTCATTCTCCTCCCCTTCCCCAATATAATCATCATTCTCATTGTCAGATAGTAAGGCATATCATTCAACTTCTACTTCTGAATCCTCAAAATCACTATCTTTTGATTCTTCTTCTGATTCTTCCAAGATTGGATCATCTTCCACTTCTGATACAGAAGTACAATACAACAGAGAAAGAAAAAGGAGCACAAAGAAACCAAAAATAGAACAGGAACTGAAGGGAGAAGAAAGAAACTGCAAAATAAACAGGAGTAGAATGGAGAGGAAAGAAACTGCAAAAAAAAGCAGCGGCAGAGAAGGGCGAGGAAAGGAACCGAATGAAAAAACCACCGAGGGAAAGAAATCCAATAAGAAAACAGAGGAAGAGAGGGAAGGAAACAAAAAAAAAAAGACGAGAGAAAAGGAAAACATAACAGAGGAAGAGATAGAGGAAGGGAAAAAAACAGAGGAAGAGGACGCTGCTGTTACCTGAGAATGAGACTTGCCAAACTCGTAGAGACTCACCAGAGATGATGAGGATGGAGGAGGATGTGAATGGAAGCAGATGGAGGAGCACAACAGTCCTTTTACACGTTGAAAGGGTTATCCATTTGATTTTTCATGAGTGGGAGTGTGAATAGTGTATTACCTTTGCTAAAATTGGGTCATGTGCAGCACACATGTTGTGACTCTTCAGCATCATTGTTAAAAAAAGAGAAAAATACCTAAAATTACCACTATTTCCGCTATGACCGCTATGACCGCAAGTGTTATAGCGGCCGCTATAGCGCTTATAGCGGAACTGCAATAGCGTCGCGGTTTTCATAGTGGATTCATAAAAAACCGCTACGCTATAGCGGCCATAGCGCCGCTATTTGACAACACTGGTCTTGACTTGACTCTCGTTTAAATTATATACTTTCAAACAAATTATTATATTAAGTATAAGATATTCATTTAATTTCAGAAGTTGAATAATTTATGTTTAAGTTTTACATTTTAAAAAAATAGTCTTAAAATATCATATATCATATAATATCAAGCTTAGCCAAATTAAAGAGTAACTGAACTCAAGAAGAAATTTTAAAATCCTGAATTTGAACTAATTAGTTCTGGATCAAGTCTAATCATGAGCACCCCTATTGGAATTTGAGCTGTGCCTTCTGGTTATAATATATTTGTATTGTTATTATCTTTTATTTTATTTATTCTGGTATATTTGTTGATATTATCTTATTTTTTAAAGTTTTTACACATGGCTTTATGAGAATTAAAAATGAAGATTCAAATTTAATATATAGGGGTGGATGGCTAAATATAAATAATTGGAAATAATAGGGTACTCCCTAAAGCTTCAGATTCTACAAGGCTATTATCAAATGCTTGGAGCAGCTCTATCATAAACAAGAAGGAGTCTCTTGTTGTCCCACAATATAATTTGACTAATAAAGTAAAATTCTAGCACTAACTACAAGGAACCAAAAGTTACAAGAGCTATCGGCAATCTCATTTTAAGTTAAAGTTATTTTTAAATGGATGTACCAATTCATTGTCTGAGAAGAGAACAGTAATCTCAGGAAAGAAAACACAACAGGCACAACAATTGCCAATATAATCCCAACTGCATGGAACAGAAATCCTGCAAATCCAACAGGTTTCAAAATGTTATTAAAAGTCTCAACATGTAATCATTTAAATTCTCCTAGAATAGAGAAAAAATAAATTTAAAGTGATCAACCGCGAGACCAATTAGAATACATCTTATCTAATAAAGAAGTAACCAGCAGTAACCATTTACTGATTTACCTTTTATAAAATCACAAAAAGTTGCCAACCAAGAATGCGACCTGCCACGCACAAAGGACATAACAAGGAAGAAGAAGATAGGAATACTGTGAAGAATTTTAGCTACCCTTCTGGAATAAAATATCTGAAAATAAAAGAGCAAGATGGGCCAATTCTTAAGATCATATTGCTTGGAGTATCAGCACATCATAAGAAAAAGCTGGAATCTACAAACTATAGTGCATACCATAAACCATGAGAGATAATCAAAGAAAACAGCCCCCTCATCCTTGTATAAGCTAGCAGTAACTTCACTATAATTTGTTTGATAGGCATTTTGTAACTTAGAAGAATTAGTAAAAGCCTTGATTATGCTGAACAAATTCTCTCCGCGTGCTTGGATGCTTCCAGGTCTGGAGACACAGTCATAAATCAATTACATGCATGAGGGAAAAATAATATAAAATACCAATAAACTATCTGTACCAAAAGAAGTAAGTAAGATATATACAATAGTTGCTCTACTGTATCATAGGAGGTATGGTAAAAATAACCACCGAGGAGAAAGATAATGTCAAGCCCAGGAATATTCCCATAGTCTTGGGAAAATATTCGATAATCTGTATCTCCAGGAATAATAGGAAAAACATCCTGCATGTCAAAATAGAAAATTGATGCTTGAATTGGTAAATACAAAAGGGGAAAGCAATTGCTAAACAGAACCAATAGAGTATTAGACGAACATAGGGAGATTAGAAGAGAAAGGCAAAACCTGAGCTGCACTATTAGCCATGGGGTATATTGCCGCTTCTGCATAGACATTAGAAGGCCAAGAAGTGGGTCCAGATTGGCAAACTAAATCTGTTAATTTAACAACATTATTCAGTGAAAATGTCCTACATAGCACAGATATCATAAGTTGATGGACAGAGACGTTAAAGGTGTAGCTTCTTATCCTACAAATCATAACAGAAAATTTACATCATATTTACCAGGTCCCCCACTCCCAGATGCCTCAACATTTACAGAAGCTCCTATTGTATCACGCCATTTATGTGTCTTCATGAACCCATGTGAACCCTTAAGCATCAAAAGTAAATAACACCTCATTAGCTTCCACATTGTAGAATCCAATCCTAAATATGCATTTGGTTTCTATACACAATACTGTCATAATAGGAATGCTGGTGTGGTCTTTACAGTGAAAGAAAGCAGAGTTTGGGGGGGCTACATGAGCTTTACTAATTAGTTTAAACACAATCATCTGGAAGTGAACACAATCATACAATGTAAATTAGATAAAAAAACAAAATAATCTGAGATAGTCATAGAATAGAAGATCTGCAACCTTCTATAAAACATCTTTGATACACAAATCAGATTCCGTTCAGCAGCCAAAATAATTTTCTGAAACATTTTAAATTTTTCAATTAGCAAAGATCCCAATACATTTAAGTTAACTGATCATACAATATCATCATTTTTATTCTATATATAGGCTGAACTGCTGAAGCTTTCATTTGAAAGTCATGTTACAAAGTCATTAGAATTAAACAAAATATAGAAGGTTCCACATCTCTAGAGTACAAGACAAAATTAAGAAAGATATCGTAATAAGATCTCAAAATATAAAAAGAAAGATGGTCAAATGTAACTAATTACAGCTTGAGACATTTATCAATAACACATCCTACCAACATGAAAAGTTCCTCAGCACCATTAAAAAGGAAAATAACAGGGCGGGGGGGAGTCCAACCAGAGTCCACAATTAGCCTTGCAATTTCCAGCATTGATGCTGAAAGGGGAGAAAAACAGAATAAGATTTAGTATTATCACGGTGACAGGGTATAAATTTTCCAAATATAATCTTTCAAATTCAACAAAGACTTCTAATATAGTCACTACCCACCAACACACGAACCACAATCACCAGCACCCGGGGAACCAAGGGGACTATCAAAATGTCCATTCACTAAAACTGATGGATCAGTATCTTTGGAATCTACAGATGATATCCTGCAGTAAAATAGAAATGAAATCCATGTCAATATTCCTGAAACTAAGACAGATACAGCAATAATTTTTGTTTGTATGATACACAGAAAACATGTATGAGACTTATGGTAGGGTAAGTTGGTAATGATTTGCTACAGTCTCAATGCCATGATCTGTTCTGTAACTGTAATACACGATTAAATCCAAATGCCCATATTTGAAAGACCTTTAGAATGCATATCATTATTTACTAACAAGAAGCCCCTTTTTTATCACTTTATCATTGCAAATCCCTTCTGCTAACACAATTGATAATACCTTCAATGCACTGTCTTAGTTTGTATTAAGAATGTCATGTTAGTTTCCACCTTATCTCCACTGCCACTCCAAAGTTCAGAAATGGTATCACTTTTCCAGTGCAAAACTCATAACTATTATATAGTTGTGTGTGTGTGCATGCCCGCTGGAGCATTTGCTAACAAATTGTGGAACATTTTCTCTTATCCCTTTCCATTGAATTTGCACTACAATTCTAGCACAAGTTCTAGCCATTCCAACATGCCCTCCTGATGTGGACAGTTAGCTGCATACATTGATCTTGACAAGGCATCCACACCTTTATTTTCTATGCCTGATTTTTACTCAATTCAGTAATTGAATCCTAGCAGTTGTTCAGGAATTTATCTCACTCAGTCAATCAGGATTTCTAAACTTTGTAGATGAGTTTGGATAACAAACTACTGAGCTATCAAGTATTGGTTGAATTTAGATAATATTTCAATTGTGGAATACATTTCCCTAGAATGGGTTGATTAAGCCTGCATCTTTGTTGATATTTTCTTAAAAAAGTAAGCAGTGGAGAATCTAAAGGCTTACAAATGTAAAATTCAGCCTTAAAACAAAGAAATTCATGTAGGAAATGTGAATTATTATGCTAGAATAACTCAGGTTAAGTATCTACTCATAACTGAGTCCAACACAAATGGCTATTTTAGACAACCAAGGTACCTCATAATAATGTTAGTATGGTTTCTGTATACCAGAGCTATGTTGAAACCCAAAAATAGCATGTTGAAGGAGCCACTAACTGTGTTCTCCTCAATCTCAACTCTGCAAGGGAAGAAAATGGAAATAAAAGAATGCAGTCAGGCTATGAAAAAGAAAGAAACGTGTACTCTAAAAACTAAAAAGTGTTTGTATTAAATTAAATAAAAATAAAAAATGGGTCCAGAAGCCAGAAGGGCAAAGGAAGGGTGTGAAAAATAATAATAAAAGGAAAAGCAAAATCTGAACATAAAAAGGAAAATAAAATAAAATAAAAAAATAGCATTATCACCTAACATTGGAGCTACCTCGCTCCTTTATTACTTCCAACTGACCCTTGATATATTGAGCAGCTTTTTTCAATCCAGGACGCCCTTCCTATCAATAAATTCACCAAAAGTCAACATGCCAAAAAAAAAATAATAATGCCAAATTCATCAGTGATGAGAATCATGAGAAAGCGAATAGATTCATTCTCCTTCTATATCTCACATCCCACATTGTTTTGACCCTTCGAAAGCGATTCATATCACATCACACAATCAAAATCACCCACTACTTCCAAAAAAAAAAAGCCTATACTTGAAATGATGCATTAAGGGCAATCAAATTTCTTATTTCCGAATTCAGAAAAGAAAAAAATATTTATGTGAGTGTGCATGTATGATGTATTTGGCTCACTTGACGACCATCGATCTCTTGTGACAACACTCGAACGTGTTGGACGGCTCTGCCTTCGGAAAATCGATCGAGAGGCGCATCGTTTTGGAGTGGGTTGATGAACTTCATGTGGATGACGGAGTAGGTGAGCACCGACATGAGGCCATACATGACCGCGATGAGGAACAAGAATTTGAAACCAGAGACATCCTCGGAGGACCCGAACCCGAGAGCCATGTCGAGCGTCTCTCGGAAACACACTCACGCAGAGTAATAGATAGATTAATTAAAAGGAAATTAAGAAGAAGATCGATTGTGTTTTTACTAGTGCGCTTTCAGATTTGATTATTTATAGTTTATATACTTGGGCGGGGTTAGACTGTTATGAGTTAAGACTTATACCAATCAAATGGCTTTTTGCTTGTTTTTGTTGCTTAAGAGACGAATCGTACCAAAAACAGCGGCAACAATATCAGCTATGAGGGAACGTTCCAATTTTGGTTTCTACGAGTGCTGACTGACGACTAGTTTAGTGGCATGGGAAGTGCGGGCCCTTTTTCATTCATTTTGGACTATGATTGCTTTATTTGGGCTTGAAAACGATCACGTTTAATAGGGTTTGGGCCTACTTGTGATCTAGAACAAGCAAATTGGCATTTACTAATCTACCTATTACACTTGACCAGTAATAATATTAATAATTATCTACCTATGACATGTATCATGATGGATAATGTTCATTAACATAAAATATATATTTGAAATTTAGAGATACATGTGGATTAGACTTTATTGGATAAAATAAATTCAATATGATGGATTTTCTTATTTCATGAGTTAATTGATTTAATTTTAAATATAAATCTGATATAATTTTAAATGATTTTAATTTTTCACTTTTAAAATTGTTAGGATATAATAAAAAAATTAAATAATTAAATGTCTCATCCATAAGTGATAATATATATATTTAACACATAATAAAAAACATATATAATTAATGTGAGTAAAACTCTTCAAATCATTCATATTCATATATATCGTTCTCCTATCTACTATTATATGTTAAATCATATTTAAATTCTCACCATATTTTTTTATCCTAACCAAATTAAATTTCCAATGATAAAAGATCCACTTAGAATCTTGGTAATGAGATAAGGAGTAAGCACTCGAGAGAGAGAGGGAGGGAGGGAGAGAGAGAAGAAAATGCTTTACTAAAAATATTGAAATTTTTATTTAAAATTCGAGAGCATATGTGTTAGGGTTTGGCTAAGGAACATTAACCCATGAGTCATGTATCGATATACATGACTCAAAAATAATCATTGGCTTTGATGCATTTGAAGTGGACGGTTGTGATCATTGACGGGCAACCGATTGATGAAAAATATTGCTATTTACCATTTAGTCCCTACATTTTTATGTAATATTTTCGATAATTAAATTGAAAATACTAAAAGAAGTCTCCTTCTTGGCCTCCTTCCAACCATACATGAGTCGTATTGACTTTTCTTTCTCTACTGAGTTTCATTCCAGAAAGGAGATGTATCAAAGGATGACACACTTGGAAATGAATGGTTGAAAAAGGGAAATTGCCCAATTACCAAGTCTTATAGAGCAGTAAGCCACGTGCTCCCCCTTGTTGCAACAACTTTTTGACCACCAGAATAAGCAAAAACGACAGTGAAGAATGGGGTGGTGGCTCCAATTGCCTGGTTAAACGACAGGGAAATAGAAAATGATGCCTTTTTTGTGTCAGTAGAAAAGAAAAGCTTAATCCACAAAAATTCCCAAACTGATTATTGGACTTCATACTCTGCAAAGAGACTGGGTTCATCACTGAAATCCTAAAGTAACAGAAAACAAAACACGCCATCATGTGAAACGTGGTGAGGAAAATAAGGTACTTGAACCCATAGTTGATGAGCAAGTACTTGTTTAGAAGTAGAGCCCCGATGTTAGAATTGTACCAAGCAATCACCAATGGTTGTCCTCCTGTTGTTGCAAAAGTTTCCTTTGTCCTTTTTGGGTGGCGTCGGTGATCTTGTTCATGATGTAATCAGCATGGCCGAGGCATTCGACGTGGGCGCGGTGGTGGCTTTCAGTTTTGTATTCGACAGTGACAATATTAATGGTGATGCCACTAGCTCTCTATTCCGGTGTGGCGTCGATTTCGTCGTGTTTTTTTGGGGGTGTCGTTGCCAAAGGAGGCAAGGGCAATGGTGAGGGCGACAATGACATTGGTTTTGCAGTGGCCGACACGACAACGAATAATAGTGCACAAACATGTGGATAATAGAGATGGATCATCATCGATGTAGTTAGGACTCGGTCTAGTTCATGAAGGTGGAATGGAACACGATTCCAAATAACGTGAATAGACAATATTGTTGGAATTGAATTATGTTATTAGAAGATGAGCCTAGGTCGCTTGGAGAGAAGATTTGGATCAGTGGTGGTGTTAGTGGTCACATGGTTGAGATCATGACCTCCATATTCCAAATCAATCATGGCTTCCACACACGTGGAACCAAATCTACCTGAACATAATAGCAAGACTCTAGGCCAACTAAACCAAAGGAGAAATGAAAGTTGCCATGTGCGTGATGCTTCAAAATATATTATTAAGCTATTGCTCTGAGCCTCTGACACTTCCTTGTAATTTTACAAATATCAAGAACTTAGTGTGAAATTTAATTTTTGAAAGATCCTGTCAAACACCTACTGTAGTAAGAGTAATTCTTGCGTGAGTACAAACCTAAGAACTCACCCCTAGACACAACCAATAAAAACCTTTCAACTCATTAAAATTAAAAATAATATATGAATTTTGGAAAGAGAATCATGTGATCACTTCCTCTCCCACTTTTTTTTTCAGTTTTTGTAAAATAGAACACCATTATCTCATTTTTTTTGTTCTATCGATATCTGTCTGCACTTCTGGTTACTTTTCTGACATTATGATTGTGCTTTTATTGAACGAGATTCGATCACCATGGCCTTTGGCTTCACTAGTATCTTCATTGCCTCCATCGAGATCTCGACCCCCGTCATCTTAGACGTCGATCTCCCTCGGCATGAAGATGTTGTGTTGTTGTGCCCATTCACCGTCTTTACGCACAACGATTTGACTCCAGCACGAGGTAACCATCATCGATTAGATCCCACTGATCATGATTAGAAGTGGAAAATGTTGATTCAGTTCCTCTATTTTTTTCCCTAAAAAAATGTAATAAAAAATGGTTCCAACTTCTCCGGAATCAAATTGTGGGAGTTCATAATAAGGATTGTCATTGACCATTGATGTCTTTGACTAAAACAGAGTCTTCATTTTGTTTTTTTATTAGGAGCAGAATTAGTTGTACTATTGAAGTGTTGTTGCCTTTGATTGGGGGGTTTGTCAAGTGGTGGAGAGTGATAATTGAAAGGGAAGTGAGGGATAAAACGGGAACATAGTTTTGTGAGATAGGATCAAAACAGGTCACGTGTTCGTATTTTATATTTTTTATTTATATAAATTTAAATGAGGTGTAAAATTTTAATTGGATTTGTCTAAGAACGATTTGTTAAGTTTGTGCTCACTGAAGAATTACTCTTGTAGTAGGTTACTTGTGTGATGTATCGATACATGACCTATAAAGATTATGTAACGCACCAATGTCTTAAACCTTAGCCAAGTAGTACTAGAATTCTATATATTTCATCTTCAATAGAAAAAATAATCACAAGTTATTTTTTATAAGAGAATAAATTATATTCAGTCGAGAATTTGATTATGATTTTATTTTTAAAAAATTAGGAAACTGAAAAATATAGATAATTCTTAAAAACAATTTAAAAACGCATGATTGTTTTTTATTTTTCTAAAAATTAAAATTTTAAACTACTTTAATAATTTTTTAAAAAAATTATTTTAATATTTCTGTTTTTATAATAAATTATTTCATTTATAAAAATATTTTTTTTAAGTTAAAAAATTAAACACACTCTAAATTGCCATGAACCTTACTTTCCAAAAAAAAAAAAAAAGAAATGCACCTTCCTACACTCCACATTTGCCTCGGCAACGTTTCTATCAGAGAGACATGTCGGATGCCATCATTCGGTAACGAGAATGAAAATGGGCACCGCAACTGATTACAGAGCAACTCCCAAGTCCTAACTCCTAACAGAAACAGCAGCAGCAGAAGAAGAAGAAGAAGAAGATTCTCGAATTTTTTTTTGAAAGAAGGAGAAGAAACCATGTATGGAAAAGTGGTTCTCTCATTCATTTTCGTGCTCCTGCTCCTCATTTCTTACTCAATTTTCATAGGCACTCTCGACATTCGATCTTATTTCTTCCCACTCTTAAAATCATCCCCCATTGCACCCGCTCCGTGCTCGCTCGACCCGCCCCTCCGTGTCTACATGTACGATCTTCCCCGCCGCTTTAACGTCGGCATGATTAGTCGCCGGAACTCGTCGGAATCCCCCGTCACCGCCCAGGACTTTCCGCCGTGGCCGGAAAACTGGGGGCTCAAGAAGCAGCACAGCATGGAGTACTGGATGATGGGCTCGCTCATCCACGAAGGCGACGACGGTGAGCGCAGAGATGCCATCAGGGTTTCGGATCCGGAACTCGCCGACGCGTTCTTCGTTCCTTTTTTCTCTTCTTTGAGCTTCAACTCGCACGGACACAACATGACGGATCCCGAAACGCAGATTGATCGCCAATTGCAGGTGCGTGATCTATTCCTTGCTATGATTCTTCGATCGTGATTTATGGTTTGTTTCTTTGGAAATTGAGTGGTGAATCGTTCAATTGTAATTCAGTTAGTTTTAGTGCTACATTTTGAGTATTTAGCTAATATAATGTGGTTGTAGCTGAGCTAGGGTACAGTACTGGATAGTTGTAAATGTCTGCAGTAACCGTGTACAATACAGGGTCAGGTTATTCCTCAAACAGCATCAGATACTGTCTGTGAAGCACCGACTCCGATACGGACACTGGACACGGACACCGGGACACGGGTGATGTCCAAAATATAGGACACCGGGACACCGCTTAGATATATTAAAAATTAAGATTTGTTCATTCATCTTCCCAAGACAAAGTTGTTAGAACTGAAATGTTTTTTACTTTTTTAAATAATTTAGTTTTATTTCACAAAAGTATAATACAATAGTATGTCGGTAAGGTGTCCGAGCAATGATGAAGCTATGTCCGACGCGTGTCGCACGAGTGTCCGACACTGACGCGTGTCGGACACCCGGACACGCGACTGAAGAGAGGTGTCTGTGCTTCATAGGATACTGTTTGTCATGGGATTTAGTCCAAACAAATGTATCTCAGAACAATCTAGGACGGGATACAAATCCTCTAATCATGTGGGTTCTACCTAGTGTGAAATCTACGAGAGAGGTGGAGAAGAGGACAGAGCAAGTAAGAAATGGCCCCTGAACGGGCCTCAACGTGCATTAAAAGTGAAAATTAACGTACAAAGGTAGTAACTGAATGAAATCAATTACAACGCCATGAATCCTACGCTATAAAACATGGAAAATGTAAACAAAGCAGATAAAAAGGGTTGGTCTGCGCGGTCCCTACTTCCTCTCAGCGTGCTGGGTGCCTTTGATCTCTGAGGTGGATGCTACGGCTTTCAGGGTGCTAGTGAGTGTTCAGGTTGCGGACCCTTTCTTCTTCTTTCTTTCTCCTATTTATATCTGTCCCTGGTAACCGCTTTTGGGCTGCCATAACTTCCCTTCAACTCTCGGTGTAACCCCCATGAACCCACGTTCTCAGCATGCACTTGCGTGGATTTGTCTCTGATAACTGCCGTTGATGACGTGGAAAACGTCCAAAGCAATCTGAACAGCAAATGAGATATGACCTTCTTCGAACTGGTGGAGAAGGGTTCCTTCAAACCAAAGTAAGGAAGACGTTTCGAACTACTACAAAGACTCTTCTTCTTTGAAACATGATCTCCCTCGAATCTGCCTAGACCTTCTCTTGATTCTCTCTCTACACCAGGAGCCTTCGAACCTCTCATGGCTTTCCTTGCTCTTCGAAGCAACATACCTGCTGGCCAACTTGACTCTCTTGACCACCGTCCACATTGGTCAAAGTGATTAAGACCTCCTCTAATTGGCTTGTTGGAGTGGCGCTCTTAATGCTTTCATGGCTTTCATCCCTATAAAAGGGTGGAACTCCATTTTGCTTCATCATTCTTCCCTTCAGCCATGGAGAGATCCCTGATATTGGCTGACTTGTACGACCTGATCCTTCCATTGCCCTTGGATTCCAGGTCGACAGGGTGTCCAACATTAGTGGTCACTTCAACATGGACCTTGACCTCAGGTCGAACAGCGCAGCCAACGTCCAAGGCCTTAGCCCCATGCATGGCCTGGTATTACTCCCACCTCCTTGACGCCAAGCTCGATCCTAGGGCAATGGGTGACCCCAAGGCTCAACGCCCAATCTTCCGATCCCTGGGAGAAGAAGAAAAAGAGGAGGAGGAGGAGGAAGATGAGGGTGAGGGATCCTGGTTCTTGGATTATTTGGAAGATCCAAAGCTTCGAACCAATCCCCCTTCAGGGTTCAGAGCACAACGCCACTTCTCCTCCGAAGACATGACACTGACTTAAGGGTCAGAGTAGCTACTTCTCAAATTCGAGGCACTGGTTCGAAGAGCGAACGTCCCTGTAAAACAAAATGTAATAGGAAAAAGAAGAGTTAGGTTCGATTAGCGAACTCTTGCATTTAGTTCGATCTATTGTAATTTTGTTTTAACATTTTTTTTATAAACATCTCCCTTTTTTGCCTACTGTCAGCAGCTTCGATTTTATTTACGAGTAACAGATACTGAAAATCATTAGAATTTCATAAATGCTAGTCTTTTATATTGTTAAGCAATTACTATTTATCTACTACTGATACTGAAAGTAAAAACTATTTTCTCCACGAATAATTTCAGGAGGAAGGTTTGTAATACACTTTTTAACACATTCTTTTCAATATATTCTTTATTATTAGGTGAAATCTATATGGATTCCACTAAATTTAGGGTGGGTCTCACCAAACAGGGACTCTAACTTACATGATTTAGTTAAATTCACATGAATTTTATCTGATAAGAAAAAGTGTGTGGAAAAATATGTGTAAGAGTGTCTTGCTAGTATTCTTCATAATTCTAAATTCTGTTAACCATTTTTCTTAACAATCCTCCTTATTACTGAATGAGAGAATATTGAATGTTTTCCATGTTTTTGAGATGTTAAATGCATTTAATTATTCATCCAATACTTTTTTATAAATGATTAGGAGATTAAAAGGAAGGTGTTCTAGGAGGATATAGCGTTACTCTTTTCTCCACCTTTCCCCTAAATCATGAATGGCCCGACTATTATCCCTTCTATGTATATAATGATCTTTTTTCTTTTTGTTTTGAAATATAAGGTGATAGATAATATACCACTTTTTTTATACATCTTATGTGGTATCCTACTATATCTGCATTTAATTTTTTTAACAAATGCAGGGTGTTGTATACTTGCACCTGTATCTGTGCATGGGAGCTCTTGTTTTTCAAATCTCTGTCATTAATGTTAAACAGGGCTGGTTTCTGGTGTCAGGTTGATGTAATGGAATTCTTAAGCAAATCCAAATACTGGCAGAGGTCTGGAGGTAGGGATCACGTCTTTCCTATGACACACCCCAATGCCTTTAGGTTCCTACGAAATCAAGTGAATGAATCTATTCAGGTTGTTGTGGATTTTGGCCGCTACCCCAAGGGCATGTCTAATTTGAACAAAGATGTGGTGTCCCCATATGTACATGTTGTGGATTCTTTTACAGATGATGAGTCTCAAGATCCGTATGAGTCTCGTTCCATGTTGCTTTTCTTCCGAGGGAGGACTTTCAGGAAGGATGTATGTCTGGCTGAGAGTTAATTGAAAGAATAACACATGTTTCTTAAAAGGACAAGACTCTTCTAAAGTAAGTCTGTCTTTAAAAGTAGGCAAGTAAGGGTGTATCCACCTTTCATTTAATTTAAAGTGCATCATGATCTTAACTCACTAAGATTTAAGGGTGGATACATACTTGCTCATTTTAGAGACACTATCACTTTAGAGGAGCTTTTACCTTCTTAAAATTTCATAAATACTGATTTTGTGGGATCTGTGATGTTTGCAGGAAGGCATTGTCCGTGTTAAACTAGCAAAGATATTGAGTGGTTATGATGATGTTCACTATGAGCGAAGTGTTGCTACAGGAGAAAACATAAAAGCGGTATGCAGCATAGCTATGTAATTGATCTTTGACTCATGCTGTCTTTTTGCTTACCTGTACTCAGAATATTTGTGGTTAATCATTTCTTAAAGTTAAAAGATCGATTTTACAATTGTTTTCCTTTCTCTTCATTGTCAATCAAGGTGAGGATCCATTTAAAAAAGGAAAAGGTATTTTGGATAACTTACAAAATAGGGACTGATCAATTGTCTGTGGCTCTCCTCTAGTCTTGACATAATGTTTTCCCCTGCATTCTGACTCTGAGAAAGAGATGCAATTTACTTTTTATGGACAACATGATTTGTTTCCAATGGGGAAAATATTTTTATTTTCAGCTGGTAAGATGCAGAATACATTCACTAATGCGAAGAAAATCTCTTATTGATGCAAAAGTACTAGTTTTAGATATTTTCTCTTACAAAAAACATTGGTATGATACCCTGAATAAAAACTGCTCCATTTTGACAGTGTAGAGGCCCTGAAACTTCCTTTGTATTACAATACTATCTTTCCTAGGGGAGAGGAGATATAGTCCATTATTTTTTTTCTTTCCCTTTTGTTCCCCTATTCTTATCATACTAAGATCATTTAACTATATAGTATTCCTTTATCCAATGCTTCTGATACAACAGTCATCTAAAGGGATGCGGTCATCAAAGTTCTGTTTGGATCCAGCAGGAGACACACCATCATCTTGCCGTCTTTTTGATGCCATTGTGAGTCACTGTGTTCCTGTCATTGTGAGTGATCAAATTGAACTCCCATTTGAGGATGAGATTGACTACTCCCAGTTCTCAGTATTCTTCTCTTTCAAAGAGGCATTACAGCCTGGCTACATGATCGACCAGCTTCGTAAATTTCCAAAGGAGAAGTGGACTGAAATGTGGAGGCAGCTTAAAAACATCTCCCATCATTATGAATTCCACTACCCTCCAAAAAGAGAAGATGCTGTTAATATGCTGTGGAGACAGGTTAAACACAAGCTTCCAGGGGTCAGACTTTCTGTTCATAGAAACCGAAGATTAAAAATCCCAGATTGGTGGTAGAAGAGATGATTTTTGAAGCTTTCGTCATCGATCTTGTACATTCACTGTTGTCAGTTACTGTGACAATTCCTGAAAGTGAAGAAAGAATATCATTGATACGTCCTCTTATCTCAGCATTTTAAAATAGAAAATTTTGTAGAAGTTTTGATCCGTGATTTGTTTTAGTCTTTGGTCTCTGATTTGATTGACATTTATGTTACACCTCACTGGGGAGTGGGGAGGATGATGTTCATGAACATTCCCTGTACCAATGGAGATCCAGTGATATTCTGCCACTTCCTAGTGTGCTCTCGCAATTGGGGGAAGATATGGGAGAAAGGGATTTCGTTATTCACTTAGTCATCCTCCACTTCACTGAATTGAATTTGTACATCTTTGTCAATGCTATTCAACTAAAGTTAATCGTAAAATTCATTTACTCTTATGTTTTTTGGTAGCTAAATCTTTGAAGGAGTTGAATTTACAATTTTTATCCAGTTTCCATGTGATGCCTGGTTGTTTGTAATTTTTTTCTGTAGAAGCATGTTTGTGCAATTTAAAGGTTAAACCTTATATCCTCATCTTTGTGGAACTTCCGTAACTGTAAATGTCTTTGATGTTCAGTGGGACGGCTACGTTCTGAATTTTGATTATTACTTTCATTATTGCGCTTGTATTAATGTATCACATAAATTGTCATGGCCAAAATTTCAAATACGGACCAACAGGGATTGGTTTAAGTAGTACATACTTGATTCCCCATAAACAAGATCTCAGGAGAGCTAATTTCACCACGATGTTAATGTTTCCGACTCGAATAGGATTACCTCCCGTAAAAGATATATGTGATTAAACAATTTTTTTTTCAAATACGGTCTTCATTTTATCGATTTTAGGAAGGACTAGGGGACATCTCAGCGTTTCATTAATGACAAATTTGCGTTTGGACTAAACGGATGAAAAATGAATAATGTTGGGACTAATAGAAAGGTTTCTAAAAATGAAGGGCTAATCTGCCCGATCAAAAGAAAGACAAGGGCTATTCTGGGATTTACTCATTGATATTTGCTTAAACTTTGTATGGATGAAAGTAACATTTCTGAGAGCCTTCGTACAAATTTGAATAAATGAAAATTGAAAGTAACATCTCCGAGAGGCTCAGTACAAACTTAAATTGAGGTGCACAGTGCACACAGTGTCGCAGTGGTATTAAACTTGTCCGGTCCAACCAGTTTAATTGGCTCAACTAAAAACTCACTAGTTCTAATTGATCGAGTACCCTAACCAAATTAATGACAGACAGGTCAGAATTTTATAATAATGGATGCAAGTCACGTGGAGGGGTCCCTAAACTTTAGTGGTACAGTCAAATAGTAGAACGGTGGACAGTAATTTTCTCTACTCTGATGGGAACGCCATGGAGTGTGGACAAATGCCACAGTGGGAACGTTTTTACTTTTTGAGAGACAGTGGGAAAGATTTACCATTTATACTTTGTTGGCCATTATTGGATATTTGTTTCTTCCTCCGTTAGGAAAATGAGTATTCTTTGGGCGGGGTATCACGGTACCCGTCCTTGTATCTGTGTTTTTTTTTTAAAAAAAAAGTTCATATCCGCTTGGACAATAATTTTAGTACCCGTCTCTATACCTGGGCACCTATATGCCCCGCGCTCATTACCTGTATTTTTATTAAGTAAAAAATTAACAACTTACTAAAAAAAATACTACCTCTGTTCCTATTTAACTGTCCACTTTGACTAAAAATACACATATTAAGGAATGCAATTATTACTCTTATTTTCATGAAAATAAATTTTAAACTTTCTAATTGTCAAAAAAAAAAATTTTTATTTTACCATTTTATCTCTCTTCGTACTATTGGCTCTTATTATTTTTCAGTAGTGGGTCATTTACTAATATTAGGGTAAAATGGAGAAAAGTGTAATTATTAGTGCATTGGGTTTGTAAGTGGACAATTAAATAGGAACACATTTTTCTTTGAAAGTGAACATTTAAATAGGAACGGAAGTAGTATTAATTTAAGAAAACTATATCTTAATTGAAAAATTACTCGAATATTGTCCAAACATAATTTTTAAATATCAGTGACAATAATTTAATTACATTGAAACACAATATGTTAATGTTCTAAAACACAATACATGATCTAAAGTTCAAATTTTTTATTAAATATTACAATATACTTTCACATCACACTATTTTATAAACTTGGCCGGATATCATGTGTTAGAATTGTCAAGGATCTGTTAAAAATGATTATTAACATTAATTAGTCATATATTATAAAATAAAAAAACACAAATAGATAGTTTTAAAAATAAATTTTTAAATTGTAATATATTATATATATCAATTTTAAAAATATGTATTAATATATTAGATATTTTAATAAAATTAATATATTCCTATATAATTATATGTGATATTATTTATTAAATAATTGTATATATTTATGAGTGCAGATATGAGGCGGGCTGGGCATTATAGTGCCCGTACCCGTGCCTGTCCTCATGAAAAAATGCGGGTTATTGTCTGTACCCACTTTTACTGGTTTTTACCCTGCCCGTTACCGCTAATTTTTGGGAGTAATTTGTAAAATAGCAAGAAAAACCAGGGGTGTGGGTGGGTGGGGGGATTAGATTTTATCATGTCTTTTTTTGGACAAAGATTTTATCAAGTCTCAAGTCAAAAAATTTTTTGTGACAATGGCTGGAACTGTTAGCCACTGCCACAGTGGGAAATCGGGAAATGATGGCTCAAATTTTAATTATATATGATGTCCAACGTTTTGTAGCATTTTAATTTAATTACCCATATAATATATTAAAATAATATTTTAAAATAATTTAGAAAACAATAAGTTGTAAAGTTAATATATTTTAAATTTTAAATAAAATTTTAAAAGATAAAAATATTAATATATATTTTAATTAATATATTATAAAATTTTAAATTAAAAAATTAAAAATAAAGAGAAATTCAAACATATGTTATAATAAAAAATATTTTAATTTATTAATAGGTTGTTTTAATGTGATTTAAATAAACAAGAAGTCACATATATAATATTAAATGAGAAGAAATTCAAACTTTTTAATAATAAGAATTTTTAAAACTCTTATATTTTTAACAATAAAAAAAATATGTAAATTGATATGAGAGCTCAAGTGAAGGAAGAAGTTATGCTATTTTAAGAGTTTTAACAATGAGAACCATATATACATATATATATATATATATATATATAATCAATTTGGAAATTAGCAGCTGAAAATTTTCTTAAAACATTTCAACTTTGTTTAGAAAAATATCTTTTTTTAGTAGTTACTAGTGCTTTTGAAACATTTCTCCCAGTAGTGCTATTAACTAAAATTACCTTTTACATTTTTATACTTTAAATTTTTTATGATTATAAAATTTCAAATTCCAGACTAGTAATTTACAATAGTTTAATTTATCATTTTACAGTTATTATATAATTTTACCAAATCTTTTCAATTCAATTAGATAACTCATGAACTTTCAGTTTTTAATTAGTTTTCAATTTTCAACTAGATTATATATTACCTTTGCCATAAAAGAAAAAATAAACTAAACCAAAGGTAAAATAAATTTACCTTTTTCATAATTTAAAACTAGTATATGTACCTCACTTTTTAAAATGTTCTCCTATCTAACTTTTGCACAAACACAATTAAACTTATAAGATTTTTTTTTATAAGTTTTCAAGTACTTGTTTCTATTAGAAAACTTCTATAAGATAAAAGGTAAACTCAGTTTGGATACAACTTCTGTAGAAGAACTTTTAGAGGAAAAAAAAGAGAATAAATCAAAGAGATGAGATGAATTTAACTTTTCCATGAGTAAAAACTAGTCTTTGTAGTCTACTTTCTCTAGAAGTTCTCTTATTTAACTTTTTCATAAGTGACTAAATTTAACTTATTGAGAAGTTAAATTCATCTTATCTCTTTAATTCATTCTATTTTTTTTCCTCCAGAAGTTCTTCTACATAAGTTATATCCAAACTAGGTCATAATGCAAACCTACACTTGTTAGTAGATGAGATATATTATTCAAGATTTAAACTCTCTCCAATTTACTTGAATTTTTTAGTTGGAGAAAGATGGACGCATATTCATATGTGAGCCCTACGAAAATTCCAGAATTAAAGAGCATTCAGACTCTATTATTTATATATACAACCAATATATTAGACACCTCTCACAACAATTTTTTTTTCTCTCTTGGGCACATGTGAGGATCTCACACTATTTGTATTTACTATCTATCACATTTCACACTATTTGTATTTACTCTTCTTTTCTCTCTCAATGTTATATTGTTATACAAGTTGATTGAACAAATAAAATTTCTCTAAGTAGATTGAAGTGGATTTTATAAAGCCAGTAAACTGAGGAATTCATTTCTCATCTAAATATCCTTTGCAGTTTGCACAGTACATCTGCCATGGAGGCCTCAGTGCACAAGAGCAAGATCCTAAAAAGTCCAGCACTTCTTGAGGTAGTTCATCTCTGTGTTGTGTCTCTCTCTATATATAATCCTTAATTAATTTGTTATGGGAGATGCCTTCTTACTCTGTAAGCAAAACATATCTCCTCCACCATGTCTCTTCTCTAGGCTCAATTAACATAACTTTTGCCCCAAAACTGATAAGAAAATAGTTTGCAAATACCAAATAGTTGTGGTGAGGAGCCCGTGAGTGGTGATTAAGCTCTAAATAGGATTGACTTTGGTAACGGAGATACCTATGGTTTATAAAAAAAATAGTTTGCAAATCTTCATCTGCGCTCGATCAATTACTTGCAAGCCATTTTTTCTGACATATATATACAGCTAATATGAGCATTCTAATTTAATTAAGGTACCCTGTATTTTTCTTATTACAATTGACGAAAATATATAAATTTTGCTGCAAATATGTTTTTTAATCAGTACATCCTTGAAACGAGTGGGCTTCCACAAGAGCACGAGCAATTGAAGCAACTCAGAGAGAAAACCGTGCAGAAGTACGGGGACATGTAAGTTACAGTTACATATATGCAGCCTATGAATTTGCGTGTGTGAAATTAATTCAAAGCAGTTTATTTATTTCCTTTTCTTCTTAATTTTTTTAAATTTTCCTCTAATGAAGCATTAATAATAATAGGAGGGAAGTGATATATGCTAAATAGTTCGGAGTATGCATTTTGTAGAGGGTTGATGCGTGTGTGTGAGAGTGCAGGAGTGTGATGAATGTGCCGGTGGATGAGGCACAGTTCATATCTATTCTTCTAAAAGTGATGAATGCGAAGAAAACACTTGAAATTGGAGTCTTCACTGGTTATTCTCTTCTTGCTACAGCTCTTGCTCTACCTCCTGATGGCAAGGTTCCCATCACATTAGCCTCTCTCTCTCTGTGTTTTTTTTCTTCTCTTTTGGATCTCATAACATCTCTTGTTTTACCTTTTTCTCCATGTAATCTGTGAAAAAAAAGCTACTTTGTTGTAGGAGTATCTACTACTTTCATTTAAAATTAAACACTTTATAACTCAGTTTGGTTCGCAGTTGGAATTTTTCTGAACAAACTTGCTTCGTAAATTATGTATTATTTATTTTCTGTTATTAGTGTTATAAATCTATTAGAATCAATTCTACTCAACTTTATATCAATCAAAAAGGACTTTAACATGATTAATTATGCATTTTCAGTTTTATTTTTTTTTTAAATTAATAAAAAGAATTGTCAAATGTTAAAGAAAGAGTACTCTGAGTGGATACTCAAGAGTACCAAATTTGTTCATAATCTATGCCACAACTGTCAGCACAACCCGTCCACAGTTTAAAATAATTGTTTTTATGCTTCATTTATTCATATGATGTTATTTTTTGGTGTAATTTAATCCTTCATGAATAGTGTATAATAGTGTAAAACTGACCCTTGATGATGACAAATTAAAACAAATTCTATTATATAATTAATAGTGTTCTTCTTCAAGAAAGGTAAGTGCCAAAAGGATTTTAATTTGTTGTGCTTTCCAGGTAACGGCAATTGATGTGAATAGAGAAACGTACGAGTCTGGACTGCCCTTCATTCAGAAGGCAGGAGTCGAGCACAAAATAGACTTTATCCATGGGGATGCATTTTCAGCCATCAATGCTCTTATCGATGTAAGTTTTTCTTCTTTTTACTAACTTGAACTTTTACTCACTAAATAAGATCATATATAATTGCTCATAAAATATGTTTTTTCAATGTAAAATAAGCGAGATTTAGTTTTATTTTTTATAAAATTTTCTTTTTTATTGCAGGGAAAACATGAAGAATCATTTGATTATGTATTTGTGGATGCTGTGAAGGAAGATTACATAAAGTATCACGAGCCATTACTGAAATTGGTGAAGAAGGGTGGTTTAATTGCATATGACAACACTTTATGGCTTGGTTCGGTGGCCATGTCTGAGGACGATATTGAAATGACAGATATTTTGAGGCATAACAGAAAGCCACTACGTGAATTCAACACCTTCATAGCAAATGATACTCGTGTAGAATCAATAATCCTTTCTGTTGGGGATGGTGTAACCCTCTGCCGATGTCTCTAAGGAATGAGAGTAATTAATAATAAGGGCAGTTGAAATAGACAAAAATTATATGAATAAATTTGTCCTAATTTTGTAGTTCATTTTATCTGATAAAAATATTTCTAAGTTAGCTGATGTTACTTATTACTTCTTTTTGGCGTTGTCTAATATATTCCCTGGAGTTAAGTGGAACTAACACCTACACCATGTTGCATGTAATCAAAACCGTTGGATATATTCTTATTAATTTTCATGGCCAAGATTTGCGATCGGCTAATATTATTGCTCCGTTTTTTTTTTTTAATTTACAAAGTGGTCCGTATAAACTATAAAGTTATTCAATTATATAGCGGTATGCAGCTTTTCTAATTTTGTATTTAAATTTATCCACATATCATTTTCTTCCTTCACGTCATTTTATCCCATTAAATCAATTATTACATCTATCATATTTTCATTTTTGTTAAAGGGATGCCAAAAATATATGTATTTATAGATACACGTAAATATACACGTACATGAATAAAATCAGTGGAGACAAATATTATTCTACCCGACTCGTGGGTACCCACACACTCATTAAAAGAGTTTTTATTAAACATGTTTAAAAATTAAGAATGTTCATTAATTGACGATGAGATAAAATTTATTTTATGATGATATAATATAATATAATAGTATATTATATGGTATTATGTCATTTTTGTTTTTTTATTTTTATAATTTTTATAATTAACGGATATCCCTGTCTACCCACTTATTTTAACAGAGAAAACTAAGAAATAAGGCCTATTGGAAGTATATTCCTGAATTTACATAATTATTTTTCGTAACATTACCGATATCATCATACAGTCATAAACAGTTCACTTAAGTATTCTAACAATTATATAAGCCTCAATTTCAATTACATTGTCATAAATACAACTAATGCCACCGGGTGGCTCAAATGAACATAACTAGTCAATTAAGTTAATTAGATACACATACATCAAAAAGTGTAATCATAAAGCAAAAAAGGGTGTCTCTACTATACTAGGTTGACCTGATCTAACTAAGTTCAATAACTTGAGTTACGGGTCATGAAATGGGATGAGACTTTTCTCTATTAAAGGCTAATATAAATGTCTATCTATGGTAAAAAGTTCACGAACAACAGAAACCAATCATATCCCACTTTAAATTTTACTCTACTACAAGGGGATTGTTTACTGTTTTAGGCCGACACTTTCCTAACTAAATTCAATAACCTGAGCATCGGGTCGTGAAATCGGTTGGGACATGTCTCAATTGAAAGATACTATAAATGTGTATCTACAATAAAATAATCGGTCGTAAGCCGATCGAAATTTAAATCCACTATAATGGGTATTTTTACAATACTAGGTCGATTCTTATCTAACTAACTTCAAAACCATGAGTTGCGGGTCATGAAATCGGAAGGGCCATGTCTTTATTGAAAGCTAATATAACTGTGTATCTATAGTAAAATATTCGATGAAAAATAGAAAGCATCCGAATCATGGACTAAATTTGAATCCATTGCAAAGGGTTCCTATATTATACCAAGCCGACTCTGAACTAACTAAGTTTAATAACTTGAGACACCGGTGTTGAAATCGAATGAGATATAGCCTAATTGAAAACTAATATAAATGTGTATGTATAATAAAAAAATTCGATGAAAAGCAGAAATCGATCGTCTCCTTGTCTAAATCTGAATCACTACAAGAGGTGTCTCTACTGCACTGGGTTGACTTGAGCTAACTAAGTTTAATAACTTGAGTTAAAGGTCATGAAATGAGATGTGGTTTATCTCTATTAAAGGCTAATATTAATGTCTACCTACAGTAAAAAGTTCACGAACAACAAAAATGAGTTGTATCCCATTTTAAATTTTACTCCACTGTAAGGGGATTGTCTACTATACTAGGTCGACACTTTTCTAACTAATATCAATAACTTGAGCATTGGGTTGTGAAATCGATTGGGAATTCTCTCAATTGAAAGATAATATGTGTATCTATAGTAAAAAAAATCGATTGTGTCCCGGCCTTAATCAGAATCCACTATAATGCGTGTCTCTCCTATACTAGATCGACTCTTATCTAACTAACTTCAAAACCATGAGCTGCGGGTCGTGAAATCGGATGGACCATGTCTCAATTGAAATCTAATATAATTGTGTTTATAGTAAACATTTTAACGCAATACAAAAAATGGTCGAAACCCGAACTAAATCTGAGTCCATTGTAAGAGGTGTCTCTACAATACCAAGTTGACTCTAAACTAATTAAGTTTAATAAATTGAGTTGCAGGTAATGAAATAAGAACTGTCCAAATTAAAAGCAAATATCTTTGTATATTTATAGAAAAAAACTCAATGAAATAGAAAATAGGTAATGTCACGGGCTTAATCTCAATCCACTACTAAGGGTGTCTCCACTGTACTGGGTTGACTTGAGCTAACTAAGTTTAATAACTTAAGTTACAGTCATGATGCCGCTTGCGACTTGTCTCTATTAAAGGCTAATATAAATGTCTATCTTCGGTAAAAAGCACACAAACGACAGGAATTAGTCGTATCCCAGTATTAATCTGATTTCATTGCAAGGGGATTGTGTACTATACTAGACCGACTCCTTTCTAACTAATTTCAATAACTTGAGTAGCTGGACGTGAAATTAGTTGGAAATAGTCTAAATTGGAAGATAATATAAATGTGTATCTACAGTACAAAAAATCGGTCATGTACCGGTCTAATTCTGATCCACTATCATGGGTGTCTCAACTATAATGGGTCGACACTTATCTAATTAGTTTCAATAACATGAGCCGCGGGTCGTGAAATCAGATGGCCATATCTTAATTGAAAGCTAATATAATTGTGTATCTGTAGTTAAAATATTTTGTTAAAACATCAGTATCACTCTGAAATGGAGGAGTGGAAAAATTATTGACTTTGACATGCAGTTTAGAATTAGGAGATAAAATTTTAAAAAAAATCATAATAAAAATTTATTATAATAATAATAATAATAATAATAATAATAATAATAATAATAATAATAATAATAATAAGTTTAACAATGACGGTGAGTCTAGAAGGATGCCATAGGGGGTGGGAATAGTAAAAATAGGGGTGGAAAAAGTAAGGGCCTGAGCTGAGAGTAACTGTAACTGGGGGAGCGCTATATTGTGTACAGTGTCCTTTCTCCGCTGTTGGTGTATTACTGTCTGGGCCTTTTTTATTTGGTCGAAACTGTCTGGGCCTTGGGCCCATGTCTTTCTTTGGGCTTTGTTTAGTCAACGACCAAAAAATACTTATAAAGCCGATCGACTGAGGAATTCATTGCTTGCTCATCTACAGATCCTTTGCAGTTTCCCCTGTAGGTACTTCAACCATGGAGGGCTCAACATCCAAGAACATCCTCCAAAGTCCAGCACTTCTTCAGGTAATTAAATTACATTAACCCAGCCAATTAGTTCACGTATCAGCAAATTAAATGTAATTTTTTTAAATATTAATCAGTTATCAATTAGCATAATTGTTTTCCAAAATTGATATGAAAATAGTTTGCAAATCTTCTTCATCTGCATGTGTTTGTTTTCCTACAATTTACGAATAGAGAGTATAAATTTTTCTGCGAATTTTTTAACCAGTACATCCTTGAAACGAGTGGGTATCCAAAAGAGCACGAGCAATTGAAGCAACTCAGAGAGAATACCGCGCAGAAATACGGGAAAAAGTAAGTTACAGTTACACTTACAAACAATCTACCTTACAAGTGCAAAATTAATTCAAGGCAGTATATTTATTTCATTCAATTAATAATTAAATGGACCTTACAGTTTTTTTTTTTTTTTGAATTTTCCAATGATGAAGCATATAGTAATAGGAAATTAATATATTTGTGTGTGTGAGAGTGCAGGAGTGTGATGAATGTGCCGGTGGATGAGGCACAGTTCATATCTATTCTTCTAAAAGTGATGAATGCGAAGAAAACACTTGAAATTGGAGTCTTCACTGGTTATTCTCTTCTTGCTACAGCTCTTGCTCTTCCTCCTGATGGCAAGGTACCCATCGCATTGAAATCTTTTTTTATTTTCTTTTCTTTCAGAGGATCTTACCATCACTCGTTTGACCTTTTAATTTCCAAGGTACAACTGGCAGCACAAATCAACAATATTTTATTAATACTTTTGTTTTTATGCTATCTATCTTTTTTTCCTATGACGTTATGAATCAATCCTTCACGCAATTGTTATCATAGTAATGTTTCTTCAAATAATATGAAAACAAAATTAAATTATAGTGTAAACGTTACACTTGATGATGACAGATAATTTAAAATAAAAGCTAATTAAGTAAGTGCCAAAATAATTTTTAGCCTATTTGATTACTAGTTAGTGCCTGTTTGGTTTAAATTTTGAACCATCCAGAATCAATTCTGTAAAATTGATTTTAAATCACTTCCGTCTAACATACTTTATAAAACGTGCACAATTCATTTTTAACCATGGATTCAAGAATAAATTCTAGTTAACTTGAAATCAAACGAACACTTGAGCATTTCAGGTAACAGCAATTGATGTGGATAGAGAAGCGTACGAGACTGGATTGCCCTTCATTCAGAATGCAGGAGTGGAGCACAAAGTTGACTTTATCCATGGGGATGCATTCTCAGTCATGAATGGTCTTGTTGATGTAAGTTTCTTTTTTGTGGTCATTAGCTTGAATCTGTCCCCTATCTTTACAAATATGAGTAATAAGTATATATACTGCTAAAGATCATATATAATTCTTCATACAAAAATTATAACTAACCGTGTGGTTGTGAGTTTTCAGTTTTTGGTTTTGAGTGTAAAACTTTGATTTAAAATTTTTAAAAACTAAAAAACTGAACACTTGTAACCACCCGACCGTCACTAATATAATGTCCTTTTATTTAATAATTGTGAATTATATTATACTAATTTTGGATTCATAAAATTAATATTACTATCAACATGATTTACCAAAAAATATACAAATTTTTAGTTGGTGGATTATGTTAGGGGTTTGCATATTTACTAGGCTAACCAACAAATATTAAAATCATAAGAGTGAACTTAATATCATATATTGACGCAGCTTTAAGACAAGAATTTAATAACTTAATATCTTTATGCCTTGTTTTCTTTGAACTGATATTGGAGAGTGAAAAAGAAGAATAAAAATAAAATTTCTACAAAATTGCAGGGAAAACATGAAGAATCATTTGATTATGCATTTGTTGACGCTGAGAAGGAAAACTTCATGAAGTATCACGAGCTGTTATTAAAATTGGTGAAGAAGGGTGGAATAATTGCATATGACAACACCTTATGGTCTGGTTCGGTGGCCATGTCTGAGGACGATGAAATGCCAGATTTTATTAGGAAAAAAAGGAAGTCTGCACTTGAATTCAACACCTTCATAGCAAATGATACTCGCATAGAATCAACAATCCTTTCTGTTGGGGACGGTGTAACCCTATGCCGACGTCTCTGATCTCTATAAAAGGAAGAAAGAAATTAAAAGTAGCTAATAGACAAAAATTATATTAATAAATTTGTTATAATTCTGTAATTTATTTTCTATGATAAAGAATATTTCTAAGTTAGAATTAATGTTATTTTTATTATTTCTTTTGACAATGTTTTTATTTCAAAGCCACACAAATTAATAGCTGTGGTCTTTGGCAGGGAAAATGAACACGGGGCCATGGCCTCTCAATGCTGAAAGCATTCCTTCAATAATCCTGAAAACTTTCAATTTTGTTGGAAAATCTAAAGGTCTGATTGATTTACATTTTAATTTCCTGTTTCCATTTTCTGTTTTCGTTTCTGGGAATTTTACAAAGGAAAAACTGGAAATGTTGAAAATAAAAAATTATCGTTTCCAGCATTTCCGGTTTTTCCTTTGTAAATTTCAGAAAACAGGAAACAGAATGAAAACAGGAAATGGAAACAGAAAATGAAAAATGCCCTAAATAATTTGAAATTTTTCTTTCGGTCGATTTATAATTTGAAGTTTTTTTTTGGTCAAATATAATTTGAAGTTTG
This sequence comes from Sesbania bispinosa, assembly GCA_026901365.1. Lineage (NCBI taxonomy): Eukaryota > Viridiplantae > Streptophyta > Magnoliopsida > Fabales > Fabaceae > Sesbania > Sesbania bispinosa. Next base: position 201,033 of record QLOH01000297.1, on the reverse strand, counting down.
AGTTTCATAAAAATAATTTTTGATTTGGTCTTCCAAACAGATCCAAGCATATCTGTGTCGGGTCGACTGGCCCAATCTAAACTTAAAATTGAACTGAACATTTATGGATCAAGTAAATTTGGATTTGTCTAAAAAAAAAAAGTAAAATCGGATCCAACCTAAACTAATGTCTTTTCCCAAAATACAAGACACTGTCATTGTTTGACAAAAAAAAAAAAAAAAAAGACATTGTAATTGTAAGATTAGAACATCCTAACTTTGTAATTGCGTGAGGTTTGAACATATGGGATCTCATGCAAATTACCCAGCTGAAAATTCGTAATTGCAATGTTCATTCTAGATTACTAGACTAAGCAGGAAATTTGCTTTATTGTTAGTATTTACACTTGATTCTATAACTGACAAAGGATGCAATTTGGCCATTGAAAGTGTGTCCACTCAAGCTCTCATCATTTTCTATGTTGGTTTTCACATGAATAGCCAGTGTCATGATACAAATTCAACAAGATCAAGCATGTCATTTTTTTTTACTATAGCCATAATGAACCTATCCAGAATGGGCCTTCTCGTATTTACTGAATTGTCAGCCCGGTACATTCATGAAATTATAACCCAAAGCAGGCCATTTTTTCTCGTGGTGTCTTGACGATTGGAAAGCTTTGTTTAATTTGGTCATGTTAGTTGTCCAATAAATAAATAAATAAAATCGGTCATGCTAGTGCTAAAAAATCATATGCTACTGTTTGTGGTAAAAATTTTGGATTGAAACAATCAAGTTTTACTTGATTTTTAAGAGTAATATGAAACTTAGAATCTAAGTCTTCATAATAGGCATATTTTAGAAGTAGGATTACATTGTCTAATAGTAGAATGTAAATTAAAGTGCAAATATTAAAGAAGAAAAGTCAAGAGTAATTTGAAACTTATGAAAGAAAACGAGAGTAAAGAAAGATAAAAAAAAAAGAGTATTGCAAAAGTAACTAAAAGAATAATTAAAGGAATAAAAGAGAAAAATGCATTAATAAAAAAATGGAGAAATTTCAATCTTAAATATTTGTTTGCCAATAATCTCTTGGATATGTTAGACTTTGTAAGAGAATGTTATAGTAATTGAAATCCAACCTCTAAATTTGATAAGACAACCCTTATTTATTGAGTTGGAACTCTAATCGTTATCTTCTAAAATCTAAACATGCCAAAAACTTAATATATCTGCTCTTATATATAACATTTTGACACATTCTTCAAGAGAAACTAACTCTCTGACAAATCACAAATGCCTATCATTTCAAATTAGTAACCTATTTGTAAGATATCATTTCGCTCGACAAATCCATAACCTTTTGTTTGGATTGAGTAAAGAAATATAGAAGAGAGAAATATGAAATAAATAAAAAAATGTGTGAATTTGAATAGAAAAAGATATTGTTTGATTTGAGAGAAATAGAAGAGATAATAGAGAAATTGGTTTAAATGGTTATTTGGTTGTGTAGAAATAAAAGAGATATTTATAAATATTTTGAGTGACTATAATGCCATCAAATACGACAGGATAATGGGTCACAGGTGTACGGTTCAACCTATGGGTTTTTTTTAGAAAAGAGCCAGGTAAAATTGTCTTTTCAGCAAAATCATACTCACTCCACTCACTTTCTCATCTAATCTGCAAGGAGAGTTTTATTGATGAGTCCCGTGAAAATAATTTCACTCTCTACTCTCTCTTACTTAAATCAAACGAGAGTGACACGTTAAATCACTGCTAACTCTTTCTACACTAACTTTTTTTGCGCTAACTCTCTAAAACCAAACATTACGTAAATATTTCTTTATAAGTAGTGTTATCAACATTTTATAAGTAGTGTTATCAACATTTAGTCGAAATTCATTTGATTTTAATCAAGAATTGAAATATGCCTATATTTCAACAAATCAGAAACATTCTTTTTAATTTCTCTAAATAAAATTGAAACCTCTTCTAAAAAAAAACTTAACTACTTTTAAATGACCACTAAAGAGTTCCACAATTTGATAATTTTTTAAACTTTTTGTACTTTTTAACCAATATCGTTAACACACTTATTAGTATTTTCCTTAACATAATTTATCCTGGCTAACACTCCAAGAGTTTAGAAAAATCTAAATCCTTAGTTTAGGGAAATAATACTTTTATTTTATATCTTTAGCAATAATAAGAAAGATATTATATTGTTTTTTTTATTATCAAATAGTTATAAAAAGAACAATATAAATAGTATCATTATTTCTTGAAAACAAGAAGAAAAAATATATAACTCTTACTTTTTATATATTAAAATAAAGTTGTCATTCTTGAGTAATTTTTTTGGTAAATAAAATTTAGGGTAATGGCACAATGCCCCAGTCAAAGGCGGAGAATGTCTTCGGACTCAAATAACACTTACCCTAATGGAGGTTCAAACCTGATACCTATCAGATAGGTGACTCTGACTTGCTCCAATCAATTAACCCATTGGGGTTTGTCATTCTTATCGTCATATACTCTTTCTCATAAAGTCATGAGTTTTATACTTACGTTGTGATAACTTCCATATTATCAAATTAATATTGATTTTCTTCTCATTTAATTTTTAATTTCGGTCTTAAGAAAATTATAATTTACTTAATTATTTGTATTAATTATTTTAGACCAAATTTTTAAAAAAATATTAAATATTTCTATTTTAAAATTGTTTATTATTATCAAAATAGTTTTCTATCAAATAAGATTTATTCTTCCTCAAGTCTCAAGAGTCTCTACTTAGTTGCCTAGGCGAAAATCTTTATTACTCTTATATAGAGCTTGCAATTTGGGCTACCCGGTCCGGGTCGATGTAGATAGCGGGCTTTATCGGGCTAAGCTAAAGTCTATGACTTATTCAGACTTCTAAAATAAGTGTCTGGGCCTTAAATTTTTTAGGACAACCCGATTTTTTCAAGCTCCCGACCTTTTTGGGTAGCGGACGTTATCGGGCTGGGCTAAAAAGCTCAAAAGTTATTCAGACTTCTAAAATAAGTGTCAAATCCTTATATTCTTGCGGGCTTTTGCGGGTCGGGCTAGTCCATTTTTTCCGGCTTGACTGTTATAGCACTCTAGATACCCAGTAATTTCTTTCATTGTTTTAAATAAATGCCATAATTTTCATTTATATTTTATTGAAAAAAATAAAAGACGGAAAAATTGATCTCTCACACACATATAAGGTATCTTAATTTTAAGTAGTATAATATGCACTATAATAAAAATTAATTAGAAAGAGAAGGAAAACAATTTGCTTAAAATGAATCGTTTGTTTTCCATTTCCATTTTTTATTTTTAGTTTTAATTATAAAAAATATCACCTTGTTTTTTTATTTTATTTCATGTTTTCAGAGTTTTGTAACAATGAAAACGTTAAAAAGTTATTTTCATTATATTTTATATAAAACTCTTAAAACAGGAAATAAAATGAAAAAATATGATATTTTTATTATTAAAAATAAAAATAATTTTATAATAAAATTGAAAAATGAAATAAAAATATAAAATATAAAATAAATCAAACAGCTATTTCTGGCAACATTTTTGCATGGTACATGTGATTTTTGTATGTGTCCTTTTTTTTGTGTATAATAAAAATAATGAGGTTTGAATCTATGACTTAATGCAAAATACTTAAACTCTTCATCATTGGGGTGACTCTAGTGGATTACATGTACCCTTCAAACTTGAATATTGATATGGTCACAAGTTATTAAATGTTTGTTAGGATTAGAGTTTAAAAATTGATTCTAATTTTTTTAAGAAAATAATAATCTTAAACGAAAGTAAACTTAAGTGAATTGATTTATAATTAAAAATATTTATTTGAAGACATAATGGGTTGTATAGATAATGTTAGTGAAATATTTTCTTTAGATGTATAGTTACTAAGTAATATAACTTTATTTCTTATGTGAGCTTAGAAAAAAAATTAAATTTAAAAAAAAATTAATGGACATTCAGTTATCATGTAAAAAAGTTTTACATTGTTATTTAATAATGTGTTATCACATTATTTATTGAATTTTATTAACACATGATGTGTAATAATCAATAATTTAATAACACATCATTGGATGATAATGTAAAACTCTTAAAAACATAATTGCATGTAAACACATATATAAACTTAATTTTAGGATAAGTTTAGCTTTAATTTTATCACAAATATTACCTAACATATTATTATTAATTAGGTTATGAGATTAAGAGCCCGTTTGTTTAAAATTATTTATTAAAAGAATCACTTCTTTTTTAAAAAAAAATCACTTATATGAAATTTTAAGATGTTTGTCTAAATTTTTTTCAAGAAGCAGAATAAAAAAATAATCAGTTTTATGTTTTTTTTAAGAAGCAACTTAGAGTTGCTTCTTGAAATAGAAGAGAGAGAAAACCTTTTAACAATGTGAAAACATTTATTTAATAATGTGAAAACATTTATTGTAACAAATAAAGTGATATTTTATGATTGTATCCAAACAAAAATTTATTTATGATTTATACAAGATTCTCTAAAATAAAATCAACTTTTTAAAACAATTTAAAAAAAGTATTTTTTAAGCACAAACATAACTTTCCCTAAATTTCCATATCAAACCAAATTTTAATGGCTTAACGTGAAACCAACCACCCTCATAAAATAATAAAGGGAACAGTGTAATCTTAAGTAGCATACATCTTTTGATTTTTGTTACTATACACATATTTCTATTTGAATGATGATAACTCTATTCTCTAGGTCCAGACCCACTACTTTCTTTTAACGGTATGAAGAGTGTTTGAGTTGGCCTATGCTTTGCACACGGGATTACTGGTCACTTTCCCATTAAGGGAAGGTGACCTCACATGCTAGCTCTCATATATTTAATACCCATTACTCTCATATTGGGTCGATCATGGAGTATGAGTCTATATAGAAAACAGAATACACCTATGATTATATTAATTAAAGTATCAAATTTTGGGCTAATGATTCCACTTAAACTTTGTCTTTTAAGTTTTCTTCCAACGATTTCTCCTGAAGAATCTGCTACGTACAGCTATACTTTTCTTTTTCTCAGCTGCAAAGACAACCAACCTTTTTTCCTATTTTTGTGTTAAAAAAATTCTATCTAGTGCTTAAAGGCTACGTATTAAGGAAAAAAAAATTTGTTTATTAAAATGTATAATATTTTTATAAATTTAATTAATATCATACTTTTCAATAAAAATATTTTATATATAAATCTTTAATCAATGTCCTTAAGACATTTGTTAACCCGGGTTAAAAAAAAAAAAATCCTCTTCTTGGCTGGTCGTGCTCGTCTTGATGATTCTTCTTGCGAACCTGAAGTGTAATAAATAATATTAATTCGTTATCACTCTCCATGGACCATTCAATAAGTGCTTTCATCCAATGATCACTTCATTGCCCTGCACCATAGATCTATGGGTTAATGGGGACTCTCCATATTTTGGATCCACATGATTTTATGCTTTAAGCATGAAAGTGGAGCCCTCATTATATTAAAATATCATGACTAACTAGATTCACTTGGTGAGAGGTAGCCACGCATCTTCTTCAACTTTAGGATCAAATATAATTTATTCATATAATAAATATTGCTGGAAATATTTTAGGACAGAGGACAAACATAACATATGATTAAGAAATTGCACAGAAGATACTGGATAGGTGCGGAATATTATTTGGACACTTTCGTCGGCTAAAATCTCCCTTGCTTTTTAGTTTTTATATATAATAATTAACTCTTATTTTTTTTAAGACCCTTATCTCTACTCTACCCCTCCTTATATACTAAAAAGGGATAAAAGGAGATGTATAGAGATATGGGTCTAGAATGCTTTTTACCATATAAAGAAGTGTAGCATAAAAAAAAGATTATTTTTATTTATAAAACATTACACTCTGTTCCGGGAAGTTTTTGGAACTTAGAAGAATTAATCAGGTTCTTAATCTTGTATATTCTACTATTCAAATTAATGATCCTTATATATTTAATTTATGTGTAACACTTAATATTTTGATTGGTTAAATAAGACGAAAATTCTTTAGTGTCCAAGTATGATTTTAAATTATATGATTTGTTGGCAACTACAATATGGGGAGCCTACGGATTAATTAAATATTTGCAGTGATACGGTATACAGTTTAAAGCAAACTAATCATGTGTGAGTGGATTTCTCATTTTTGGCCAATAGGAATAGAAAATGCAATGATTCCCCTTTAAAATTAATTAGGAGCTAATAGCAATATCAAGGGGTTTCAAAAGGCTTGTGTATCTGAAGAACAAACGAGGTTCTTCCCAAGTTCCTCGGATGTACGTACTAGTGCCTTGGAAATTTCTATTATATGGATAATGCTAGAAATATATTTGTGACGAAGTAATGACGAGACCAATGAATATCGCCACAAAACCATCTATGAACACAGAGGCCACAGCTGTATTATAAGTATATACTAATATTAATAGTATTAAAAAAATAATACTATATATAAACGTAGATCAAGACCAATAACCAAAGAGTTGTGGCTCAGTTAGCAACGTAAACTGAATTTGTGGAAAGACCCCAAATAGGATTACTCCTCATAATAAAGATAGGATACCTACGTTTGAAAAAAAAAAAAAAATTCAGACCAATACTATTCATAATCCATATTTTTAACGTGATTTTTATTCAAACCAAACATTCTTACTCACATGTAATGGCAAGCCAAATTAGCCAATGGAATAAAGTAGTGTCACTGCTATTCAAATCAAGAGTTAGTTAAAAGCATGTTATTGGTATTATTTTTGTCAATAATGACAAAAGGAATTCTAAAATTAACTGTTTAATATATATATTAAAAAGGAATAGGGGATGTGCATTTAGTTAATGGCAGCTGATATTGCCAAACTAGCTAGGGACCATTTTTGTTTTTTGGGGTAACAATACAGGGACCATTTCAAACTATTAAGGGAGTGTTAACATGTATTTATGTTGTTTGTTTATCTTCCACTTGATAATTTATGTCCATGCTTGCATACTTAATATACCAAAATTTATGTGCCAAAAAATACTAAACTTCTTACTTTTATATTTAATTATTAAATTCCAACCTTTTTTTTTTGGCATATTCTCTTTGTTCTGTTTTACTATTTTCTTTTGGTTTCTTCACATTAAATCATAAATTATCTAAAATCAAGAAATAAATGGATCCGTTCGCAATGGTGGTGCTCAAGCAGCTTGTGGTGGGGTCATTAGAAATCACTTGGGTGGTTGGCTTCTTGGATTTCAAGAGAATTTAGGCTCTGCATCAGTTCTAATGGCTGAGATGAGGGGAATTATCAATGGCCTAGAAGCTGCTTGGTCTTTGGGTGCTGAGAAAGTTCTCCTAGAATGTGATTCAATAGTTGCTGTTAAACTTGTCACTGATGGAGTATCTGATGTGCATCCTTATTCTTTCCTGGTCAAACGTATCCGTGACTTGTTAGCCCGGCATTGGGAGGTGAAAGTTTGTCATATTTGGCGTGAGGGAAACTGTGTTGCAGACTGCCTTACAAATGCAGGTCATGACTCAGCTTTTGGAGTTCACACATTACATTTGGCGCCTACTTATGTTTCTGTTTTTCTACAATTTAATGCTATGGGATGTAGAGTCCCAAGACTAATTGTTGTGTAATTCTTTGGCTTTTAGCCTCCATCTTAATCCAAAAAAAAAAAAGAATATCGAGCGTTTAGCCATGATTTATAAAAGCTAAAAGTTTTAACTTTAAAAAAAATCAATTTCCTACACACATAATTATCCCAGATAAAAAATTACCAACATTTACATAAAAGAATTAATTATCAAAATTGACAATAAAAGATAGTACCACACAATGTAAGAACAAGATAGTTGAAAACATTTTAGTTGCAATTTAAGATACATACTTAGAGACGGTAAATGGGTTAGCCCGATCGATTCGTAAAAGCCCACAAAAATGTAGGGTTCAGACACTTATTTTAGAAATCCGAATAACTTCTGGGCTTTTTAACTTAGCCCGATAAAGTTCGCTACCCGTAAAAGGCTAAATAGCCCGCAAAATTAAAACCCATAAAAAAGTCAAGCAACCCACAAAAAGACCGCAAAAATATAGGACTCAAGTGTATCTATTTTTAAAGTCCGAATAACTCTCGAGCTTTTTAGTCTAACTTGATAAAGTCTGTTATCCGTATTGCTCTAGCCAAATAGCCCGAATTGATAGCAATATACACACCATTAAATGCTATTACATTTTGTAATTTGACCTTTCTGTAACTTGTGATGCCAAGTCGAAGTAAAATGTGAGATAAATTGCTCTTTTTTATAAGAAAAAATGTTAAAAATTGCTCATTTTAATACATATAATCAACTAACTTTCAAACCATTAATAGAATAATTCATCTTACTTCTCTTTTAAACGGATGGTTGGTGCTTGCTATAACATAATTGACTTAGATCAGGTTGGAACTTCTGTGTCAAACCTGAACTTTGTTTTGAAAAAAATAAAATTCCTTTTCTGTTGATAAAAAAGAAGTTATATTTGGATTGATGAAACAATGTCATCAATTATTATCATCTGAATTTTTAGAAATTAAACAGGGAATAGAGTGAAATCGATCTGTTCTATTTAATTAGTACTTTTTTCCCCTAATTTCAGAAAAATTTGACAGAACAACTATTTTTTAATTATATAATTATTAAATTACTCTTTTGTTCTTAAAACCTAGACATAAGAGTAGCACACGCTAAACTAGCTACCGCCAAGCCCAATCATTATTGCTGGCTGCTCACTTATTTTAACAAGCATGTGACTTCTTTTACTTTTTTTTTTCCTTGGCGAAGTAAGTCTCTGTTTCACTTTCTACAAATGCAATTTTGGTTCCATTGATATTCACATAATAAAAATTGAAATTAATGAAAATATTAAAATCTTAGCTATATATTGTCAAATCGAGGATAATCTCAAGATTTTATAAATCTTAGGTGGAGGGGCATTAATTAGACTCTATTGCTGCCATCTTATGCTAGTGCTATGACATAGTATTTGTAGTATACTTTTTTTTAATGAGATTATAAGTATTTTTTATGGGAGATAATATTTTATATAGTTGAGTTAGATACTATAAGTGGAAAAGCTCTTTTTATGAGTTGCATATCTAGGGCATGAACTCTGGACAATTGATTAAGCCGAAACAGCTTCGCATCAGTTGGATTTATAGTCTACTTTGAAGGAAAAATGTGTCATTTTCACATAGCTATCAAATACTTAATCATTGCTCAATCTCTCCTTAAATTCACTAAAATTCAATTATTCAAAGCTCATGTATTGTGATGAAAGTGTATAGGGCTCTCTCTTGGTCCCTTTCTGTCATAATTGAATAGGGTCGGCGCGCCTAAGGGTCCGGCGCCTAAAGCAATGGCTTTAGACTTTGTTGTACCATAAGTCTCATAATTTTCTAATTATATTATATTTAAAATTAATATAAATATATAATAGACCATAAGAGTATTATTAATAACTAAAATTCTCTCCCAGTTAAAAAATAAGGAAAGAAAGTTATTAATGAGTTGATAAATAGTATAAAAAGTTGAGATTTCACACAAGTGCAAAATAAATCATGCAAGACCATAAGGTTTTGCACACTCATGAAAACAAGTAACAAGGCACACTTTCATAAGCATGCGTAATTAGAGAAAAAAAACTCAAAATAACTTAAAAATAGAAAGGTTTATAATGAAAGATTGTACCTTGAAGGCGTTACTCGCGATGAATGCAATTACAGAAAATATTGATTTTAGTAATGGCTACCTTCTCCGTGTGTGCATAGGTTTAGGGTCTTCTTGTCACTTCTTTAAGGGATCTCTCCACGAGAAAAAAATGCTAGGTTTTTTTAGGTGGGTTAAAGGTAATTCTATGATTGCTTCTCGAATAGGTTAGTGGGACTTTGTAAGGAATTCCTGCTGACTAAGAACAAAAATGACAAATAAAATAGGTGTTTGTCACATAAGAGCCAAAGGTGGTGCCATCTTAACCATAGGTACGTACATTAAGTTCACTTGGCCAAAGAAAAGATAAACTACATGAAATAGGAATGAAAATTTTTAGTCGGACAGTTGAAAGGCGCCAATTAACATCTTCAAGAAATGAACAAAGTTTATTTTACTAGATTATTTTTATTGTTGTGAGTATTTCTCAGGCTTACTCTATTTGAATATATTGAAAATCCAAATTAAAGTAATTGAAAATAGAATGGTAATACTGACAACAAAGAAAAAGATTCACACATGGGTAGTGCCGAGATTTTATTAAAAAAGGTGTTGTTGGGTCTTAGGGAGTTTGTGATTGGGAAGAAGGTGAAAATAGAGGACATATTTGCAAATAATAAAAAGTGAGAATTATTTAGTGGAGTACACATGGAAGATAATAAGTGGTAAGGTACCGGTGCCCAATAATTTAGTTTGGCACCAAAGCAATCACCCTAAAATAATTTTCCCTTTTGTTTTACATCATTTTTGGTTTGGAGAATTAGGGAAGAGAAAAATGGATTGAAGAAATATGGAAGAAAGAAAGTGCTGATAAATGGAGTAGATTTTTGAGTTGTTTAGTATGAGAGAATATGGAGAGTGAGAAAAGTATTATTTTGTATATGAAAAAAAAATCCCCTTAAAATAAAAAACCTAACCATTCATCCACGCCCTACGTAAAAGCACCACCATCACTATACCACAACCATCCATACTTATCATCTTGCAAATAACCTCTTCCCAGAAAATCGCAAGCAAATCAAAATAACTAACAAGTCCCATTCTCAACCAGGTTCATATAGCAAGCTTGAATAAAAATTCAAAACCACTCACAGGATGGAAAAAAAACAAATTAACAACTTCACCGTTGATGATTGCTCCACCACTACAGCTTCGCCACATTGAAATCACATCACTTTAGTCATGTCAAAACCACGCCAACAAGTTATAGCAACTTTCATTTCGTCATTGTGGTAATGTCATTTATGTGTCATGGTCGCCATTGGAATTGGTTTTCCAGAGTAAAGGAAACAAAACTCCTCCATTACAAATGACCTAGAGAGGAATGCAACTTTAAAATGCATTGCATTGATGGTGCAATGGATATAAATCATGGTGAAGAAAGGAGGACAACATTGCACTTTAGATGAAAAAGGCATTGTTGTTTTATCATGGCACAACGAAGAAGGTGACTATATTTTAGGGAATTTAAGTGGATAGTCATCAACATCTCTCCCCTTTCTTCTTCGTTTAGTGAAGAAGTAAGATGTTTTGGTCTCATCGTAGTTTTTTTTTCTCTTTTCCTAGTTTTTCAGTAAACCAGATAGTGTTAGATTCAATTAACTTCTCTTCCCTATTTCTCTTTCTCCCCATTCTTTCTCTATTGTTTCTACGCTACCAAAGATTGGGTTAGGAACGAAATGATGTTTCACTTAACTTCATTTTGATTATAAAATAAAATGTTTTTTGAAAATTAATTTATAATTATATATTTATTATGAGTTTAGAAATGAAATATTTTAGAAACAAAAAATTGTCTAAAATTTGGTTGCCAATTTATTTGCATTAAGAGATGGTATCTATAGTTTTGTTTGTCCTATAATTAATAATGTAGTTAGATGATTTATTTTTTTATTCTCAGTATAAAATTCTTATACTATTGATGTGTTATTATACATTAAAAGACGAGTAAACCACAAAATAAGTCCCTGACTTTTTTTTCTCATCGGACAATTTGGTCCCTGAATTTTATAAACTCCTCCGTTATTCTCCGACTTTTCTCTTCGTCGGTCAGTTTAGTCCAGCACCATGATTTATGTTAACGGAGTGCTTACCTGACTGGTTAACTCACACGTTGGACTCCAACTAGGCACAAACGACGCCGTTTCTGGGCAGAGGTTGTTAGGGGTTAGGTCAAACGCGCGTATTTGTTTTATGTGTTCCCTAGACAAAAAAACTCTGCATTTTCTTCTTTCAGAGAACTAGTTCCCAGAAGTTAATCAAGGGCCACCATCTCATTCTTGCTGAAGCGACGTTTATTAAGACAAGGTTAGGGACGATTTGTGAGGATGGATGCCCGGGTAATGTTCTCTGTATTCGTAGTGGCACTCTGTTGTGTTATTTTCATTTAAGGCATGGGTTAGATGAAAAGGGTTTTGGTTTAGGGCATGTTTGGGTTTAGGGCACTTAACGCTACTCTCTTTGCTAGTTTGATTTTAGTTTGTGGGTTTGGCATCGTTTTCATTTTGGGATTTTTTATGGTTTAGGTTTGAGTTAATGATTTTGGATTTTAGTTTATGGGTTTCAGTTCTTGTTTTTGGATTTTAGTTTATGGGTTCTAGTTGCTGTGTTTGGATTTTTTATGCTTGAGGTTTTGGGTTTGACTTGCTGTTTTTGGTTTTTTTTATTCTTGAGGTTTTGGTTTTTGTGTCGATGCTTGTATGGTGTGGGGTTAGGAGGGGATTCATGTGATGTGAAGATTGTTGCTAAGAATGAGTGGAAGGGGGAATATTATTTACGAGTAGAGACTAATGTGGGGGGTGTGAATGTGGTTGAATTTGATGAAGTCTGATGCTGATCTATTAGAGGTTGTTCAAATAGCTAAGATAAATAGGGGAGAGATACATATATATTATGAGTATGGCATTTCTGAGGTTGAATTTGTTGATTTGGATTTACTACTGGAGGGTATTGAGTTTGGAGGGGATGGGGATGGGGATGCTGAGATTGTAAGGGATGGGGATGTGGCTACTATTAATGGAGGGGATGTGGAGGATCATGTGGCTGTTGTTAATGGAAGGGATATAAGGGATGTTGCTGTTGATATTAGAGTGGATGTGGGGGATGTGGCTGCTGATAATGGAGTGGATGTGGATGCTGATAATGGAGGGGTGTGGAGGATGTTGTTTTTTATAATGGGGTGGATGTGGGGGATGTGGTTGCTGATAATGGAAGGGATGTGGGGGATGTGGTTGCTGATAAGGAAATTAGTGGCCCTGTTGACAAGGAAGATAATGTTGTTGCTCATAAAGAAAAAGGAAGTGGCTGGGGGAAAATGTACCTGACAAGGGTAAAGGAAAAAGTGGTTGAGAAAACAGTAGTTAAGAAGAAAAGAGGTGGCAAGGGTAAGAAGAAAGGGAATGGGGGAAAGAAAGGGAAAACGAGGGTTGTGTTTGTTGAGGATTCATCTGAAGAAGAGATTGTCATGGAAGGTGTGGGCCATAGATCTTCGTACCAACATGAACAAGAGGAAGACAAGGATGGGTATTCATGGAGAAGTGAAGTACTGAAGACACCAATAAACTCATATGATGAAGCAACCTCCAATGAGGTTTTCCCACAGTTTAATGATAATGCTTCATTTGGTAGTATGATGCTGGAACTTGGAATGGAATTTGCAGCAATGGATCATTTCAAGCAAGGTGTGAAGGATTATTCTATCCATGTTGGGAGAGAAATCAAATGGATTAAAAATGACAAGGTGAGGGTGAGGGCACGAGCCAGGTGCAAGATTGATGGTTGCAACTGGGAGGTATATTGTGCCTACAGCAATGCTAGACATTGCTATCAGATTAAAACTTTCATCAATGAGCATAGCTGCAGCAGAGTCTTTAGAAACAATCAGGCCTCACAAGGTTGGGTGATAGGGAAACTGGTTAAGAAATTAAGGAAGTGTCCAACCATGAAACATTATGAGATATATGATTGTATGAAGAAAAAATATGGAATTCAATTGGATGACAACAAGATATATAGATCTGTGATGAAAGCTAGGGAGATTGTGGAAGGCAGTGAGAAAAAACAGTTTGCTAAGCTATGAAATTACTGTGCAGAACTACTTAGAGCCAACCCATAGTCAACAGTCAAAATGGAAGGATAAGGAATTGAGGACCCTATTATGGGAGTGTGCTAGAAGCACCACAATTTCACAGTTCAATGCTAAGATGGCTGTAGTGAAGAGGGTGAAAGCCAATGCATGGGCATATTTGGATAAGTGGCCTAAAGAAGCACGAACCAAGGCTCACTTCAGTGACTGGGCTGAAGTGGATAACATCTGCAACAATAACTGTGAAGTGTTCAATGCTAAGGTGGTGGCAGCAAGGGCAGAGTCTATAATCACAATGCTTGAGGAAGTTAGGGTTTACATTATGATTACAATCTCTACAAACAAGTTAAAATTAGCTGGTCATACGGGCCATTTGCCTCCAATGCAACAAAATGGGTTGGAGAAGGGAAAAAAAGAGTAATAGATGAGACCCAATTTGGGCTGGTAATTATAACTTTTCTACCATGAATAAATTTCTTTTCTACCATGAATAGCTTTCTACCATGTTTGTAACTATGAAATTTGTTCACTGTTTAAGTGATGATGATGGAACTAGGTATGAAGTTCATTGCCTCCCCACCAAAGTGTCAGTGAATTTGGGGACTCAAACTTGCACATGTAGGTTCTGGCAACTTACTAGTATGACAACCTCCATACAGTTTTGTGTTTTTTTGTTACACAACACCTAATAATTGTTTATTTTTTATCTTATAACTCCAGGTGTGCCTTGTATGTATGCAATTGTTACCATTGCTAACAAAAATCAAAGGCCTGAAGACTACCGCCATGGTGGCTAAAATGGCTTCCTATCGTGCTACATATGAGCATCATATATAGCCTTTGCAAGGAGAAGAATTTTGGTCACCCACTGATCAACTACCCCTATTCCACTAACTATAAAGAAGAAAAAAGGCAGACCTAAAAAGATGAGGAGGAAAGAAGGAAATGGAAGGGAGGGAGACTGTCAATCCTCACAAACTGAAGAGAAAATTGAGAGATTTCACTTGTACAGTCTGTGGGGGTAAAAACATAACAAGCAGACTTGCCCAGTTTCAAAGAAACAAAGGCTGGAAGAGTATCTAGCCCAACAAAAAGATGCTGCAAATTCTGAAGCTGGGCCCTTTAACACAGCTGTTCCCCCCTAAACAGGGCCAGCAACTTCAGCTATTGGGCCTACACCAATTTCTGGTGGATCATCTGTTCAATGGTCCTCACTGCCAGATGAAATTGACTTGTCACAATCCCAACCACCACCTCTCAACCCAAGTCCATTGAAGACACACAACACAGTTCTCAGTCCCAAGCTCAACATCAGAGGAAAGAAATGTGCTACTGCCCAAAAAGGCTCCCTACAAAAAAGTCCCTCACGAAGTTCTCCAAAACTAAATGTTGAAGATTCTAACAAAGCTAGGCAATTCATGCCCACTCCTAGATTTAGGCCTCAAGGACCATGAAAACTTTTTTGATTTTGAACAAACAATGAACTTATTTGGCTTTTGATGTGTGTGCCATTACTGTTGTGGCATTTATTTTGATATATTGGAATTTGCTATTATTAGGTTTTTTTTAGTTTGGCCATGTTGGCAATGAACTTATTTGGAATTAGATGTTTTGTATTTAGGTTATATTATGGTGACTGAATTCTGTTTCCTGGCCTTGTTGATGTATGAGGACTGGTTATGTGTCCTAGCCATGTTTTGAGTATCAGGGTTGTTAACTTATTTCAGCTTATGCTACTATCAGGGTTGTTTCCTTTTTGCTCATTTTGTTTGATTATACAGGTTCTGTTGGTACCTACATGATTCAGACTTTCTTGTGTTGTTGGTTTAATTAATTTTTTTGATTCATTAATTCTACCCTAAACAATCTAAAATTTTTAAAACCAACTTCATTCAATACGGTGAATATAAAAGCAACAACCACTGTGAACTTTTAATTTTTCATAAACAACAATTGTCTGTGAGTACAAATAACATTGACACCAATAATATTGCCTAAACCCTAAACAACAACTGTGAACTTTTAATTTTTCATACAACAACCCACAAGAAATATAAAAGCAAAAAAGAACACGGTAAATACAAATAAAATTGTCATAAATAATGTCCTAACTTCTGCTTGTAAATTGCCAAGCTTCTTTGTCACAATCCTCCTCCATTCTTCTTCGTCACTAGTTGAAGTTGCCATCCCAGAAGTGGCTTCATTCATGCTTTGAGTGTCTTCAAACTCAGTCTCATTATCCAGCCAAAGAAATAACCCACATCTTTCACTAACCCTAAGCTTCGAACATCCATAGAACAATCTGCCATGATTTCTTTTAGTACTGGAAACCCTAATAACAGCTCTCATATTGCAGAAGCACCTACCACCATTGTGAACCCTATACTACTGATGCGATGATCTTCCTCCCGAACTCCCACTCGTCCTTCTTCTTTTAGTGTTGGTCACCATGGCTGGTGCAAGATTTGGGATTCAATCGAGCAATAAGAAAATTCAACCTCACAAACAGAGTCACAAACAGAGTTAGACAGAGATTGGGAGAACAGAATTCTACCGCTCGTGAAAGAGGAGGAGATGAAAGAAGGTGAGGGTAATCTTTTTACCATTACAAATTTATGTGGTTTAAGATTGATTTTTTGTTTTTAAAATTAATTCAACACCCAAAATGACATCGTTTTGGGCTAGCTTGGCAAAGGGGTGTGAGTTAACCAGTCAGGTAAACACCCCGTTAACAGAAATCACAGTGCTGGACTAAACTGACCGATGGAGAGAAAAGTTGGGGACTAACGGAGGAGTTTATAAAAGTCAGGGACCAAATTTCCCGATGAGGGAAAAGTCGGGGACTAATTTGGTGGTTTACTCTTAAAAGATTTATCAATGTATATATAGTTGGTTCAAATAGTAAGGAGCTTAATTTTTATTAAGTAAAATCTCAAGTTCGAGTCTTGTGAATGTAAGAAATAGATTGTAAGAGAGTTTTGACCTCTTAAATTGGTTCACTAAAATCAATTCGAATTAATTGAGGTCTAATATGACTTCCGATTAATGAGGATCTTAGACAAAAAAATAAATCATTAAAAGATTTAATTAATTATTGTAACGATTATTTAAAAGTCAGATTTTTATTTTATAATATTTTTTATCTTTAATCGAAAATCTTCATTATTAGTTATGAGATTATCTTTGAGTTAGGAGTAGTGCTTATACCGTTAAATCTATTTAAGAGTGGCAAATTCAAAATTTAAATTCTTGACATTATTAATAAATTACTTTCATTATGATTTTATGACCACTATTTTTTATTTTTTTTGTATTTTGAATAAGTATGGCTATATTTTGTCCAATATATGTATGTATGTGTATGACTATATATCATTAATGAAAATAATGAATAAATACATTATCTATATACTATTTTAATATTTTTAAACTATGATAAAGAGCTCAAATAATAATGAATTAATTTGTGAAAATCGATTTAATATAGAATTAACTTTTAATTATGCTAGATATTAAACGCGCGTATAGGTGGGGAAAGGCGGTGAATGATTACGATTGTGATGGGTTGAGGTTGGAGGTAAACAGCACATGCTACGGTGAAACACATTTTGTTGATGAGTGGATGTGCTCATTGCATGCTGCATTATTGCGTGCTGGGAAAATATCATTCCGTATGATTTTCTGTAACACATGGCGATGAGAAATATGGCTTGAGCCAAAGGATTGTCCTTTTTTAAACTAAAGAAAAGAAAAAGGAAAGCAAAGTAACCCAAAAAGCTTCAGCTAAAGATTCTTCTTCTATAATTTTAAAAGATAAAGTCATTGCATTTTCATGAATACTACACAGTAGTTAAGCATATTCGGATCAGAGGTCGATTCACTTAAATTAAGGATATATATGATCATCAAGTAAGTTTTACAGTATGATTACAAGTCCAGGAATCAAACTGAAAAACAATGAAGAAAACAAAAACAAAGTATCATATACTTTTTTAAAATTTTTTAATACTTATTTTTAATATATATATATATATATATAATATAATATAATATAATATAATATAATAGCATCAATAAAAAAACAGAATTCTAAGATATTTTAATTAAAATTGAATAAAAATATTTAATTTAATTATAAGTTATTATATGAGAGAAAAAAAAAACGCAAAATAAGTTTAACACGATTTTGGTGTGAATCAAAGGTAACTCCCAGTAGATAGTTAGAGATTAATCCCTTCGAGGCGTAGAGATCACCAAAGTGGACTTTGTCTCTCTCAACAAATTCTTTTCCATACACACCGCCAGAAATCAAACCCCTGTCAAGATGCTTAAGAGATCCAACTATCTGCCAATTGTGTCAGACTTTATTGGTAGTTTAACGGTACGATTTTAAGTAAGATAAATTAATTCCAAACAAAATCATTTTGTCATAAAAAAGATAAAGTCATTTAAACTTTTCATTTAATTTATAATTAACTAAAATATTAATGATTTAAAATAAATTAAGTACGAGTTACTAATAGATGTGATTTCAATTTTTTGAAAATCATGTTATACACTTTACATACATTAATTTAATCAGACAAACACGAACTAACATTCTAATTTCGAGGAGTGTTCTATGTTCATATTCAATCCAATCCAATGCGAACCACATAAACCAAACCGAAAGATAAAAAATCAAATCAAACCGAAATCCAAAAAATCAAAAAATGCAAAAACCAATTTTTTTTTATTGGATTGGATTGGTTTTCGGATCCTATGTTGAAAACCAATCCAATACAATCCAACCCGAACTTATATATACCTATATTATTACTTATAAAATAATCATATATTTATACTTATATACATATATATTTATAAAATTACTTATACTAATATACTTTTTATGATTTTATTATGTAATATTATATTAATATTTCTATAAATATATAAATTTAAAACTAGTTTTAAACTATTTTTTCATGTTTCATCCCATTCTTTTTATATAATTCTATATTTATTTTAATAAATATAAGTTCCAATAAAAAATGTTTACTATTTTTCATAATTTTATCTCTTTATTTAATATTTATTGTCTCTTCAAAAATCGAAAACCGATCCAATCCAATTTAAATTGGATCGAATTTGAAAAAATATCAAAACTAATCGAATGATGAAATGATAAAATCGCAATGATGAGATCAAATGTTTTTTTACCTCAAAATCGATCCAAACCGAATCGCAAATACCTTTTAGACTATAACTAGCTAGGCTGGTTGAGTCATATATACAATTATAGTGTTGAGACTGTTGAGCTTACTCTCTATGAGGAATCACATGTTTTTCTTCGATGTTAACACATATTCTTTATTATTAGGGACAATTTTATTCGGGACTTAATCACAATTAAGATATTCTTTACCCTTTCTTAAGAGTATGTTTAGTACGGATCAAACAAGAATCACGTTATTTTGTTTTTTCCTTTAATTTCACATCATTCACAAACTTTCATGAATTAATTATCCCAAAATCTTAAATTATTAGTTAGAGAACACGTGAATAATTTTATTTTAATACGTCCTCTCACATAAAAGTTTTTTGGACTTGAAGTGTGTGGACAATACATAGACTCATCTATCTTATACTCCCTCCGTCCCTTATTATAAGACCATTTGAATCGTTCCACACAGTTTAAAAAAAGTTAGTTAATGCATTGGTTTTTTTAAAAAATTTATAGCATTCCAAATATATCCCTATTTAAAGGTCACTATTTTTTAGGAACATTAATTGTTACATATTGGAAGACTCAAAATGTCAATTTTCATTGGTTTAGTTAAACATGAGGCTAAAACTACATTAATTATTCACACTAATCAATATATAGGGAATTAAAATAGTTAAACATTAATGAAGGACAAATGTGGAAAAAATGACTAACTCACCTAAAAGTCTGCAAAGGGTCTTATATTAAGGGATACTCAATTCTTCTATAAAGGGTGTCTTATAATCAGGGACTGAGGGAATACTATTTTTTTTATTAATTAAACAAACGAGGCTCGAACTCATATCACTTTGAGTGTGTTTGGCTTGCCATTTCAACTTTTAACAGTGTTTGGGAAGATAGCTTTTTTGGGTAGCTACAAGCTTTTCTTAAAAAGCTACTTGGGGTAGTTTTTTTAAAAAAGCTCCAATTTTCAGCTACCAGCTGAAAATTAATTATATGTTTAGCTCTCAACCACCACCACTTATCATTATTTAATAATTAATGTTGTCCTTAAATGTCATTTTACCATTTTCAGCTGGTTTTACCAAACACATTCAATAGTTTTTCAGCTTTCAGCTAGCTTTAAGTTTTCAGCGAGTTTTTCAGCTTTCAGTTAACTTTAAACTTTCAGTTAACTTTTCAGTTAGTTTTACCAAACACACTCTCAGTAACTAACTATATCTCAAGAACTTTAGCGATTGGATAGAGCATACGTGAATAGTTTATTTTAACAAAAAAAAAGGGAAATATTTAACCTAGCTAAGAAAACATATATCTCATATTTTTACTGAGTTATCTCTTTGTTTCTAGTACCACCATCTCCAAGCAGAGTGAGTAGATAAAATGACGATGCTCTTCCTTATCTACTACTACTACGTACTACTAGCCAGGTCACAGATAGGCAACATATAAAGAAATAAAGTGGAATTAATGGAGGAATAGGAAATGATACGTGTACTATTTGTTGGTGAGGCGTGTATAGAAATAATAGAATTCCCCATATTTGGAGTGCGTTGACCGTTGACTTATAATATCTTTGCCGGTAACACGGGGAAGTGGAAACTTTATACAATCATGTCGGGCTCAGCAAATCTTACTCTCAGACTCCATAGATTTCATATCTTCCTTCTGCCTCCAAAGCGACTAGCACACATAGCAGAACCTAAAACCTATCCTCATTATAGCTACCTTCCTTGCATATATACATATCATTTCTATCATAATATCAAATGATCGATTCATTCATGAACTTTAATTTCTTTGCTTAATTAACACTGAATTTTAAACAATAACAAACAAGTCGATCTGTGCTTCCTCTCACACGACAAATACTAATTAACTATACTAGCATGACCTAATCCAATTAACTATACATATATAAGGATGAGAATGGGTAGGATCTGGGTATGATGTATCCGCATTTAAAAAAAATACCCATACCCGGACCCATACCCGCGTGGGTAGTTATTCTAATACCTGTACCCTTACCCGTTGGGTATTCAAGTACCCGTACCCATTACCCGCACTTTTGTTAACTAAAAAAATAATAAATTGATTAGAAAATAAAAATTAATTAAATAATAAATGAAAAATAATTCATAGATCATTCAAGTTTAACCTATAAAAAATTATGATATGTGAAAGTGGATGAGAGATCAAAACAATGGGAGGGGAAATGGAAACTAGTTCATGTTTTGTTATTTTACTGTTTAGGACAAAATTATAGCATTTTCAAAATTATAACATTTAAATTAATTAAATTAGTAATATATATTAATATTTTTTAAAATAATATATAAATTGATTAGAAAATAAAAATTAATTAAAAAAATAAATGAAAAATAATCCATAGATCATTCAAGTTTAACCTATAAAAAACTATGATATGTGAAAGTGAATGAGAGATCAAAACAATGGAAGGAAAAATGGAAATTAGTTTATGTTTTGGTATTTTACTATTTAGGACAAAATTATAACATTTTTAAATTATAAAATATTTAAATTAATTAAATTAGCAATATATTAATTTTTGTAAATAATAAATTGATTAAAAAATAAAAATTAATTAAAAAGTAAATAAAAATAATCCATGAATTCTAGTAATTTAGAATTACTTCTAATACAAGGTTAAAGTAAATATTTTAATATTATTTTTATTTTTGATTGATTATGTTCACGTTAGTTAACTAATAAGAGTGATGGGTCGTGCAGACAAATAAGAGATGAAAGACACACTAAGCTGTTTTGCCAATACGGACAAGATCTTCACCTATAATCTTGAGACACTTGATAGAATCATAAAAGACAATTCCTAGGGTGTCAACAAACATCTTGTTTTGACCAAATTTATATGGGGTGTTCGTCAAGACAACTTCCGAATCAAGCTCGAACAAGGTGATTGGATGTGTGCCAATGACTAATTAAAAGTCAGGGATGAGATGATCAAGCCTCTTATCAAGTAGTAGCATATATGTATGCCTGATTGAGAAGAAATTAATCATAAGGATTTTTTCATTGATATTGTACAAAGCCTCCAAAAAGTCACCAAATATTTCGTGGTTAGGTGTAACGGTAGTCATTCAGAGGCTATGTAGATGTTTTTTAATAAAGGTTTAGATAAACTCAAAGCTTGCATGAGTGAGGCCACGATGCTTTATAAAGTGCATCAACATAAAATAAGTGCAGACATTAAATACAAGATAAAACAAAAGGCATTTGAAATAAAGGTAATAAAATAAAGCTATGTAGCTAATAAGGACTTGAGGATCATGCATATGAAATATTCTCATTCTTATTTTATTCTATCAACGGTGATTGTTAAACCCTTTTGATGATTTAACAACACTTGAGTTTTGTGAAAAGTTTTACAATTACATATGATCAAAATGAAATCCTTCTATTATTCCAATTGGTATATATCACTTCCATACCAATTTTTAACTATTAGTTTAAAAGAAAATGATGCATCGATTCATTTTATACCAACTAACCATATACATATCTAATTAGGATATCTATTATATGATAATTAATTGATTAATCTTATAATATACAATTTTAAATTAATTTTATATAATCAACATAGAAACAACAACAACTCTAATTAATAAATAAACATCTCAACAAATTTAACACATATCCATTTGACACACATATCTTTTTATCTCTCTTTCGGTCAAATCAGATCATCTATCACATGTATGTATATCATTTTTATCTTCTATTCATATCTCTATTGGGATGTCTATATCTATCAAAATGTCTATAGCTAGAGTGATGATATATTCATATTCATATATATTTTTCACAACTCATACACTTTATTATTTCTTTTTTTTTTTATCTTTTTTTCTTTTTTATCACATGATCAATTATCACATTTTATTTTGTTCATATTCATTTTTTTTTCTTCCCAAACCTTTTTTTTTTTTACATTTCCCACACCACAAATTTGTGGTGTATGATTTCATATGTCTATAGTAAATTAACGTACAAATTAACATCGTCATTTCGGTGTTGGTGTTTAAAAGAGAAAAAAAAAAAGAAGGCAAAGGTGCCAAGGTGTGGTATGTGGGAGGGGTCTGATTCTGACATAAAGTAACATAACCTCTTAACTAGAATATTCATACGTCATAACCTCATACACCTGGGCGTGCAAGTTCTTAACCATGGTCACCTTTCTTAACCAAGGATCCTTAACCTAGTCACTTTCCAACCCCTATATATACACACTTGATCCCCACATGCTCCATAACACATGACACACGTCCATCTCCAGATAAATCCCATATCCACTCTCTTCATGAGTCACTAATACAATATCATCTTCATCCATTTAATTTCTCCCCTCCTCTATTTTTATTTTAATTAAAATTCTCCCTTAAACATGAAGCCCACGGCAACATTCCTAATCCCAACACTTCTTTGTCTTGCTCTTGGAACAATATTTCAAACTTCTTGGCCATTTAGCACTCTCTTTATCTCCACTTTCCTCACCCTCTTCACTCTTTCCCTAAACTACTGGCTTATCCCTGGAGGTTTTGCATGGAGGAACTACAAAAAACAAACCACAAAACTCACGGGCCCCATAGGATGGCCCATATTAGGAACCTTACCTCATATGGGCTTTCTGGCCCACTCAAAACTCGCTGCTATAGCTACTTCGTTAAATGCGAAGAGGCTATTGGCAGTGAGTTTAGGATCCACTCGTGTTGTTATTAGCAGTCATCCTGAGACTGCTAAAGAGATTCTATTTGGGTCATCTTTCTCTGATCGACCAATCAAAGAATCAGCACGCTTGCTATTGTTTGAGCGTGCCATTGGTTTCGCTCCTTCTGGAACCTATTGGCGCCATCTAAGAAGGATTGCGGCGTTTCACATGTTCTCTCCGAGGAGGATTCAGTGCTTGGAGGGCCTACGGCAACGTGTGGTTGATGAGATGGTGGTGAGGACATGGAACGTGATGGAGGAGAAAGGGGTGGTGGAAGTTAGAGGGATATTGCAAGAAGGGTCACTTAGTAATATTTTGGAGAGTGTGTTTGGTTCTTTGGGTTCGGAAGGTGAGGAGTTGGGGGAAATGGTTAAGGAAGGGTATGAGTTGATTTCGGAGTTTAATTTGGAGGATTATTTTCCTTTGAAGTTTTTGGATTTTCATGGGGTGAAGAGAAGGTGTCATAAATTGGCGGGTAAGGTTACTAGTTTGGTTGGTCGAATTGTGGAAGAAAGAAAAAGAGGTGAGGTGGAGTTGGTTGGGAAGAATGATTTTCTTACCACTTTGTTGTCCTTGCCTAAAGAGGAAAGATTGGGTGATTCAGATATGGTGGCTATTCTGTGGGTAAGTTTACTCTATCTATTAATTTATCTTCTCTCAATTCACAGCTCATTGGATCTTTGATGACCAATGGATATATAAATAAAGTAATACAATAGAAGCATCCCTTTACCGTTAATTGCATTTAAATATGTTCCCTCCATAGTACACACGGAAAAGATTAATAAGTTTTACTTATCATCTTAACTCTTAAGTTGTTAACATGCATACATAACTGTACTTAGAAGAGAAATTCTCAAACTTAAATTGGTGATCAAATTAATTACCGTATATCTTGATTTGTTCAAAGAAATTTCTGAAACATAAACCTATATAGTTCACTATCGTATCTATATCAAGAGTGACATCTACAAGGGCTTAATATTTTAATATTGGAGGTATTTTAGAGAAATAAAAAACTTTGATGTTATGTTGTCAAGTATAATAATTTTCACAAGTCAAGTGATTACATATTCTCATTCATTCTTTATAAGATCTAGATTGGGACTAGCAAAATATTATTATATCTATGTTTCTTCTTTTGGGCTTAGTTTATTGTGCATGTAGAAATTGTAAACTTGATTTGATGCTTCATATAGCTGACCATGAAATTGCTGTTTTATGCGCAGGAAATGATATTTAGAGGAACAGACACAGTTGCTATACTTCTGGAATGGATAATGGCGAGGATGGTTTTACACCAAGACATACAAATGAAAGCCCGCCAAGAGATTGACACGTGCATAGGCCAAAACGGTCACGTGCGAGACGCCGACATTCCGAATCTCCCTTACCTCCAGGCCATAGTAAAGGAGGTTCTCCGGCTACACCCACCAGGCCCATTGCTATCCTGGGCCCGCCTCGCAGTCCATGATGTCCACGTGGATAAAGTCCTTGTGCCAGCTGGTACAACAGCAATGGTTAACATGTGGGCGATATCTCATGACTCCTCTATATGGGAAGACCCATGGGCTTTTAAGCCCGAGAGGTTCCTCAAAGAAGACGTGTCTATCATGGGATCAGATTTGAGACTTGCACCGTTCGGTGCAGGACGTAGGGTATGCCCGGGTAGAGCCTTGGGCTTAGCCACGGTCCATCTCTGGCTCGCACAACTTCTTCATAACTTCATATGGCTTCCAGCACAACCCGTGGATCTTTCGGAATGCCTTAGGCTTTCTCTTGAAATGAAGACACCTCTTAGATGTCTTGTGGTTCGTAGATAAAAGCCCTTGAGCCCAACCATGTGAAATGTGCAATTATGAATATGGATGTGTGTCGTCAATGAGCTAATATCTGATGTTTAATTAATATTATTAAAAGTAGCAAGTCTTCTTAGAAGTATAGTGCAATATTTAGGGATGAGTTTTTCGTATATTTATGAAGCTTATCTCTAAGTTTTATTTCATTCTACTTCTAAGAATATTAAATTATTAAAATAAATATCTAGCTAGTGCGAGTTTAATTGCTAGAAATGAATGTAAGGGAGAGAGTGAATTAAGAAAGATATATTATATTATGTCTCTTTCAAATTGTAAAATGTAAATTATTGCAATTAATGTAATGAAGTTGCTTTGATATGCATGTTTTTTCCTTTTAGTTAAAGAAACTTTTTTTCGATTCATTTTTTTCCTTTTAGGTTCGCGTCTTGTTTCATGTGCCTTTTGTTTAAACAACACGACTCGCATGTGTATAGCAACATTATGGAAAACCAAAAATTTGACTTAATATGCTATTAAGTGATTAAAGTTATATAATTATATAATTTTATTTGGATTTTAAAAAGATTTCAATTTTCTAGTTTTACTCATATTTAATATAAATAACTAACTCTATTATATTTTTTTTATAATTTAAAAGATGTTAAAATTAATAAAATCAAATAAAGAGAATAATAATAAATATTTTCTTAAAATTATACGGTGCCTCATGAAAAAGAATACAAAAACCTTTTTAAAGATGTCTTATAAAATAGTGACGGAAGATACAATTTTATAAAAAATTATGTCGTGTTTTTGTTTACAAGTTTGCTGCTCATGGGTCGGCTGTTCGCTGGTGTAGTGTATGGTATTTAATTTCTTATATTCTTTTTAATGAAATTTTGATTGTTTATTAACCAATAAAAAGCCAGTATATATGTGTACAATTTTATAATAGAAACAAATTTAATTAATATGCTAGATTCAATAAATTAAGATGGCTCATAATTTTGAATTATTCGAAGTTTTGACATGCAGACGACTACACCATATGATAGAATACTGGCACGTAGGTATGGATTGATCGATATAAAACAATTGGGATAAACATATATGTGTATATAGATATTCTAGGGGATGACATCGAAATCGTTTTCCACATATATAGATATATATAGATATAAAAGGGATTTTTGATTTGGGGATAGGGTAAATAAATTTTCTTTTTTATAAAAGCTAGCCAAGATCCAGTACTTAGTTTTCTGCTGGAGATGTCCCACCACTAGGTCACTAACCAAAGTTTAAACCTTTATGTTAATCATTTCTCAAATCAAAGCAACTACTGCTGGTTCTCACTATCTTTAGTTGTCTATTTTTTTATGATGCATTTGTACGTAACTGCTAAAAGCATTAAACTTTAAACCTGTAAAAAATATACACCTTTTTTTTCTATTTTAACCTTTTATATGTAAATAATGTTACTTCCAGTCTACTGTACTCATTTATATATATATATATATATATATATATATATATATATAAACAAAGAGAAATGTTGTTTGTACAATAACAAATTATACATAGAGAGATATAGAGATAAATAAGGGAAAAAAGAGAGAAATGTGAGATGTGATAGAGAGATATAGAGAGAAAATATGTGTTTATATAAATTGTTATATGTCTTTTGTTGTATAAAAATGTTCTCATAAACAATATATTTTTAAGTTAAGCGACCTCAGTTATAATTTTTTTTTCTTAAACCCTATATATATATATATATATATATATATATATATGTCTTTGGATATGTATAGTATTGACTAAATATAAATCACTATTTTCCCGCTTGTTCCTTTCCTTTTGCACTTTGATCGCGCAAGTTTTAAATCTATGCATTCATCTTTTATTTTGCTTTTGTATGGTTGTTCTGGACTACTACTATACTCCTGGTCCGATATCATGGACACCTAGTCGACATCGGCTGACATACTACGCAATCATCAGATGAAGATCCGACATGCTCAAGATATATCCGTGATAACACCTTCGTGGATCACCTGTTTGAGGAATCTGATGCCTTGCATCACGTCTATCTTAGATGATCACTGAAGTACCACCGACATGAAGGTTCCGTCATCACACGTCGGCGATCTGGTACACGGACCTGATATTCACTTTAGCGCATGAGTCCACTTTCTTGTAGGCGCGTCACGCTGGAAATCACGGAGTCCGTTATAACTGCTTAACGGAATTTCCCGCCCAAATTTCATTATATATACCTCGGATCTGAGACGCTTACAGGTACACATTCATTCTACATACTGTTACTCTGCTCATACACGCACTGACTTGAGTGTCGGAGTCCTTGCAGGTATTCCACCCTTTTCTGGTCCAGCTCTGCCGTACGCAGCCGCGAAATCTCCATTGAAGACCAAGCTTGAAGTCACAGGAAGATCAATGGTTATACCTTCTATGTTTTAAACCCGTGACTTCGATATCAAAGAAGTATTTTATTTTAGCTTACTTTAGCTTAGCGGTTCTACACACGTGGAAAGAGAGAAGAATTATCAACTTTATTTTTTCACAACAATGTAAAAATGGGGTGTCAAAGGTTTATTTTCCCAAGAAGTATTGATACTAAAGGTGTGTATAGAGTGGAGGGAAAGAGAAGAATTAGAGGGGTAAGGGAGGGGAAGACGATGAAGGAAAGAGTTTGTAAAAAGGCTTTTAATAAGCCCTTCCATTCCATTCCTTTCCCCTCCAAATTGCGATGGGTGTAATGATTACTATGACACAAAGGAAGTTTTTATGTGTATGGATCCTTTCCTGTGGTGTTGTCTCTCCAACAGCTTTAACTACAAAATAGATAGAAAATAACTACCAATTTTATAGAGTAAGTGTAAAGAGGGAAAAGAAACTAGCGTGGGAGAGTTTGCAAAATGTTTCTTAACCAAAGGGGGGGGGGGTAGGAACTAGACATGGGTATCTTCAATTATGCTCTTTTTAATTTTGGTAAAATGGAGATGCACGATGCAATATGAGAAAGGTAGATCGTAATTGTAAAGTGTTGATATCACTATATATGGATGTTAATGAGAATTTAAATGTTGATATATATATATATATATATATATAAGAATAAGAAAGAAAGTGAAAGATATGTGATGATTAATGTAATGGAATAGAAAGAGAAAAAAGGACAGTGGAATGTAGAGGGAGATGTGAGAGAAAAAAGGTTGTGAAAAATTGAAATTGATTTAGAAAAGGATCGATGTTTTGGAATGTGTTATTGGGTGAGAATAATATGAAGAGGAGATGGCTTAAGGATGGATCCGAGAGTGTCTCTAGGGATGAGAGTGAGATAAGGTTTTGGGAAGATTTATGGGATGGTTGTTTGTCAATTGTATATAATAGGCTATTTGTGGTGTCTGATAGCAAAGGGAACACTTTAACATAACTAGTATCTAGATTTTTAAAGGATTAATCAATCATGGCATACTCATCATTTCCCTTCTATTCATAGCGATTGTTAGGCTCTCACACCAAGTTTTTGTGACTTACCCATTTTTTTAATTTCTCATCTAAATTCCTAGGCAATTGCATATAACAGGTTGCTAGGAGTTTCAAATTATTCCAACTTCATTATCTATTTGGTGGAAATAAATCTTCTCTAGTACTGGAAGCCTCTAGTATGAGAGAGAAAGAAACACACATATGTAGGCCCATAGTACATGTGTATGTTTCTTTCTCTCTCATATATAATGGATGTTTCCAATAACTGGAGAGAAGCTTTTCCTTTATTTGGTAGGTCTCCTTTGATATGGTGGCTATTTTGATGTCATGTTGATTTTTGTACATTCTGAAGCCATAGGGACTGTAGTATAGATTTTTTTAGATGTATTACACAACTCTATACTGAATTGATATATATTGTGTTCTTTGGATATCTAACTACTACAATATGTGACTAACAAGATTTCTAATATTTTGGGATGTAAAGGTATAAAGAAGGTATGGCATGTGTACCGATAAGAGCGTTATAATGTGATGAATGAAGCAAAGCATGAAAGTTGGGATCTTTAAAAAAATCACAATCCTATTTTGAGTCAGGTTTTGATTAGGCAGAGCAATGAGGAGGGACAGGCTCAAATTTTCCATCTCTACCCCCATCCCCATCAAAGGCAGGTTGAGTTTGTGGGTGAGTTTAAAGAAGATAAGGATGAAATTGTAACCACTAACCACATCCCCGTCGGGGTTGGGGAAACCCGTGAATTTTCCACTTTTCTCGTTTTTTATTTTTAATCTTATGAATTTATATATATTTTTAAATAAATAATATATAAGAAACATTTTAATTCAAATAATATATGAAATTAGAATTGAAATATTAAAAAATAATAATATTAAGAATTAAGTCATATTCTAAGTAAAATATATAAGACTAATTTTATTTTAAACTGCTATTATAAAGGATGGGATGGGTATTTGCTCCCCAAACACGCCTCACCCTCATGAAAGTCAAGACGAGGTTGGATTTTCCTAAACTCGATCAAAGCAAGTTTCCCTTATCAAAATTGAGTCAGGATTAAGTTGGTAGCCATATATTCAGTTTTAATTTTCCTTTCTAGGTCCGACCATCGTACTTATAGGTGCACCCCTAATTATTGTTGCGTCATAACAAAATAAGGAAAGTTATGCCTACAAGTAATTAAATAAGGAAAAAGGAAAATCATATTCTTGTGAGGAGCAAATAAAAAAATGTATCTTCTAAGGATCTTGAGATGATAAAGGTATGTTGGTTATGTCAATATCTTCACAAATATAAAATAAAATGCAAGAAATAAATGTTAGATAGCGTGTACTGATCCAAAACACTTGTAATATTAATATTTTTTTTGTGAATAAAGGGCCACTATGGCCAAGAACAAACTAAACTAAGATCCAAAATTGTCAAAACAGTAATGCACAATAGCAAAAGTAGGAATAGACTCAAAAAGCTTGTATTTCCCATCAATCTCGAACCCTTTCTTTGCAAAGTTGTCTACAAGCCTATTACCCTCTCTTAGGATGTGCCTCCACTGCAACTTAGAAACCAAAAGCACCAAATCCCTAATTTTCTTAACCAGAGGGCTAGCTACATGAGACGGTGGGCAATCCTCGGTGACAAATTTTAGAGCCTGAGTCGAATCTACTTCAACAATGAACCTATTCCAACCCTTTTGCATCATAATCCAAAGCCCTCGCTGGATTCCCCAGAGCTCCGCTTCAACCATCGAACAATTTCCCAACCTAGAAGCAAAGCCCAAAAGGCATCCCCTCACTGATCTCTGAAAGCCCCACCACAAGCGGCAGATCCACACCCTATCGAGACAGCTCCATCAGAATTTAGCTTAATCCATCCTTACGAAGGAGGTTCCCAACGAAAAGGTAAACTTCTACTTAGGTTATTCCTCATAAGGATGGGTACCTCCTTCGTAAGGATGGATTAAGCTAAATTCTGATGGAGCTGTCTCGATAGGGTGTGGATATGCCGCTTGTGGTGGGGCTTTCAGAGATCAGTGGGGGAGATACCTTTTGGGCTTTGCTTCCAGGTTGGGAAATTGTTCGATGGTTGAAGCGGAGCTCTGGGGAATCTTGTGAGGGCTTCGGATTATGATGGAAAGGGGTTGGAATAGGTTCATTGTTGAAGTAGATTCGACTCAGGCTCTAAAATTTGTCACCGAGGGTTGCCCACCGTCTCATGTAGCTAGCCCTCTGGTTAAGAAAATTAGGGATTTGGCGCTTTTGGTTTCTGAGTTGCAGTGGAGGCACATCTTAAGAAAAAGTAATGGGCTTGCAGACAACTTTGCAAAGAAAAGGTTCGAGATTGATGGGGAATACGAGCTTTTTGAGTCTATTCCTACTTTTGCTATTGTCCATTACTGTTTTGACAATTTTGGATCTTAGTTTAGTTTGTTCTTGGCCCTAGTGGCCCTTTATTCACAAAAAAAAATGTATTAGTACTTCATCTCTTGCAAATATTCAATGCACAAAAAAAATATATCTAATTTTATATAATTAATATATTTAAATATATGTTTTAAAATAGACATTTACAATTAAATATATTAATCTATGAAGTATATGTTAGATTTAACAGTTTATAATTGATATGTAAATATTACAATATATTTAGTTTTAATAATGTATTTTATTTGAATTTCATGTATATATAAATAATTAAATATTAAAAATAATTACTTTGAATTGGAGGCTTAATTTAAATACATATATTAAAGGATAATTGTTTTCAATTTGAGTTATTATCTTATAAAAATTAATTAATCTAACCATAGTATGCAATCGGTAATATTTCATATAATTTTAAAATTACCATATCCTTTTATGTACTTTAAATTTTGAGATACTAAATAATTATCATATTTTTCAAATTATGCACATACGTTAGCGGACACTCTTGCAAAGCATGATCCAATAATGTATTGTCATATTAATTATTTAATGAATATGACACTTTATGTATTACTAAACTCAATAAATAATATGATAATATGTAGGGTTGGCCCAACCCTTAAGTGGATAAAGTTCTCGCTTTAGGCCCATAAAATCTATCCTTATTTTAGGCCCAAAAAATTATTTAATATTAATATTTTTTAATAAACAAAAAATAGTTAATAATTATTTAATAAATAATATTAAATTATTAAAAGTAACTAAATATTTTTCCTCAAAAATATCCCATTTTATTATGACTTTCTTTCTTCTCATAAATAATATTTCCTAATAAGTCATTTTTATTGATATATGTTTTAAATAAAAAAGTATAATATTTTAGTAGATTACTTTTACTGATTTAAAAATGCCACATCATAAAATTTGTTTAAGCCACAGAGAAAGATAACTCACATCATTCAATAATAGTAATAATATAAAACTTGTTTACACTCAAAATATATATATATATATATATATATCATAAGTGTCCCTTTAATGGTATATTGAAAAAGAGAGTTTTGGTGTTATATAATAAATCATTATAATTAATGAACACCGATCAAGCTGAAATTTAAGTATGTTGAATTAAATTGTTTTAATATTGTAAGCAATGTCAGACTGATCATTCACTCGATCAGGATACTAAGTCAAATCAATGGGTCACTAGTTTAACTAATGAGTAAATGGTTAAAAGTTAAACTGAAAATATATTAAAATATATGTATTTATGAAATATATTTTTTAACATAAAGATAAGTGTTCATATTAATTATTAATTGTATCATAGTGTTTTTGTTTAATTTATGTATAGACTATGTTGGAGTTCCCTCCTCAAATTGTGGTTCACAAGTCACAATGCATGGAAAAAGGGGGATGAACATTCCAAGGTCATGGAATTAATCTTTGATCTTGAGACATACACATTCAACTTTGAAGAATGTATTGGGGTTTTCTAGAACTCATTGGAATTGTGGAAATTTATTAACCTCTATTAAACACTCTTTGGAGAAGCTACACTTTTCTCCTATAAATAGGAGAACTTGTAAAGATTCGCATCATCCATATCCAAGTGAAGAAAATCTAAGAGAGTTAGAGAATCCTTTGTATTCCTGTTTGAGAGAAAAAGAGAGTTCCATAGAGAGATAGTTTTGTATACCATCCGAGAGAGTGAGATTCATAGAGAGATACTCAGAGATTGAAAGAAACATTTTGTAATCCTACTTTTATAGTGGAGATCTTTTACTGGACTACGTCCCGTGGTTTTTCCCAAGAGGGTTTTCCACGTAAAAATTTTGGTGTCATCTTCTTCTCCACTCTTTTATCTTTATGCTTCCGCATAGTGCCCATGTTGCGTTCACAGAGGAGGGAATAGGTACTGTTGTTTCCCAACAGTGGTATTAGAGCAATTGGTTCGAAAAGTCATAGTCCTGTGCAATTCAAGATGGAAGGAACATTCGCTCATGATGGAGACATGTTCAAGCTAACTGTAGATAATTATTCATATTGGAAGCCAATGATGGAAGACCATCTATACTGCAAAGATTTGTATGAGCCAAACACAAATAAGGAAATGCCAGAAGGGAAGACTGAAAAAGATTGGGAGATTCTGAATCGTAAAGTTGTTGCTATGATTCAAAAATACATCGACAAAAGCTTGTTTGAGCATGTGTCGACTTATACCAATGTGTATGAGTTGTGGACGAAGCTTGAATCTATGATTCAAAACAAAACTCCTAGAAACAAAGCTCATCTTGTCAGACGGTTGGTAAAATTAGAGTACTCTGATGACCAGAATATCATCGAGCATCTAAACACCTTCAAAGGTATTGTGAATCAATTAATGAAAGCAGATATGAAGGTTGATGATGAGTTACAAACTCGTCTACTCCTTAGTTCTCTACCTGAGAGCTGGGACACATTGGCTGTCACTCTCAGCAACTCAACACCAGACAAAAAAGCTTAGTCTTGATACTATTACAGATAGTCTGCTGAATGAAGAGTCTAGAAGGAAAGAAAGAGGAATGAGTAATCACTCAGAAGCCAATGTTGTTGAGAATAGAGGAAAGAGTGAGCATAGAAGCAAAGGAAGCCGTGGAAAGTCACGAGGAAGATCCAAGTCTCACCCTAGAGGTTTGACATGTTTCTATTGTGGAAAAGATGGCCACAAGAAGCAAGAGTGTAGATTCTTGAAGAGAGATCAAAAGGCTGGATCAGTCCATCCTGACGTGAAAGATCCCAAAAAGAAGTTCCCAAAAAGAAGTTGGAAGAGAAAACCACAACATCGGTGGCATCGGACGACGAGAATGTGCTCCTTATTAGTAAGGTAAATTATCTAAATGTTACTTTTGGTGATTGCACTTGGATAGTTGATACCGGAGCATCTTTCCATGTTACTCCTCATGAAGGATTCTTCACATCTTATCAAAAAGGAGATTTTGGAATAGTGAAAATGGGTAATCATGTCACAAGCAAGATTGTGGGCATAGGAGAAGTGACTTTGATGACAGAAAATGGAAACAAACTTGTGCTAAAGGAGATAAGACATGTACCTGAGATGCGTTTAAATCTTCTCTCAATAAGTAAGCTAGATGATGTTGGAATGAACAACCAATTTGGTTGTAGAAAATGGAAACTTAGCTGAGGAAGCATGATTGTTGCTCGCGGCAAGAAGGAAGGCTCTTTATATATCATGCAAGGAAAGATATGCAAAGGGGAGAGAAATGTTGCTCAAGAAGAAAGTAAGGAGTTGTGGCATAAAAGATTGGGTCACATGAGCGAAAAGGGTTTAGAGATCCTTGCGAAAGATCATCTCCAAAGCATAAAAGAACAACCACTTGAATTATGTGAAGATTGCTTAGCAGGTAAGCAGCGCAGAGTATCCTTCCATAGATCTGATAGTGGAAGAAGAAGAAAGCATATTTTGGATCTTGTACATTCAGATGTTTGTTCAACGTCTGAAAGGTCCCTTGGTGGTGCTCAATATTTTGTTACCTTCATTGATG
This sequence comes from Sesbania bispinosa, assembly GCA_026901365.1. Classification (NCBI taxonomy): domain Eukaryota; kingdom Viridiplantae; phylum Streptophyta; class Magnoliopsida; order Fabales; family Fabaceae; genus Sesbania; species Sesbania bispinosa. Next base: position 165,888 of record QLOH01000297.1, on the reverse strand, counting down.
ACCACTCTAGAAAGTTGTGGGTGTATCCATTAAAGAGAAAAGATGAAGTCCTTCGAGCCTTCAAAGAGTTTCACGCCTCAATTGAACGAGAAACGGGTAAAAAGTTGAAATGTTTGAGAAGTGATAATGATGGAGAGTATAGAGGTCCTTTCGAGCACTATTGTAAGACTCACAAGATTAGACACGAGAAAGTACCTCCCAAGACACCTCAAATGAATGGTGTAGCTGAAAGATTCAATAGAACGATTGCCGAGAAGGTCAAAAGCATGTTGTCTCATGCAAAACTTCCTAAGTCATTCTGGGGGAAGGCAGTGGTTACTGCAGCTAATTTGATTAACTTATCACCCTCAAGACCATTAAATGGAAAGATACTAGAAGAAGTATGGACTGGTAAAAAGGCCTCATATCGCAACCTGGGAGTTTTTGGATGTAAGGCATTTGTTCATATTCCAAAAGATGAAAGGGCAAAGCTTGATGCTAAGGCAAAAGAATGTGTATAGCTTGGTTCACCAAGAGATGAATTTGGTTTCAGATTATGGGATCCTGCAAATAAAAAGATTGTTCGAAGCAGATATGTGGTGTTCTTTGAAGACCAGACAATCCAAGACATCAAGAAAATGGAGAAACCAACACTTAAGGTGAGAAATGATCAAAGTCCTCTTGTGGTGAACAACTCAGGGGGAGAGACTCCTCAGACAAAACCAAATCAGGAGCTACAACTTGATGAGATGGCTAAAGAACCTGATTAGAGAGATCAACCTAACATAGCACTATGAGATCAAGCAATTTAGAATGTTCAATAGGAACCCCAATTGAGATGATCAACAAGAGAGAAGCAACCATCAAGAAGGTCTTTTTCAGATGAATATGTCAACCTTACTGATGAAGGTGAACCTCAAAACTTTACAAAAGCCACTGAGATGGAAGACAAAGACAAATGGTTGCAAGCAATGGAAGAAGAGATTCAATCCTTAAAGGATAATCAGACATATGATTTGGTAGAATTACCATAAGGAAGAAAAGTATTACAAAACAAATGGGTGTTCAAGCTCAAGAATGAAGAGAACAATCCAAACCCAAGGTACAAACCACGAATTTTCGTGAAGGGGTGCAACCAAAAGAAAGGAATAGACTTTGATGAAATATTCTCACCAGTGGTGAAGATAACATCTATTAGAGCAATTCTCGGTCTGGAAACAAAACTAGACCTGGAGATTGAACGATTGGATGTCAAAACAACATTCTTACATGGAGACCTAGAGGAGGAAATTTATATGGAGCAACCAGAGGATTTTGAAGAACCAGGCAAAGAACACTTGGTGTGTCGTCTGAAGAAAAGTCTCTATGGTCTAAAGCAAGCTCCGCAGACCATTGTGTGTTTGTGAAGAAATATGAAAATGGTGAGTCCATCATACTTCTCTTATATGTTGATGATATGATGATTGTGGGGAAAGATAAAATAAAAATAGTTGCTCTCAAGAAGGCATTGAGTAAGTCTTTCGCCATGAAAGACCTGGGTGCAGTGAAGAGGATTATTGGAATGAAAATTTCTAGAGATCATTCCAAAAGAATGTTGTGGGTATCTCAAGAAGATTACATTGAGAAGATTCTCAAAAGGTTCAATATGCACAATGCCAAACCTGCTCATGTTCCAATTGCTGGACATTTCAAACTTAGCAAATCTCAATGTCCAAAGAATGAAGAGGAAAAAGAAGAAATAAACAAGGTGCCTCATTCTTCTGTCGTGGGTAGCCTTATGTCACAAGACCAGATATTGGCTATGCTGTAGGAGTTGTGAGAAGATTCCTATCAAACCTAGGAAAGGAGCATTGGGAAGCTGTTAAATGGATATTAAGGTATCTAAGAGGAACTGCCAAAAGAAGCTTGTGTTTTGGCAATGGAAATGTAAAGCTCATTGGATATTCAGACTCAGGTATGGCAGGAGATGTGGATTCAAGGAAGTCAACGTCAGGTTATTTGATTACTTTTGCAGGGGGAACCGTTTCTTAGCAGTTAAAGGTTTAAAAATGTGTGACATTTTCTACAGCTGAGGCAGAGTATGTATCAATCACTGAAGCCTCCAAAGAGATGTTGTGGATGAAGAACTTTCTAAGAGAATTGGGACATGATCAAGATGATTATGTAGTGAACTGTGATAATCAAAGTACCATCCATCTAACCAAGAACCTCATGTTCCATTCACGTTTAAAGCATATTGACATCCGGTATCATTGGATATGAGAAGCGTTGGATGAGAAGAAATTGAAGATAGAGAAAATTCATACAGATTTGAATTGGTCTGACATGATGACTAAGTCAATGCCAATCAAGAAGGTTGAAGATTGTTGCCAGGTGTTGGTGTTGTGGTGCCTCCCAATTATGTCAGGAAGGGGGAGATTTGTTGGAATTCCCTCCTTAATTGTGGTTCACAAGTCACAATGCATGGAAAAAAGGGGATGAACATTCCAAGGTCTTGGAATTAATCTTTGATCTTGAGACATGCACATTCAACTTTGAAGAATGTATTGGGTTTTCTAGAACTCATTGGAATTGTGGAAATTTATTAACCTCCATTAAACACTCTTTGGAGAAGCTACACTTTTCTCCTATAAATAGGATAACTTGTGAAGATTTGCATCATCCACATCCAAGTGAAGAAATCCTAAGAGAGTTAGAGAGTCCTCTGTATTCCTCTTTAAGAGAAAGAGAGAGTTCCATAGAGAAAAGGTTTTGTATACCATCCGAGAGGGTGAGATTCATAGAGAGATCCTCAGAGATTGAGAGAAACACTTTGTAATCCTACTTTTATAGTGGAGATCTTTTACTAGACTAGGTCCTGTGGTTTTTCCCGAGAGGGTTTTCCACATAAAAATTCAGGTGCCATCTTCTTCTCTACTCTTTTATCTTTACGCTTCTGCATAGTGCCCATTTTGCGTTCAAAGAGGAGGGAATAGGTACTGTTGTTTCCCAATAGACAATGACTTAATTTCAATTCTCAGTTATGTTATTTAGATTTGTTATATATAATATATATATATATATATATATTAAAAATGGCATATGTGACAAAAGAAATGTTGGCATTTTACTTAGTAAAGAACAAATGTTGGACGTTGTAGCGTTGTACTCGAACAGGGCCGATCCACACCGGTTAATGACCGGTTCTAATACCTAATCGATATGCACCCTTGATCAAACCAGTCGTCGGTTCGATTTTTAGTCAAACCGATTTGATTTTAGTAACACTGATTGTAATAGTAAAAAGTCAAAATGCACACACATGTAGTGGTAATAAGAGACCCTCCTTTTTTATTTGAGTTCAAAATAAGTAAACCCTCAAAATAGTCCCTGAAAGATATGGGGTCGGTCACATTAGTCCCTGAAATATAGTAAATTGTAAAAACGTCCCTGAGAAATAGTAACGCCAGTCAATTAGGTCCTTCTGTTAACTCCGCTCTGTTAAAGTTAACAGAACTGCGAGTAAACCCTCAAAATGGTCCCTGAAAGATATGGGGTCAGTCACATTGGTCCCAAAGATAATAAATTGTAAAAATGTCCTTGAGAAATAATAACATCATTTATTATGCTTTCTTTTTCCTCATTGATTTCATTTAATTCCCAAATGTGAGTCATGCCTCACCATTTATGGAAAGGCTGGACTAATGACATTTACCCCGCTATCATGGTCTTATCGATTGAAAATCATGAAAGAAACTGCAAAAGGATTGATCTATCTGCATGAATTTAGCACCAAAAAATATGTCACTGGAGATCTCAAGCCAAGTAACATACTTGTTGGACATAACATGGCACCCTACATCTCTGATTTTGGACTTGGGCGCCTTGCAAATATTGTTGGGGGAACCCCAACCTTGCAATCCAACTGAGTGGTTGTAGAGAAACTCCAAGAGAGACAAAAGAGCTTGTCCACTGAAGTTGCAACTAATATTTTGGGAAATGGTTATCAAGCTCAAGAAGCACTGAAAGTGGTGAAGCCATCACAGAAGTGGGATGTTTATTCATATGGTGTGATTTTGTTAGAAATAATCACAGGGCGATTACCCATTGTCCAAGTGGGTAACTCAGAAATGGACCTTGTTCAATGAATTCAGTTCTGCATTGAGGAGAAGAAGCCACTCTCAGACGTATTAGACCCATATATACTTGGCTGAAGATGCAGATAAGGAAGAAGAGATAATTGCAGTTTTGAAAATTGTGATGGCTTATGTAAATAACAGCCCTGATAAGAGACCTACAATGAGGCACGTGGTTTATGCTTTGAATAAATTGTCCATTTCCTCTGATTGAGAAATTTCAGGGAGTTGTGAATTGTGAATTCAGCTCATGTGTGAAGCTTTTGCTTTTACTCTTACTTGACATATCATTTTTACTTCTATTTCTCTGTGCTTTCTAAAGTTTTCCCCTCATTCAACGGAATATTATTTCAGGATTCATTTGATGGTGGGCTTCCTCAAAGTCATCTTCAACAAAAGATAATGATTTGGCTCATGCATTTTCTTTGTCCTTAAAGGTTTTGGAGTTTCTTTTTATTCTTATGACTCAATTTGTACTTTCCCAAATTTTCTGATTTTGAGTTCCAATTGCATTGAACTTAGACTGCAGAGGAAGAGGATGCAATATGTGAGCTTCTAGTGAAAGGAGACCAATGGACTTGGAGTTCATGATACATTAGCCAAGGGATAGAAAACCAACAATAGCAGACACGGACCAAAGGTGTGTAAAGCATTATAGTAGAAACATATGCATGTATTGGGTGGTCGACCAACAATATTTGGGAATGAAACGAAATCAACGAGGAAAAAGAAAGCATAATAAATGATGTTACTATTTCTCAGGGACGTTTTTACAATTAATTATCTTTCATGGACCAATGTGACCGACCCCATATCTTTCAGGGACCATTTTGAGGGTTTACTCGTAGTTCTGTTAACTTTAACAGAGGGGAGTTAACAGAAGAACCTAATTGACTGATGTTACTATTTCTCAGGGACGTTTTTACAATTTATTATCTTTCAGGGACTAATATGACCGACCCCATATCTTTCGGGGATCATTTTGAGGATTTACTCGTTCGAAATATAAAAAAAAAAGGCCAAGATAGACATGACAATTAAATCAGAACCGAGGGGTACCAACCTATTTTGCCCCAACGTTGACAAGAAAACCCATTTTAACCGAATTTAAGGGAAATTTGATCCGAATCCCAACTCTCTTTTTATGAGGTAGGGGCGGGTTTAGAGGTGTAACTACCCGCTCCTATAAAATATATAATTAAATCACTTTAATTATATTAATAGTCAAGTAATAAAGACAAGCTTAACATATGTTTGATTCCCCTTAAATAAAGTTTTGAATTCAAATATTGTAATTTGTATATGAAAAAAAAACTCATTGGAAGAGTTAATTCCACCATAATATAAATATTTCCAGCTAGAAAGGATTAAGTTTCATAATTCCATATTTGTCTTGCTTAAACTTGAACCAAAATCCACCCTGACATTTCTGGGACCGAGGTCAAGAAGGAAAAACCTACCCCTAACCCACCATATATACTGTGATGCCTAGGTCAACAAAAGTATTATAGGACCCCAGGAATTTATTCGCATCACAAAAGTCAAATTTATCAAAAGAATGACGAAAGACATTTTTTTAATTCATATTCATTACAAAGAAAATGCAATGTAATTAGAACCGTTGTTAGAATAAAAGTTAAAATTGGTTATACACGTTTATTATATAGTGTTTGACTTAATTTTTTTTTAGATTTTTTTCTCCTTAAAAGAAAATTAACCAAAAAGTATCATTTAAAAAATTGATCCTTGAAGAAAAATAACTTACTTTTTATAAAGAAAATTTTAAATTACTAAAATCTATTGTTACTCATTTCTAACTTAAATGTAACTTTTAAATAAAAAAATTAAACTACTAATAATAAACAACTTTAAAGTAATTTTTAAGTTAAAAAAATGGACTAAATGCTACCCATGTATAATTAAATAACCATCATGAAATTTAAGTTATTTGAAAACTACCTAGAGCCAGTTTAGATGAATTTCTCAATAAACACATGACAATAATTATATTTATATTCAATTTTGAAAAATAACTTTAAAATTAGAGTTAGTTTCGAAAATTATTTGATTTTAAAAAAAAATTATTTTCTAATTTTTAGTTTTAATTACAAAAATAATTTTAGTTTTAATTATAAAAAATATCATATTATTTTTATTTTATTTACTATTTTCAAAGTTTTATGCATAAAACAATGAAAAATAACTTTATGTTAATTTTTTTACTGTATAAAACTATAAAATATGAGAGAAAATAAAAAAATTAATTAATAATTTTTATAATTAAAACTAAAACGCAGAAAATGGAAATGAAAAAAATTTTCTCATCATCAATGAACAATTAATTATATCATTTTTCCTTCTTTTAATTCCCTCAAGTTTTCTTTTTATACGGAAAGAGAAATTTTTTTACTTGGATTTGGCATGATTCTTCTTTCTATTCCCCCTTTCCCAAAGGATAAAATACCATTTTTTCTTCCTTTATAATATATTATATTTTCTTTTTTTTTCTTATTCGAATCAAAAAGTTCATTCTGTCTTACGTACTTCTCTAAATATAAACAACTTTCAAATATAAGATGCTATATTATCAATTGTCTGTTTAAAAAATAAACCCAATAAGATAATTTTTTATGTGCCGAGCTAACTTAATTGGGAAGAACAGACGATGAAAAATTTTGAACCTTCCACTTCAATCTCAGATAGTGGAATTTTGGGAATCTCATGATGTGTATTTTTCAAGTCTGAGATTCTTTAAGTGAGGTGCAATTCATTTTATGATTCACAAAATGATCATTAGAATGTGATGTCTTGGCTAAAACCACGTTCTTTAAACAAGTAAAGTAATTAAAAGATATTTAAGTCACGTCCCCAAAGTTTTTGGCTTTTGTAATCCAAATCAATGTTATTTTCTCGTAGTCTCCTACAGCATAAAAGGCAAAGCCCTTTATTCCCTTCGAAGTACATACATACTCATACTTCCAATAATCGTGTTTAATGCTCCACAAATCTATTGTCTTATTGATTTCGGTCCCCACGTAGCATGACATTAAAGTTAATATTCTTTCAGGCGTGTCCTTGTACCATTAATTGATCATTTTATATGCCAAATTACAAAAGATTCTACATTATCCTTTCACAATATATGTTATTAATAAATTGACAAATACTAACCGGTGTTGTGTTATCAACTTTGTAGTATTAGTTAGAGAATGAACAAATATCCTCACTCTCGTCCTATTTTTTAAATCACTTTTAACTAATTTATTTAGATTAATTGAGGAAATTAGTTAATAGTAATAAATCACTTTCAAAATTATTCTTATTTAAAAATCATCAATTCCATTAATGCCTCGATCCACCTTAATTATATCTCTTTCAATAATCCATTAATTCTTTCTCCACCTTAATTATCTAATTTATTTTTTATTATCTCTTACCACTTATAATTTTCACCTTCATTCTGGTTAATCACATGGCAATACTTAGGGTTGTCAAAGTGAACTCAATCCGATGAGCAGATAAGTTTAGCTCAAAATATGGGTTGGGTTGGGCTGTGAAATTTCAAGCCCGAACCAATTAATTTGACCGAGTCCAACCCTAATTTTGTGTGGCACAATGTGGGTCGTCCTGTGATGGGCTGGGGCAGTCCGTTGGTCCGATTTTTTTCTTTTATTTTTCATATTTTTATAAATGGTAAAATTACAAGTGATAAATTTAACACTGCATTTGTTAATAGTATCTATTTTAAGACTAATATTGCATCTTTTTATTTCTAACATTTGTTGATTGTTACAATTATCACACTTTATTTTCATTATTATATATATTTTTTGTTATTTTTTAGTATAGTATAACAACTTATTATATTTTATTTCATTAATAAGATTATAGATTAATATAAAATACAATAGATTACATATATATTTTAATTTTAGTTTAAAATGATGAAAAAATTATTAATACATTGAATTATTTTAATAAAAAAATTATTATATTTTTAAAAAGTTAGCGGCTAGGGGTGAAAATAGGTTAGGCTAGGCTTTAGTAGGCCTGAGTCTGGCCTGACTTCTAATTCTTAAGTCTGAGCCTGGGCCTGTTACCTGTTACAGGCCTGTGTAAAAGTCTGGCTGGTAAGTAAGCCTGTTTTCATAACAAGGCCTACAAACAGGCCAACATGCCTATAAGTCTATGCAAGCCAGAAGGCCTATAAACAATTTTTTTATATAATTAATATAATATTTTTTTTATTATATTCTAGTTTTTTAATTATATATAGTTATTTATATAATTAATTTAATATATTATATAATATTATATTAAACAAGTCAGTCTATCAGGCCTAACAGGTTTTTCATAAGCCTAAAGTCTGACCTCTTTAACTAAACAAACTTTTTAAAAAGCCTTAGACTGACCTTTTTAATAAACGAGTCTGACCAGACCAGACCATAAATAGGTCAAGCCGCAAGCCCCTGACAGGTCATACTGGCCTATTCCCACCCCTATTAGCGGCCCATGGGCCAGCCCGCAACCCGCAAAGGATTGGGTTGGACCAGTAAAATTCTGGCCCAACACTAAATCAGGCCAACCCTGCCCGGCCCGAATTGACACCCCTACTTCTACGGTGAAGAAGCACTTTCATTTAGCTTGAATGTACTCCTATTAAAAAAAAAAGTTTTTGAAAAGTATAGAATAATTAAGTGTGACATATTATTAAGAGAAAACTTGGAAAAAAACTATTCAATGCTTCATAGAATTTTTAAAGTGACTTATATAAAGGGACTAAAAATCTACACTTTTTAGGATGATCACTATTAGCTCCAGAAATGATTTCAATTTTAGAATTGTTAGTGAGACTTGAGAGAGGTGTATGTGACATTGAATAATAAAAAATATCAAGTGTATGAGGATTGGTATGAAGAGAAATTTCTTTATTGAATTGATCTATAGAAATATGAGAATTGGAAAGAATATTGTGAGAAATAGAAGGGGTGATCGGACTGCCAATTGACTTCAAAGGAAAACAAGTCTCATAAAAGACAACATTTCTAGATACACAAACCTCTTTAGTCCGTAAGTCATAAAGGATATATCCTTTGGTGCTTTCTTTATGTCTTAAAAACATGGACTTTCTAGCTCTTGGACTGAACTTATACCTATGTGCAAGCAAAGTAGTACCATAAGCCAAATAACCAAAAACTTTTAGGTGAATTGAGTTTGGTGGTTTGTTGTGAAGCAATTGATATGGTTATATATTCTTAAGGGTTATACTTGGTATGCGATTAATCAAATGCACTGCATGTTGGACAACAAAGTTCTAAAAAGATTTTGGTAATTGTGCTTGAAAGAACAATGCTCTTGCAACATTTAAAATATATTGATGCTTTCTCTCTACAACACCGTTTTGCTGCGGTGTCTCAACACAAGTAGTTTGGTGAATAATGTCTTTGTTGGAATAAAAATCATGCATAAAAAATTCACTGCCATTGTCAGTTCTAATAGTTTTAGGTTTGATTTGAAACTGTGTCTCAACAAGTGTAGTACAATTCATGATATGCTTGCTGGTTTCATTTTTTTCTTCACAAGAACAATCCAAGTCAACTTAGAAAAGTCATCTAATATAATTAAGAACTATCTATGGCCATATAAAGAAGGAACACCATAAGGACCCCAAACATCCATATGAAGTGACTGAAAAATTTCATTTGAAGTCGATTGATTAGTTTTATAAGGTATTCTTTTCTGTTTGGCTAGATGATATACATCACAAGGTGACATTTTATTATATCTAGAAAAAGGAAATTGACTTGATAAGAGTTGGTGTTGTGAGGGAGACAAGTGACCAAGTTTGAGATGTCGAATGGTCTAGCTTGTGAAGAATTGCAACAGGTGCTATATATTGGCATTCCATCGAGTAATCAGAGTCATCTCCATGGTTTAACACCAATAAGTTATTTCGCATTCTAGCAAAACAAATCACCCTCTTAGTAATGTCCTGCATTATGTAACAAAAATGTTTAGTGAAGGTAAGGGTACAAGATAGAGTCTAAAGCAATTTCGTGTTTGAGATTAAGTTCACTTTAAAATCAGGAACATAAAGGACATCTTGCAAGATTAAAGATTCTGAGATTTTTACACTACTGAAAATTTTTGCAGCAACTCTTAAACCATTAGGCAACTTGATAAAAATAAGGTTAATTTTATGAGAAGAAATAAATGAAGGAAGATAAAAGCTTATGTAATCAGTGGCTCCTGTGCCCAACAGCCACTGTGAGCTCACTTTACCTTCAGTTTTGGTTATAGAGGGAGTGGATAAGGCTGAAACATGGTTGGAGGTTTGGAACATATTTAAGGAATGCACAACAGGTGTAAGCTCTTTGTTGGACTGTTGAATAAGAGATAGAATGCTCCAATATTTCTTTGGAGTAAAAGGAGTAGATGAACCCTGTTCAGCAGACATTAGCACTGGTGAGGAAGTGGTTTCAACATAATTCACAACCTTTTTTTGCACAATATCTAGGGGAAACCCATTTTTATAATAACATTAATCAATTGTGTGATTAGTGCGACCACACTCAGTCATATTTTCCCAAAATTCTGACCTCTTCCAGCAAAGTTCATACCTCTTCCTCTAGCAAAGCCTCCTCTGCCACCTCTTTTATTTCCTCCAAAGTTTTAATAAGTGGTCACATTTGAAGCTATTCTATTACCAGACAAGGGTCAGACACAATGCATGAAGAAAGTTTCCTTTCATGTTGTATGACCAATTAAAATACCTTTGTGATGGAGGACAAAGGGTCTAACATAAGAATCTGGGATTTAATGTGAGAATATGGTTCATTTAATCCTTTTAAGTAACATATTATATAGTCTTGCTCTCTATAAGCGGTGATCAACTAAACGAAGCCACAATTGTAAGGAATTGCACAACTGCATTTAGGAATGGGTCGAAAAGTTTCCAATTCATCTCATAGAGTTTTTAGTTCAGTGAAGTAATTAGTTGTTAAAAGTTCACCTTGATGGATGGACTCCACCATGGAGTGATGAAGCCATCTCAATACCATGTTATTAATGCAGCGTTCTCAAGCCCCGTATAGCAGATCAAGCAAGCATGGCTTAGATATAGATCCATAAAAAAAATTGAGTTTGTTTTTAGAGAGAAGAGCTAGTTTCATTGCCCTATCCCAATGATGATAGTTTTGTCCATCCAAAATAGAAATGACAAGAATGAGAGATGGGTTTTTCATTTGGGTGCAAAAAGTAAGGGTTTGATAGGTCAATAACAGAGCTTTGGTTATCCATGGTGAAAGAAATAAAGATATATGGATGCTATTGGTGACCAGAGCTCTGATACCATCTCAGTAATGGAAATAGTCATTTTGTATAGTCATTGATTGGAATCCAATTGTTACAAGGCTATTTAAGGATGTACACAGAAGGTTCGACAACCTGTGCCCATAATACAGAAAAAAAAAACAGTAACGAGAATATTATTCTGGCACCATCAGATAATTATAAAAATCCAAATGTACGAATGACAACTAAGGGACAACTCAATAGGTAAGAAAAAGACTTAGCAAAACAAATAAGAAATAAGTTTATATTAATTTAATACTAAGTTTAAGGCTCATGAGATTGTTGTCGCCGATCGACCATGAAGTTGCGGAACAATGAAGAATGAATGGCTGAGACGCGTAGATATACGCTGTCCTTAAGGGTTATTTCGCGGAGTGCGTAGCCCCCCAGGATTTAACAGCCCCTTCCCGGAAGCACCGAGGTATCAGAACAGTGAACACTGATAGCAGAGCAGAGCAGAAAAGAGAAGAGGAGAAGAGGAAGTGAAGTGAGTAAAACTGATAGAGTAGCTCGGTATTTATAGGCAAATAAGGATTAGTCCGTTAGCAATTTCGAAAAAAGGATAAGGATTGATCCAGATATAGTGGGTGGTTACCAACAAGATTATAGGAAGACCGAGTCAAAAACAGTCCATCAAAATTTGACCGTTTCTGGATAAGCTTAAAAAAACGGTTCTAAAAAATCAGAATTTAAGGTTCAAAAATATTTTAAAGGGAGCTGGAGCAAAAGACATGTAAGGCCCAATATCACGCGCAGGGGGGGCAAATCCACCGATTTGCACTAAACCGAGCAACCAAGGCCCGTTCTCATGCGCGCGAGCCCAAGCCTTTCTCAAGTTGTTTGAAAGGTCCAATCACACTTTAATATATAAGCACTCTAACATGCTTTACTCCAAGCAATGTGGGACTTGAGTTTTTGAAAGGTTTTGAAATACTCTTAAAGTTTACAACAATCCCCCACATATTTCAAAACATTTTCAGAAAACGAAAGAGAAAGAAAGGAAAAAAATTGCTCTGCTTTACGACATGGATGTCAATGCATTGAATCTGGTGTCTTTTGGACTATGAACCAGACCTAGATTGATAAGACTTAACACACAAGTGAGTTGGTGGAGCAAGCTCTATGAACCAAAACACTTTGTTGTATGTTAGCAGTGTACCAATCACATTGCACCCCTATAATTTCCACTGTTAACGTCGTTTTGCGCTAATAGGCCATGCGCGCGCCTGGTATTCTTGAGTGCTCTAGAGATTTCGCCTCAATCTCATACAAGCGGCCCCACTTGACACTTATATAGGTGATTTCATCAAGTGTATGCTGCACTTCATACACCACCCATAAGGGATATGAAAATCATTAAAAGCTTTTAAGCTTATCCTCTCAATAATGCAGTCTAACACATCTCACACCATAGGAAGGGACTATAAATATTGTGCTAGCAGAACTAACAAGTGACTTGTTTTTACCCATATGAACCTTCTTCATGGGATCTCCAATCACAAAGGTTGGGTTACCATCACTGTTAATTTCATATTGGTTTAAGTCTCATTCCCCTCGATGTTTCATATAAGAATTTCCTTCCCAAATGCTTTGTCAGAGGATCGGCCAAATTCACTTCTGACTTCACATAATCAATGGATATTATTCCATCCTTTAGAAGCTGCTTTACCACACTATGCCTTAGTTGCATATGTCTGTTTTTACCATTGAAAGTCTTATTCTTTGCAATGGCTATTGCCGCTTGGCAATCACAATACATTGACACTGATGGGGTTGGTTTTATTCCCAAAGGAATATCTGCTAAGAAGTTTCTCAACCACTCAACCTCACTACCAGCCAATTCCAGAGCTACAAACTCTGACTCCATAGTTGATCTTGCAATTATAGTTTGTTTGGCTGATGTCCAAACTACCGCACCACCACCGAGTGTAAACACATAACCACTAGTGGACTTTGTCTCATCTGAATCTGAGATCCAGTTAGCATCATTGTATCCTTCCAATACAGCGGAAAATCCACTATACTCAATACCATAATCAATGGTACCTCTCAAATATCTCATGAGTCTCACAAGTGCAGCCCAATGATCCTGATTAGGATTTTGGGTATATCTACTCAACCTACTCACAGCATATGATATGTCAGGTCTAGAAAAATTCATCAAGTGTAGCAAACTCCCAATAATTTGGGCATACTCAGATTGAGCAACAGGGTCACCTTTATTTTTCTTTAATTGAGTGCTAGCATCATAAGGGGTACTCACTGGTTTGTCATCGAAATGACCAAACTTCCTAAGAAGTTTCTCAACATAGTGTTCTTGGGATAGTAGTATACTATCACCCTTCCTTATGATTTTAACACCCAATATCACACTTGCTTCGCCCATGTCTTTCATGTCAAACTTTGATGCAAGAAAGCTCTTTGTAATGTTAACAATATAATCACAAGTACCAAATATAAGCATATCATCAACATATAGACAGATAATCACACATTCACCATCTATAGTTTTTGTGTAGACACATTTATCTACTTCAACAGAAGAAAAGCCACCATCAAGCAAAGTCTGATTAAATTTTTCATGCCACTGTTTAGGGGCTTGTTTCAAACCATATAGGGATTTGAGAAGTTTACAAACTCCGTTTTCTTGACCAGAAATAACACATCCTTCAGGTTGAGACATATATATTTCTTCTTCTAAGTCACCATTTAAAAAAGCGGTTTTTACATCCATTTGATGTATAACCAATTTATAAATAGAGGCCAAAGCTATTAAAACTCGAATGGAAGAAATTCTTGTCACTGGAGCAAAGGTATCAAAATAATCAATATTTTCCTTTTGAGAAAACCCTTTGGCTACTAGTCTACCTTTATATTTTTCAATAGATCCATCAGGATTACATTTTCTTTTAAAAATCCACTTGCATCCAATTGGTTTTGCTCCAGGAGGTAAATCAACCAGAGTCCAAGTTTTATTTTTTGAAAGAGAATCCATTTCGATTTTAATAGCTTCATTCCAAAATTTAGCATCAGAAGAATAAAGAGCTTCAGAAAAACTTGAAGGATCATTACCAATTAAGTAAGTATAAAAATTGTTTCCAAAGGAAGTTTCTTTCCTTTGTCTTTTACTTCTTCTCAAATCCTCATATGAGTGCTCATTATTAATTTGAACAGTAGCACGAGAAATAGATCCAGACTTCAAAGGAAACACATGTTCTAAAAATTCAGCATTCTTGGTTTCTATAATTGTATTATGATCAAGCACATCACTTTTTAGAACAAGAAATCTATAAGCAGCACTATGCTCAGCATAACCAATGAACAAGCAATCAGATGTTTTAGATCCTATTTTCCTTTTCTTAGGGTCAGGAAGCATAACTTTGGCTAGACACCCCCACACTCTAAGATATTTAATGTTGGGTTTATAACCTTTCCATAACTCATAGGGTGTTTTACCAGTTTTCTTATGGGATATTCTATTTTGTAGAAAACAAGCAGTGAGTAAGGTTTCCCCCCAAAGGTTATCAAGTGCTAAGGAACTAACTAACATTGCGTTCATCATTTCCTTCAAGGTTCTATTTTTCCTTTCAGCCACTCCATTAGATTCAGGTGAATAAGGTGGGGTAATTTCATGAATTATTCCTTCTTTTTGGCAAAAATCATCAAAGAGCATGTATTCACCTCCCCTATCAGATCTAACTCTTTTAATTTTCCTATTTAGTTGGTTCTCTACTTCTGCCTTATATGTAAGAAACATGTCAAAAGCTTCATCTTTATTTCGAATTAGATAAACCTTAGTAAATCTAGAAAAGTCATCAATAAAGGTCACATAATATTTCTTACCACCTCTAGTCATAGTTTGTTTTAAATCACCTAGGTCGGTATGAATTAAACTAAGTAATTCAGTTTCACGTTGCACAGAAGGATGTGATTTCTTAGTTATTTTACAATCAATACATACATCACATTTGATTTGACAATCATAGTTAAGATCTGAAAGAATACCAAGGTGTTGCATTTTCTTAATATATGAAACATTCACATGTCCTAATCTAGTATGCCACATAGCAGTTGAATCAATCATATAAGCAGAATTCTCAATTTTATTGATAACTTCAGAAATATTAAGTACAAAGAGTCCCTTATCACAATAGCCTTTCCCAACAAAAACATTGTTTTTGGTCATTACAATCTTATCAGATTCAAAAGAGACCTTAACCCCAACTTTTCCCAACAAAGATACAGAAACCAAATTAGCTCTAATGGTTGGGACATGAAGTACATCACTTAAAGCCAGTGTCTTTCCAGATGTGAGCCTCAGAAGAACCTTTCCTTTCCCTTGAACTGTAGCAGTTCTAGAATCACCGAGGTAAACCAGTTCTTCTTCATCCCCTACAGGTGTGTAGGAGGTAAACGCATTTCTATTAGCACAAATGTACCTGGTAGCCCCAGAGTCTACCACCCATTTGTTCACATATGTGACAACATTCACTTAAGAAACGACTGCAATAATTATGTCATCTCCTTCAGCCAGGTTAACCCTTGGCTTGGGAGGATTGTCGTTCCTCATCTTGTGTCGGCATTGGGGTGCATGGTGACCTAGCTTTCCACAAACAAAACAAATACCTTTCTTTTTTAAATTGGGGTTATTAGGTCCAGGAACATAGTGATCGTGTCTCTTAGGTTCGTACCTTTTTTTCTGAGACTTGTTTTGAATTAAGTTAGCCCGTGCAGCCAATGCTTTTGCTCTTGCCTCTTTAAGCTCCCTTCTGTTGGTGTCTTCAATGATGATGTGGGTAATTAAGTCTGCGAGAGACAATTGTTTGTGTTTATGTTTGAGTTGCTGTTTGTAGTCTTTCGAGGATGCAGGCAGTTTCTCGATCAAGATTCCCGCTACGAATTCGTCTTGTAACTCAATATTTTCTCCTTTTAGATCCTCGAGCAGTTTATGATACTCATTTATCTGGACCTTGATGTCCTTGTCTTCAGCCATCTCCCACCTGTAGTAATTTCCGATGACGAATTTCTGCTTCCCAGCATCTTCAGCCGTGTATTTTAGATTAATGGACTCCCAGATTTTGTTTGCCTCATTGTATGAGCAATACACATCGAAAAGCTCGTTAGATAAGGTACTGAGAATAGTGTGACAACATACCTTGTTTGCAGTATTCCAGTTTTCAGTGACGGCAGTGTCTGTCAAGGATGCTGTATAGACGTTCCTGCCATCTGCAATAAATTTGACCTCCAAAGACTTCGATCTTAGAGATGTCTGGAAACGGCTTGGCGTAGTGGATAGGAGGAGGAACCGAGGTAGGAGTACGCGTAGGCGTGCCATCTGCATCTCCATTGTCTGGACTGGCGCTGTGAGAAGAGGAGAAGAGGAAGTGAAGTGAGTAAAACTGATAGAGTAGCTCGGTAATTATAGGCAAATAAGGATTAGTTCGTTAGCAATTTTGAAAAAAGGATAAGGATTGATCCAGATATAGTGGGCGGTTACCAGTAAGATTATAGGAAGACCGAGCCAAAAACAGTCCATCAAAATTTGACCGTTTCTGGATAAGCTTAAAAAAAGGGTTCTAAAAAATCGGAATTTAAGGTTCAAAAAATATTTTATAGGGAGCTGGAGCAAAAGACATGTGAGGCCCAATATCATGCGGGGGGGGGGGGGGCAAATCCACCGATTTGCACTAAACCGAGCAACCAAGGCCCGTTCTCATGCGCACGAGCTCAAGCCTTTCTCAAGTTGTTTGAAAGGTCCAATCACACTTTAATATATAAGCACTCTAACATGCTTTACTCCAAGCAATGTGGGACTTGAGTTTTTGAAAGGTTTTGAAATACTCTTAAAATTTACAACAGAGATTGCTCTTAAAACACATACTAGTAACAAGTTAGATATGTTTCAAATCTGATACAAACAGGTAGTAGTGGAATGATAATTTCCCATTCATGATGAAGTGAAGTGCAAGTTGATACTTTTGTGTATGAAGGAAGCAACTGAATACGAATCGGGTGCAAGATGCATGAAGTGAAAGAACAAATGAGATGCATATAATTAGTTATTTTTATTTTTTTATTCTCTAATTTAAATTTCCAAATACTATTTAAAAGTGAAACTCAATTTTCATTGTCATCCCTTTTTTTTGTATTGCTTAATAAGTGCCTTTAGGGCAAGTACTCATATAGGAGTGACAAATGGATGGATTTGGATCAGGATTATAACGGATGGATTGAAACAATCCATTAATCCATTTAAGATCCATTAAAAATATATTATAAAAATCCAATCCATCCATAACCTATTAAATAAAAATCATCCAATCCATCCATTAACAACTATTTTATGGATGGATATCCAATCCATCCATACCTTTTTTAAAAAAAAAAATAATTTTTATTATTCTTTTAAAACATATATTTTATTAACTAAAAAAATTTAAAAACTTTTAATTAAAAATTTCTCTCTCTATATTTTTCATGTATTAAGATTCTCTCTCCTCTCTCTCTCCTTTGTTTTTCTCTCCTCTCTCTCTGCTTAGCAGGCTGAATGAAATAACCCTTCCCTTGAGGAGGCTGCAATTCACACATTCATTCCATCAAAACCCACACACAATTAATCATAATTAATAAATAATTTTAAAAAATTATTTAATTTGCCTCTGCGCATCGTTTTTGTCGAAGAGGAGTCTAAGGAAGCTTGAGGAGTTGTCATTGTGTAGAAAGAGCGTCGAAGACGAGGTGAATTGTGCTGGCGAAGATGAGGAAGAGAAAGAAAAGTTGGAGAAGCTTTAGTGTGAATCTCATAGAGATAAAAAAGAAACAATTGAATGAAAGGTAAAGGTACATTGGGTTATTTTATTTTTTTGTTTGAGTGTCCATTTGGATTTTTAATTAAATAAAATGGATCACAATCCATCCATGAAATTAGATGAATGGATAAAATCCTATCCATTACTTCTTCTTTTTTAATTGGATGGACTGGACTATTTTTTTTCTGGATGGATTGGATGGTTATTGGATTATTGGACTAAATTGACAGGCTCAATACTCAATAACATCATGTTTTTGCTTTGGGGAGCGTAGTTGTCTTAACATGTGTGAAGATTTGTTTTTAATTGTCCCTTGGGTTGGAAATAAGTGAGTGACAAAGTTTCACATGGATTAAGTATGCGTTAAATAAGAACAATGGTAACAATACATTTTTTCTAACATGCTTTTTATTATAAAATAAAATTCATATGGTTCTACTAAATCATATAGGCTACGCTCTCTATCTAGCTAGTAAGATACCAAGTGTAAAGATCCATAGATTTTTTTGGTCAAGATGGGGCATCAAACTAGTTATTTTGATTTGTTGTTTCAGCCCAATAAGAGATCTATCCTCTCTTGGACTTTTTCTTATGGTCTTATACCTTGTTCTGTTCCAAGGGCTGGATTCTTACTTTTGAAGACATACTATGTTGGAAGCAGGATACTTGTGAAGGAACTGTAAGTTCTGCTTTGATTTCTTCTGCAAAAGTCAGCTAGGCTTCCATACATTTTCTCAAAGTGGGCAGTCAAACTATGAAAAATGCTTCCCTACCAATTGCTAGTTAATTAATTATGATCAATTGAGGGAATCCCAGGGTTTCAAGAGCACAGAGGAAGGTCTCTGTCTCTCTGAAAATTGAACAAGTTGTAAAGAAAATTGCCAACTTATTTACATCTCTTCTATAAAGAAGAAATTTTTCATGTTACTTATAATAGTAAGATCTATGTTTGAACCAATCTATTTCCATGGGTTCTATTTTTTTTTCACTTTATCCTGTATTTGTCTGGACTGTTGAAACATAGGCTTAGAACTAAATATTTCATCTCTCACTACACACATTGAGATGTGATCACATGCTTGCTGGAAGATGTGAATGATAACAATTTTCATTTTCATGGAAATGGTCTTTCCTTGGAAGGACTCAAAGCTGGAATGTGTTGAAGAGCATGCATATATGGTCAGGATTCTATGTCTCTTCTGAGTTCTGACATATGCCAGAGGTCAGAGGATGGTGAATTTGAGGATTTTGATGACTTAAGTTAAGTGGATCCAATTTTGTTTATTTTATTTCTGTTACGTTGCTGATTAGATATATTGTTGCGACTTTGCTGTGAATCTAGCAAATCTTAAACCATTATGCTACGTTTTTCTTTTACTTTGTTATTTTAAGTGTTTAATTTAACTAGTAGATATCTTTGCTTTTAATAGTATATTTCATTTAATAGAATACAATTCAATTATGACTTTCTGGCATTAGTTTCTTATATGACTTCTATAGCACTATGAATAAGGTTTTCCTGTTTATGAGGAATAGCATGTTAGATGTTACTTATCAATGCTTTTTCTGCTGTTATTTTTTTCCCCACCCTTGTTATTTAGGGTCCAAAAATGGATATTAATGAAATACCAATGGAGAGTTGGTTTGATGATACTTTTATAACTTCCGTTCTTGTTGATGAGTTTGGTTGGAGTATGACTGTATGAGGTGACAAGCAGAGGCTGCAAATACCAACCAGAGTTTGATCAAGTTTCAGTCACATACATAAGTAGTAAGTACTAGTTAGATTTCACCCGAGTTATTTAAATTTATTATTGTTTATAATAATATTTCTTTGTTTAACAAATGAATATTTAGTACATACTTGAATTAGTAATTATGGGAAAAAAATATATGAAAAAAATATCTAAAAGAGAAATTCTGATTAAAAAATTAGTAAAAAATCATACTTAAATTTTAATATTTACATGACTTTATTTTTTTACTAAACTAGCAAATTTGTCCTATTTTTTTAGTATCATGCAATTTAGTCCTTAAGAAACAAAAAAAAATCAATATATATAATCTCTTATTTCTTATTTTGTCTGCCACTATGGTCTAATAGTATGTTTTCAGTTAATTTTTTTATGATGCGTTACCTTTATTTATACTGTATCACTCTATTTGTCATTATAATGTCTACAGTTGTGGCACAAAAACGACGTCGTTTTGTCAAATTTATAGTTTTGAAGACCTCAACCCCATCAGTCGTGTGCTTCCATATTCTCCCTCCTTCTCTCTTCTTCCCCTTTTTTCGTTGGAAGGTTTCAGCCCCAACGACGTCGTTTTTGTGCTCTTGTGTAGTGTTACTAAATGTGACACATAATAAAAAAGTTAACGGAAAACACAGTTAGACTATAGTAACATACGGAATAATGAATCAGGGATTATATTGAATTTTTCTTTTTCTCAAGGAATAAATTATATGTCCCTAAAAATATTTTTTCTTTTGCTAGTTTAGTTCTTTATCTTTTGTTATTTATGTACATAATAATATTTTTACAAACTTTTTAACTTTATACAGATATAATAAGTTACTATAATTTACTTTGACATATTAAGCAAATTCTCATCAACATATAGGTTATTCTTTTATTTATATATATATATATATATTTTTTTTTTTGATAAATAATATTATTTAAAAGTGAAAGAATATTCTTATACCGATGAATATACTTCGTTCTCAACCTGCAATTAAATTAATCGAACCCAGCTCAAATCCAAAGATACATCAGGTCGCAGTGGATAATTGGTAGCCCTACTGAGTATTGACTATTGACTAGTTTAACTCAAGTAAAGAGATTTTACTTGCTATTGGAACCACCCAATGCACCTACTTGTGCTAATACCCCCACCAACTAATGTCACTGTATTTTACAACAATGATGTGTGTGTCACCTTGGTTTGGTATTGGCAATCACCAAGCGACATCACAATCGGCATATCGAAAATTACAGATCCAGAAATTGCAGATGCGAGAGCTAGCTGAAAAATGGAGGAAGGAGTTTGGTACAGAGGAGAGGATACCAGAGGAGATGACAAGAAAAAAGAAAGATTGGATATATACACTCAAATAGGGACAAGAAAGATAGGTTGGGTACACTCAAATAGGGACAAGAAAGATAGGTTGGGAAGAAAAAAATAAAAGAGAGAGTCGCCCAAAATTTGGTGTGAGAGAGAGATAGAAAGAGAGTAAAATATGTGATTGGGAAATAAAATTTTGACATTCCAATTTTCTTTTGGCGTGAGAGATGGGGAAAAGAGAGTGTTACGACCCCCATATGCAATAAGATAATTATTAATCATTGTGATAATTAAGTATCAAATTCTAATAGATTTAACAATTCGGACTACTCAGCCCGATCTCATATGTGAATAACGGACTTTATCAAATTGAACTAAAAAGTCCGAAAATTATTTAGACTTTTAAAATAAGTGTTGAAACCCTATACTTTTACGGGTAACCTAGTATTTTTGCGTGCTTTTGCGGACTACCCATCTTTTTTATGAGTTTTTTGGGGTGGTGGATTTTATCGAATTAAGCTAAAAAATCCGGGAGTTATCCGAGCTTCTAAAATTAATACCCGACCCTATATTTTTGCGGTCTGACTTGGTCGGGCTAGCCCATTTTACCGGCTCTAGCTCTCCATGGCCAGTCAGAGAGTGAGATCAGCAAAGCACACATTTTAAGTCTCATATTCGGTAAGACCTCAATTTTTATTTAAATATTATATATACAAATATAGTTTGAATATGAGATTGATAAAAATATTTTTTTTAAGTTTAAAATAGAGAAACATTGTTTGTACAACAAATAACATTTATAACAAAGAGAGTCTGCCAGGAAAAAAAAACAGAGAGATAAAGAGAAGAAAAGAAGAAATGTGAAATGTAATGCATAAAGATAAAAAAAACGTGTATTGTATAAATTATTGCATATTTTTATTATATGAATATATTTTCTCTTAAAAATATTATTAATTATTAATTGCTAATATTTCTTTTAACATTAAAATTAATTAATTAATTAATTAATATGTAGCAATTAAGAGTTAATAATTTCGTCTTTAAATTTAGAGTCTTCTTACTACTATAACTTTTTGTTTGAAAAAATAGACCCCTCATATTCTTAATAAATAGGCTCTTTCAGATCCTAAAAATATATATTTAATTAGATACTTTACTTTAGGCCAAAATATATATGTTAGGCCAATTCTGAAACTCTCCCACTAATAGACTAATTTTTCGATAATTTTAAATATTTTAAGTATTTTATTTCTTATGTAGTAATTATTTTTTTTCTCATCAAGTAATACTTTATAAAAAAGCATGTATGAAGTAAATATTGTATATATAGCTGTCAAAATGGGTTACCCGGCCCGGATTGTCCCAGCCTAAAGTAGGTAGTGGGTTTTTACTGGCTGGTTTAAAATACCTGGCTAAAATTTGGTCTGGTAAAATTAAAGCCCGAGCCCGACCCGGATCGGGTAGTGAGCTTATAAGGGTCGGCCCGATTAAAACCTAATTTATTAAAAAATGTAGCTCATTAAAAATTATAAAGAATTATACTTTTACAAAAACTAAAAAAATTACAATATAATTATAAAAAACATTAAAAAAAGAGTTCATAAACCCTAATAAAACTCATTCAAATAAATTTAAAATACATTTTAAATTCCCAAACGCATTCATCCATCAATCATATTAAATTTAGATACTTTTAACACATTTAAATAAATTTAAAACACATTTCTAAGTTCCCAATCCATTCCAAAACACATTAAAAGATTTTTCTCAACTTTTCATTTTTACTTTTCTAAATCTATCCTTTACTGATAGAAAAGTAGACGGTTTATATCACAAAAAATATTCAATGATGAGTATTCGAAATAAAATAAAGAAGTGAAAATTACATTATATATATTATAAAATGTAATTTATATAAGTATTTCATTTACTTGTATTTTACAAACTTTGTTAGTGTTTTTTTATGATTATGAAAAAAAATCAATATTTTTAATTGAAAGTTTCGTAGTTGGTACTTATATATTATAATTTATACTTTGTAAATAAGTGTTATACTATGCTTTGAAAATAAGTCCCTTTGGGTGGATCAAAATATAGGAAAAACGTGAAGTGAACATGACTTCGTGATCATGCAGAAAAACATATGTTTACTAATTGATTGATATAAAAACTTATTATTTGTTGGAAAAAATATATACACTACGTCATTTTTTTATTGTTTACATATATTCGGGTAGCCCGACCCGAACCTAGATTTATTGTGGGCTTTATTTATTTTGGGTTAAAAAACCCAATAAAAATTCAGGCTTTAAATTTTAATGTCCAAGCCCGGTAAAAATGTGGGTTTGGACAAATCAGGCCGATCGGGCTAGCCCATTTCGCCGGCTCTAATAATATGGAGAGAATTCAAAAATAAAAAAAGCCAAGGTAAAGTGTTATTCGCCGGATCCGATTCCACCGTGTTACCGTATCATATTTGTGGCATAGAAATCATCGTCAAAATATATAATATAGCGGAATAATATACATGTTCTCTTTTAATCTTTCGAGGTGAAGTTAATATGTTCGTTCACATTTTTGATTCATTCATTTGATTCCGTTTCCATCTATCTATCTATATATGCACAACGCTCCACTCTGAGGTGAGACCACTGCTTATAGTAACAACTGAAAGGAAACAATGGCCTCCAGCGACAGCGAGGTTTGCAAATTGCAATATTCGGTTTTTTCTTTTTCCCTTTTTTTCCTCTGATTTTCTCAGAGATCTAACGGTCATAACCAATTTGTGAATGTTGTATTTTTTATCTGCAGACAGAGGTCGAGAGCAAGAGTCGTCAAGAACTGAAGCATCTTGGGTTTGTGAAGATTGCTGCAATTCAAGCTTTTGTGTGTATCTCCAATCTCTATCACTACGCAAAGCAGAACTCAGGACCTTTGAGATCTGCTGTAGGAACCGTGGAAGGCACTGTTACTACTGTTCTTGGTCCTCTCTATGACAGAATCAAGGGCGTTCCTCACGATCTTCTTGTTTTTGTGGACAACAAGGTGATTCCTTCTTCTCTTTCTCTTAGTATTGTATTTGAATTCAGATCAGGATCTATTTGTTTCGTTAGTTATATCGGTGAAAAATGCCGTCAAAACCGTGGCAACACGATCCTCTTTATTCCCTAATAGGAACATTAGAGAGAAAGACACTTTTTTTTTGTTAGTAGTATTATTTAGTATCCTGTTATCTGTGCATGCATTCACAGTGGTAACTTTTTGTTTTTCACTCTTATCTCAGAGCATGATACTAATGTAATTAAGGAAAATGATAGGATTTCAGTTGTCTGTCAAATGATAGTATTATTTTGTTTTTTCATAATATTCCACTTCTGGTGGCCTTGAGACTTGACATGCAGTTTGTTACTTCTGTTAGATTCAGTCCCTTAAATCGTCTTGTTACAAGCATCTGGATTAGTATTTTGTGACCTTGTACCCTGTATGCTTGAAATTAACAGTGTTGATGTTTGAATGAAATAGGATATTGTTAGGCAATTTTAGGCTGAAAACTTATTGGAAGTATATATGATTTTTGTGACAGGTGGATGAAGCTACCCACAAATTCGATGAGCATGCTCCTCCTTTGGTTAAGCAGGTAGCAAGCCAAGCCAAGGGTTTGATTCAGGAAGTGACACACAAAGCTGAGAAAGTTGTAAGTGAAGCTAAATCTGGTGGGCCACGAGGTGCTGCACAATATGTGGCTACAGAGTCTAAGCAAATTGTGCTAATTGGGTCAGTAAAATTATGGGTCGGTCTCAACCACTATCCACCATTCCATGCAGTGGCAGAGATGGCAGTTCCCACAGCTGCACATTGGTCAGGAAAATACAACCAAGTGGTCAAGGACATGACTGGAAAGGGATTTGTCGTCTTTGGGTATTTACCTTTAATTCCCATTGATGACATAGCTAAGGCATTTAAACAAGGAGAATCCAATGTGAATGGAGATGAAGCAGCTACCAAGGGTCAGGGATCGGAATCTTAAGATTCTGGTTCTGATTTAGTAGTACTAGTAGCTATTTCCTTTAAAAAATCTGCTACTGACTAATGTTTCGTTGTGTGCTGTATGAATGGAAATGTAAGAAATGGGAATAGACCATGTAACATAACGGAGTCTAGTTATTATGTGATAATGTCAATGGTGTGTTAAATGGTCATGAAGCCTGTTTCGTCTGTTTTTTTCTTGCATAAACTAATTTTTGTTCTATCATTGAGGAATGGAGGTTGAATGCTCCTCGGGACTTGGAATTTGGGAGCACCCACTCAGGCGCTCACCACGATATTAAATTAAGTACCCGAGAACCGGCGAGCGGTGATTCATTATTGCGCTTTGCGAAGCGGATGCCCCTCCCCCTCCCCAAAATTATTAGGTAGCTGTTGGGCCAAAAGCCCATTACACAAGTTTCAATATTTTATGAGAATTAATTATGAGTGAGTTTGGGAAGGCCAATAAGCTAGTCGCTGACTTATTTGACTAGTTTATAAGTTAGTTTGACCAATACAAAAGTGTTTGGTAAGGTACCTCAAAATCGCTTATGTTATGAGCTTCTATTCTAGCTTATAAGCTACTCCCTCCTGTCTTTTTTATAAGGCACTTTTAACTGAATTACAGAGACCAAAGAAAGTAGTTTAAGTGCTTAATTTTATTGGTTTCATAAAAAAATAATACAACATTCCATTTTTACCCCTATTTAATATTATTAGTATATTCTTTCACTAAATAATTGAGATTAAATTCTGCACTAAATATAGTACTAATTCTCACTATCAATTGTATTGGAATATACAAATGTATATGAAAAAGTGCAAAGGTTTAACTCTCTTTCTTGGTCACCTATGTAACAATATTTATAATACCTCGTTAATGAACAATTAGCAAAATACATGATGGAAGAATTTAATAAGGGTAAATCAGGAAAAAAATAAATGTTTCATAGAGATTATCAAGTGTCTTATAAAAAGGACCGTCAATATCTTTTAAATGGTGCCTTATAAAAAGGACCGGAGAGAGTACAAGCTACTTCGCTTAACTTCTAGCTTGTAGCTTACTTTAGCTTATTTTCAATTATAGTGACAAAACCTTTCAATTTCTTTTTACATATTATTACCTATATAATAAGTAATTTAAAAATTACTAATGAATTAAATTATTATTTTCTTTTCACTATTTTATGAAATTATTTTTATATCATACTATTTATTTTATCAATTTCATTATTTATTTTAATTTTTAATTAAATATTTTATCACTAAAAGGTTTAATTAGAATTTAATTATTTTTTAAAAAATATAAAATTATAATTACATAATAATATTTTTTCTAGAAAACACAAATAGAATTTATATAATAAAATTTATGTAGTTATGCACTTTTATGTCATTTTACATTTACCACCTAGCTTATCAGCTAGTTTTACCAAACATCTCTAATTCTATAAACTAGCTTATCAACTTGGAGCTTATAAGTTAGGAACTTATCAGCTACCAGCTAGCTTATCAGCTAGTTTTACCAAACACACCCTATATGTTATTTTTGTACTAACATGTCTAACAAAAAACCAATCTTCGACCTAGCATGGAAACAGGTCTAACTTTGTTACGCGACCCGAGCCTGATCTGCACCTTAAATCTATGGCATAAGTCTGGCTTGTTTATCTGATATAGGCTTTATTTTATGGTCTGTGTCTGGTTTATTTAAAGTTTGGCATGACCTGAAAGCCTGGTTAAAAGCCTGTTTTTATAGTAAGATACTTGAATATATCATGAGCATGTATTAAATACTTATAGGCCCAAGTTTTTTGTGTAAGACAACATACTTATATATTTACACAAGCTAATAAATATATAATTATAAGGCAATATAATAATAATAGCAATATAAAAAATACTACTCCCTTCATTTCATATTGATAGTCGTTTTAGGAAAATAATTTTTTTTTTCATAATATGAGTCGTTCTCTAGTTTCTATGTGAGTATTAATCTCAGTTTTCCATTTTTACCCTCCCACTTTTATGGGAAAAGAAACTTAAAAAACTGTGCACCACACTACTCATTAATATATTTAGGTAAAATGAAAAAAAGTGTATAGTAAATTAATAAGGGTAATTTAGTAAGATTACTATGTCTTTTAAGTCATTTATTATTGTTCTTAATTTGTGTGTAGAAACCTTAAACGACTGTCAAAATGGAATGGAGGGAGTAGTATTTTATTTATATTTAGTTAAATAGGTCGGTTTACTAGACTCAAAAGGTTTTTCGATGGCCCGAAACTTGAGTTGTTTTGCTATATAGGCTTTTAAAAAAACCTTGACCTACTCTATTTAATAAATTGGCCTGACCAGATGTAGGTCAGGCTATGGGCCCCTGACGAGTGGCATGACATGTTCCCACCCCTACTTTAATCTAGAAAAAAATAACGAAAAATCAAATAAGCTAATAGTAAAATAATCATAGTAATTCTCTTTCCATTATGGAATTGAGGTAAACAAAATTCTAGCAAATGTTATACTACTCTGATCTCGAATATAAGAAAAAATAATTAATTTACACTAATTAAGAATATTAGTTGAACTCATTAATTTTTCTCAAACTCATACAAACTGAACAACACTTACTAAACTATCCTTAATTTTTATTACAAAATGAATCATTGGAAAGAAAATATAAATTAAATAAGGGTATTGTGGGATTAACATTTAATAGGGTGGAGGTAGTTAAATTTTACTTACATTTAAGTCCAACAAAATTGAATTTTAAGTTGCTTAACTTTGAGATCAGGGTGGTATTTAAGAAAAATTTAATTAATTTTCATTCTGTTTCCATTACTTCTTTTAATTTTAGTTAAAAGAAATCAGTTTATTTTTCATTTTATTTCATATTTTTAAAAATTGGTACTAAAAATAATGAAAATAAAATGATTTGCTAACAAAAACTGAATAGAAAATGAAAACATAAACCAATCGAACTCTTATCGGTCATTGTAGTGCAGAAAATGTTTTTCATAAAATGAAATAAGATTAAAAATAAATAAATTGTCACTTTTTATAATTAAAACTAAATCAAAATAAAAAATATTTTCTGAAAATAAACACAACAATGTAAATGATCAAAGAAAACATAAATCTTATCGATCATTATTTTTTGCTAACAAATTTCTTTGTGAATCTGTATTGAGAAATTGAACAGTTAAAATATCCAAAATAAAATGAACAAAGAAAACCATATTTGTAAATCAGTCGGATTGGGTTAACTATATCTAAAACCCCAATACACAAAAAAAAAAAAAAAAATCCAAACCGCAATAGTATTTTTTTTTTTTGGTCAACAACCGCAATAGCATTGAAATATACGGAAATTTAACTTTAGCAGTAGGCCATACAGCCCACACTAAGCTTTTTTTTTATTATTTTTTGGTCAACAGCCCACACTGAACTGTAATAAACAGATGCTAATTCGTAAAGGGCTACAGATAAGGTAAGCGGTAAGCCCAACAAGTTAAAATTCGGTAATGTTTCTTAAAAATAAAGAAACTACTTCTGACCAGAAAATAAATAAATAAATAAACTACTATTGTGCAGAGTATAGTCTAATACTCTAATGGTTACAAAGGACAGTAAGAGAGTAACATTATTATTAAAAAAGTCATTATTACTGCCTAAAATATTTATGGCTGCTCAAAGGATAGGGTAGGTCAGGCAAAGCAATAACAAACTTTCAGCTTATCAGAACATAAAACTTGACTCAGGGACTGCTATTCCCATTATACGTAGGTAGAAGATTACTCCTGATCCAGATGATAAAGCTGATTATTAAGTGTATAGAGTTGATCCGGGGTTGCTTTCAGAAATGCATGATGAGCCTCTTAAGCTCTTACTGGAATCAATAATTTTCCTTCGAGAAGTAACATGTATTACTAAGTGTCTGTTTGGTTTAAATTTTGAACCATCCAGAATCAATTCTGCAGAATTGATTTTAAATCACTTCCGTCCAACGTGCTTCGTAAAGTGTGCACATTCATTTTCAACCATTGATTTCTAGAATCAATTCTACTCAACTGTAAACCAAACGGACCTAAGAGTTCCTTAGTTTGACACCGAGGCATGGGCCCATTCTATCAAAAAGAAAAGGGAGGGAATAAGGCTATCAAGACATACCTAGCAACAACTGGAAGAGTTCATAATTGGTGTAAATTATGCAATATGCACTCATGTACAATACTTTTTAAGAAAGGCACATGACTATATTAGTGTTGATGACCACCCACTCAATACTCATTATCATAAGCTCACGATAACTCAGTACTTGATGTGTCACAAACCTTAAGGCCACCAAGAAGTATAGGCAGCACTGAACAGCTATGAACAAATAACACCAATACATTCTCTGGGAAAACTAGCACAGACATTATCTTAATCAACAATATCCAACACATTAAAAGGAGCTAAATATGGAATTTCAAAACACTATAGAAATGAATCATCTATGGACTGTGTAAATAATGAGACGAATGATCTATAGAACAGATAAATAGCCAGCATGTGCAATAGTGCACGAGTGTGAGCTCCCAAGGTAAACAAAAAATCTTATGTATCTCCATAGTTATATGGAATCTTTATTTGAAATAACAGTATAGAGCATTACAAACAAGTTATAGTTTCCGCAACATGAAACAGGACAAGAGATTAAAAGAGGAAATATGAGAAATGCCCTCTTTTTCACCTAAAACACTTGTGACAAGTTCAGCACCACTGCATTGAAACAGAAACAGAAACAAAATATGAGTAGTTGAGTACCAAAAGAAAGTGGCATAGCAAAGAGGTGTCAATATTCACTCTCAGATGAATATTAGCAATATACTCTTCAACACACTTTATGATTAGTCCATTTTTTAAAAAAAGTCAACACATTTGTCTCATAAATTTTCACTTTTTTAAAAATGGAGACTGTCAAAAAAAGTATGTTGCTAGCATTCCTCTCTCACTAAAAAATAAACCTCCCTCATTAACTTTCAAAAGACTATAATTGAAAAAGATTCACACAAAGAAATTAAATTAAGGGAAAAGAAAGGAGAATTATGTTCATGGCTAAGCATTGCATGAGAGGCAGACTCAGCTTTCCAGCAATATAATGAAAACACAATTAAAAGCAGTAGAGGTTGTTACAGAAAAAGGAAAGCAATACTTTAAGCATTCCGGATTCTCAGCTCACACTGGCACAGTGCCGCGTTGTTTCAGTCACTCCAAGTTTCTCATATAGTAAATAACTAATAATAACAGTGACAGGTGCAAAGTTTCACCTTCAATACTAATGCTAACTAATTCTAGAATCCCAACCTAAAGCTATGTTTGATTGATGGAAAAGAATGAAATGGAGGGGTGTGGGATGGAATAGTATCATTAAAGATTTCATTGTTTCGATTGTTTAAAATAGGAAGGAATGGAATGGGAAATAATAGAATAAACTTCATCCTATTCCATCCAACACCACACTTCTTCTTACCCTCCAATTTGAGCAAAATAAGATGGAACAAGTCTTTTTATTTCCCATCTCATCATTTAAGCAACCAAACAACAAAAGTACAAGTTTATTCCATTCTGCTCCACCTTCTATTAGATAGCCAAACATAGCCTAAAAGCTCAAAACATTTGAATGTTCTCATTGTATACCAACACAATGTTTTGATAAAATCACGCTGACAAAGTCAAACATCAGCCTCAAAGGAGTAAAACTCACAATCTACACAGTGTTTGGCAGTTTGGGCTACTAAACAAACGTATATCCAGCAAAATGGCAATAAAATGAAGAGTTCCAAGTGTAGGGTTTGAAGAAGAATACCTCATTATTTTGGTGCAGGAGGGTAATGTAGGAGGAGGTCATCGTAAGGGTCCCTCCGGCCAGCAACTTGGCTAATCTGAGCATCCCATGCGAGCTGAGAATTGTGGCGCTCGAATGTCCAGAACCCATAGGGTCTCATAGGGTAGCTCCACATTTCCTTCGTCTTATCGCACCTATCTTTTGTCTTATAAACGTGCTCCCTGAATCTACGATCCCTTTCCTTTGGATCTTCCATCAACTTCAAAATCAAATTCTCAGCGAATTCCATTATGAAACCCATCTTCTCTTCTTTTCTCTTCTGCTGATGCAAATCAAACCCACCACCCCCAAAAAAATTTGATCAGTTATAAACCCTAAATTATGAAATTAAAGCATGATGAATGATGTAGAATGCGCTTGTAGTTGTTGAAATGCAAAAGTAATCTAAAGAAACAGTGTAGGAATGTGTTTTCTTATGTTACCTTCTCTGATCAGCACCACCACAATCACAAATTAGACTCTTTGTCCTCCCTCTGCTGCGTTTTCAACCTCCTAAAGTCACATGAACGTGATTAAGATTTATTTCCACTTTCAATTTTTTTTTTAATTTTTTTTCCTTCACTATATTTTTTTTTGGTCGAATTTCCCTCTAGTTCTAGTAAGGACTTTACTTTTCGCACCATTTTATTTAATATTTCCACCCCCTATAGTTTTTTGAAAAATTGTAAAACCCAAATTTGCCCTTCAATTAATTGGCTTACGGACAAGGGTGTCCGGGAATGGTTCCCGTACAGCCTTGTCCGGAAGTTATAAATTTTTATAAAAAATGACTTACGGACAAGGGTGTCCGGGAACCATTCCCGAATGTCCGAGAACCATTCCAGACAGCCTTGTCCGAAAGCCATTTTTTATAATTCCGAACAAGGTTGTTCGAGAATCATTTCCGGACAAACCTTTGTCTGGAAGTTATATTTTTTTATAAAAAAGTGGCTTACGGACAACCATATCCGTAGGGGGATAATAAAGGGGGCGCTTTGATTGGGTGAAAGGGGGATGGGGCTTAAGGGAAGGGGAAGGGGGCCGAGGGGGTTGGGAGAAAGGGGGGAAGGGGGAGGGGGAAAGAGCCGGGAAAGGGGGGAGGGGGCGCTGTGGGAAGGGTTTTAAAGGGAAGAGGGAAAGGGGGGAGGGGGTCACTGCGCGAAGGGGGGAGGTGGGGGTGCTATGGGTGGCTGGGAAGGGGGAGGGGGTAGCGAGGGAAGATAAAAAGATGGGGGTGGGAATAGCAATAACCATGGTGCTAATAGTAACGTCCTTTTAGTAACTGGTTCCAGAATCGGCTTTGTATATTGCAGACCCACCTTTTAAGGCCCAAATATGTAGAGCACGTTTTGGGCTAGGGCTTTTGTAATTTTTTAACCTTGCCCAAATATTTAGTTCATGTTTTGGAATGGGCTTTGTAAATTTTTTAACCTGGACCAAAGAAAAGGAACATTACAAAAACAAAATTACCTTTGCACCCAAAAAAAAATTACCTTCTCTATCAAAAGTCTAATTTTCGACGAAGGAAAATTCAAAACTCTAAGCGTGATTTTTATTCTATTTTAGCTGCTTTGAGAAAAACATGTAAATTAATTAATATGTGGAGAATAACTATCAGTCATCCTAACCAAAAAAATGTCCTACGTCACGAAAGTCATGTGACTCCCCATTTCGGTATATGACTTGCACATTATGCTTGTAAATTATGTGCTTGTTTGTTTTAGGTTCTAGCGGGACAAAATCATGGTTTTACAGAATTAATTTTAAATTACTTTCGTCCAATGTACTTCGTAAAGCGTGCATCATCCGTCTCATCCATTCATTTCTAGAATCAATTCTACTCAACTGTAAATCAAACGGAATGTCGTGTGACATTCACTTCTTACATTATTCGATAACTATTTTTTCTTTATATTTATAGGGCTTTCAAATGTAAGACTTTCTATTTAAGAACTAATCTTCTTACCATCGAAGTAACATGTATTAGTTTTCAAAGTTTGTTTACTTTTACCAAAATTGATCCTAGGTTTTATAAAAATGTTTTAAAAGTACATACTACTGTAAAAATGAAAAAGTTTAGAATAAAATTATCTAATGTAAATGTTTATCCCTTAATTTGGTTGGTGACAAACAAAAGTGTTTCAAGAACGATCGGGGAATTAAGCAAGTTAAATAGGAGAAGAGATGAAAATAACTTAATTCATAGATTAAATAATTGAAAGTAAAATGAAAAAAATTGTAAAAGTAAAGAAATGAAAATGGTGGTCAGCAGCCCCGATTTCTTTGCACTTGGTTGCTTTGGACTCTGAGGATTGACGTTGTGGCTTCTCTATGCATTAAGTATCCAGTTTATCGACCTCGTAACCTCCAAGATTTACCCTTTTATAGATCTCTACCAAGTGTCACTCGTCAACTGGCTTCAACTTCCTTCTGTGGGTCCATGTAGATTAGGTCCAATAACTATTTTTGTGCTCACACCCTCCCATTTGAAGATGTAACTGCTTGTAACGAATGTTGCTAACGTGTAATGTCGAGTTCCCGGGTCATGCCTTCGAATCACATTATCGAGTTGCATCCTCGAGCTTCACTGCTTTGACCTAGATTGATACCCTTGTGGCCCAATATTTCCACGAGCCTTCGAACTATCATAACTTGTATCTGTAATTTTAAGCTTGATTTTTTAACTACATATCCCTTCAAGCCACTGGGATCCTTTTCGAGGAAATGAGAGGCCACCAACTATCATAACTTGCGTATTCACATGATTCCATTTTTAAGCCATAACTATGCTTATAAGTGAATGGTATAAATAGGAGAATGTTACAATTACCTCAGACCTAATCATGTGAAATCACGTCCTTTGAAAGCAAAAACTACTCCTAGTAGTATCTCATCCAACTTTTATCTCACTCCCACACCTATGTATGCTTCAAATTGCTAAACTTGTGGTTATAGGGAAAATCAAAGCTTGATTAGGTCAAAACTCATGTTGATTGGTTCTCAACGTGGAAGCAAACAATAACGTACTGAAAGTGATTTTAAAGTGATGTAATCTATGTTAAAAAAATCCCACTTTAAAGTAAGTTTGTAGTAAAACTCAATATAATTTTCTCAACTTTCAACTTAATGTAAAAGTTACAAGTTATTACGACTACTCAAATATGAATTTAGAGGCAAAATGAATTTTGAATCAGAATAACCACTACCAAAAATTTCAATGGAATCAAATATCAATAAAATAAATGTGATTTTATAGAACTTTAGACGCTGCTCCAAACATGTGCCAACTAAGCTGGTGCAATATTATTTAGGGTTGTTCAGGTTGATTTGGTTCAACTATTGGATAAAATAAAATCCTAACAAAATCATATTTAATTGATTTGGTTTTATTCATTTTTTAAAATTCTTTTAATCGGGCCAAAATAAACCAATCTCCTTAAAATTAGGTTTTGTTTGATTTGATTTACTGGTTAAGGTAAAAAAAATATACTTTTTCAAGTTTTTACCCTCACATCTTTTTCTATTTTTATATACAATTTAAAATTTGAAAACTTCTTTATACTTCAATGATTCTAAACAATAAATAAATTAATTCAAAAAGATATTATTATTATTATTATTATTATTTTTAATTAATATTTTATTTTTTTAATGATACAGCTTTACATACCTTACTAATCTCTTTATTGAAAATATGATATGAAGTTGTATAGTAAATATGAAAAGAAAACAAAGACACATCATAACATTAGATAAGATCATAAGAAGATTTAAAATAATGGAAAAAAGGAATAAAAGAAAAAGAAAATTATAAGTAATAAATTCTAAAATATTTAAATTTAAAACTCAAAATATTAGTTGATGGGGTGTTTGGATTGATTTAGTGTGTGTTTAGTTTAGCATTGAAACTGGTCAAACTCAAGTTTAAATACCTCAACGCAACTATTTATGGCCTTAAAAACGTGAATTTACCACATTTGAATGTTAAAACCAAATATGTCTTAGTTACGTAGAGAGATAAATTTGAAAAGTGAACTAATTATAATTTATTAGTTCAAATTTATAGTAAAATGCATCAATTAATCTGACTAATCCACATCAACATCAATAATTGATGAGGAGCACTAGAATTATATACATCTTTTCGCCTATCTCTAATTTTGACATCAAATATGGTTAGACAGAAGAAGGCATAAGATAGTGACAACCAACGTGCAATAACTACGTGATAAGATACCAAAGTAAGAAACAAAAAAAGTTGAAAGGCATAAAAGAAAAATAACAATGAAGATGCTCAAACATGGGGAGCTCATTCTCAATTCATGGGAATAAAACTATGTCTCCCACCTATTGTGGAAGCTTCTATATAAACCGTCGGCGTTATTGATAAAATAGTGGTAGTTTTTTTTTAACATTTTTTTGGTCCATTTTTTAACATTAAAATAGTGGTAGTTAGCAGTTAGCACGTAACATGTAAGCTTGTCTCCGTAGCTGGCCCATTAAGCAAATTTGTTTTGTAATGCGTAAATTGTATTGTACCAAACACCCATGTTCTTCCATTCTGATTATGTTTTTTTCTTTTGTCTTACCAGCTCTCTCACACCTTTGGAATGAGAGGCTAATTCTCTTTCTAGTACTGAGATTGACATTGTCCCATGGCATAAGTAAAATTGAATGATTAAATTTGACTCTTCTTTCTTTCTTTCATTGGCAAATTCACATAAGGATTCGCTAGGGATGATAGAAGCATACCTATCTTAATTCTTTTTCTTTACTTTCCATAATCTCTAAGACTAGTGATGAAATTATTAATAAAAAATTAAAAATTGTTATGTTAAAAAAAATTCTAAACTACATACATTTTCTTTTTCCTTATTCTCTAAAATTATTTTGGGGTCACATTGTTCTCTATGATTTGACAACGAGAATTCCAGATGGTAGGCTTAATTATTGGATTGGGCTTGGATCACCCACTCACAATGGAGGTGTTTTAATGCAACTGAAATAAATAATGAACATTCCAAAAGGAATAGGTGCGCTCCCACCATCTCCTCACCTTCTCCCTAAACCCATTTAATTAATTTGTTTCCGCATTTGACATTAATAATTTATGTATAATCGAATCTTTTTTTTTTTTTTGAGCTTATTATATGTCCAG
Organism: Sesbania bispinosa; assembly: GCA_026901365.1. Taxonomy (NCBI): domain Eukaryota; kingdom Viridiplantae; phylum Streptophyta; class Magnoliopsida; order Fabales; family Fabaceae; genus Sesbania; species Sesbania bispinosa. Next base: position 129,510 of record QLOH01000297.1, on the reverse strand, counting down.
AACTCCAGCCAGATAAGCTTTCAAAACCACTCTATGTTTTTATGCACATATCACATATCCCACACCAACACACCCCAACTTGCAAGTCACAAATTGCATGTTTCTCCTACTTTTTTTTATCATCATTTTTTGGTTCCTTCTTGGTCTGTCACTAAATATGTCTGATTCCATTTGACCATTAGAAAAAGACATGAAACCAAAGTTAGATGAAAGCAGGTTCTGGAGGAGCAATTAGTTGTTAGTAAATGAATCGTGTCAATTACAAATTTTAATGTACAACTTTGTGAGTTATACTGTACTATATTGAGTCTTATTACAAATTTTAACGTACTATTTTGTGAGTTTAATAATTTAGATCAAATTGAAAGAGGAAAGAAAAGCCACATTCCAATTATGTATACAACCACTGCATTTAAATCCACCAATACAACATCATATATAAATTCATCAAGCCATGGGTATTGATTCTTTAGAGATTTTTCTGATTGTGTTGTGATAGAGTCAATATGCACTGGCATATACCTTTCCTTTTTGACCAAATTTTTAAGATATAGAAAAGGACACTGTGCCTCATTTCAAGTTAAGAAAACCTTTCAATTTAATTGAAAAAAAAAAACACTTATCCAAGATTATGACTAATGTGATAGATCAAATCTATTTCTTATAAAAGATAAAATTTTATTTTACTCTACTCAACCAACCATTTGTAGTTTGCTGCACCCAAAAAAAAACCATTTGTAGTTTGCGCATACCTTTAATTAGTTTGAGGAGTTATATTAGACTATTAGTAAGTTGTAACATACCAGCCACATTCTTTACCTGAACTAAAATTTGAAGAATGTTACTTCAATTTTCAGCCAGTAAAGCATTTCAACTACAGTATGAGGGATTCAAAACTCACTAGGCATATTAAGATTAGTCATATACTCAGAGCAAATCGGTTTTGATATTTAAAAAAAAATTATTTTGTATCTTGAATTACATCATCCTCAAAAGAGAACACATCACGCCTCAACAAATCCCTAATTTTAATAAATTGCACTTAAATATATCATCTTAAACAAACTCTGTAAATATTAAATTTTAGATAAATTTCCAAAATACAACATACTATACAATTACAATTTTTTTAAAAAATATAACGGAACAAAAAAGTGTAAATGTCAAGCTTTCTATATCACACTACATTATCAATATTAGAGCTGATCCTATTCGCTATTGATTATTATCAGATCGATTAAATTAGAAGCAAAATTAGAAACTTTTAGAATTTAAACTTTAATAAAGATTAATTAATTAAACTCTATTGATTGAACAAAAATATAAAAAGAAAACTAATCCCCCTTCATTTTCGGGAGAATTTTCCTACTATACAAGAAAAAGGAAGTCATGTACATACTCTCTACCTTTTTGAAACGCCTGAATTTTTTTTACTTATATTCCTATCACCAAAAATAGATCCATTTTTCCATTAACCATCCAAGATGACTTCCGTTACCGCTACCGTTACCATAGCCGTTACTGTTTGGAAAATTGGCTAACTATCCTCCATAACCCCCACCTCGCCGTCGACGCCGTCAGCGGCATCCTCACCTTCTTCATCAAGCCACTGCTCCACGGGGGCGCACTCCACCTTGTGCCGGAACTTCCAATCAAGCGCTTGGCACGCGCGTGAGCAGTAATTCACCGCACCACACACCGAGCACCGGCGAAACTCATGCTTCCTCGTCTCCGGCCTACCACAACCTGCATGCGAGCAAAGCCTCAGGCCTGGACCCGGCGACCCGCCCCTAGCCGCGAACCACTCAGCCATGAACCGGCTCGCCGGATGCGGCTCCGGCGCCGGCACGTTGCAGCCAAAATCGCTGAGCAGCGGAGACCCCGACGCCATGCGCAGGAGCTGCGGGTTGATTTTCCCGGTCTTCCAGTGATGTGCGGTGGCTCCGGTGGAGAGCACTGCAGCTAGTTCCCGAGCATTGGCCTGAATGAGAAACCTCCTACCTTCAGCAATGTTCTGCTTCACACCATAACCGTCTTGTAAACAGTGACCAAGCTCGCGCAGTGCGTCAATGTGGCCGAGAAAAGCAGCTCTGGCGCAGAGAGCCACGCCGGCACGGAGGTCCTTGTCATTCTTTGTGCCGCCGCTGCCGTTGAATTGAATCACCGAGAGCGAGTAAAGCGCACGCGCGTGAGAGCTTATGGCAGCCTTCGCCATTAACGAAGCCCCGCTTCCTCTGTTTTGCAAACAGTAAAACCGAATCTGCACAACAGAATAACCGTTTTCAGTTTCATAAACAAACAGATTTTCCAGATTGCAATTTCTTTTATTTTATTTCATTTTAGTATTTTATAGTTTTCTATTTTAGAGTGGATGATTAATTGATTATGATTAGTACTTACCATGCCCAAAGTGTAACAAGCTTCAACGTTTCCGGCATCGGCACACAGTTTAAACAAGCGATGTGCAGAATCGCACCAGTTTTTAGCTTTAATAGAGAAAATCTTCGGAGAGGCTTTAGATAACACAAGAGGATGAAGCGCTAATTTGTTTAATCTCTTACACCTGTTTCACAAAATCATTAAATTAGTTTAGTCAATAGAATCAAAACCACAACTTTAAATAGATAATAGAAAATAAAATTGAGAAAGTGTTGGGTTACATACGTTGTCATCACATTAACAAGATCAGAAGGTGAAGTCGCGGTGGAGCTAAGCTTGGAGAAGATGGAGATTACAAGGTCATCTGGTAAAGACTCAAATAAATCATTTCCTAAGACTGTTTTTTCAGGACATTTCTTCTGTCTTTTATTCATAGGTTGTATATGCAAATCCTTCTTTCTCTTTGCAACCCCCACATCGGAACACGCCCCTCTCCTGGTTCTCATATCTGTAATCCCCTATCTTTTTTTCTTTCTCTCCCCTTGAGAGATAAAGAGGGAAAAGAGGTAAGGCAACAAGTTATATATAAGATGGTAATGAATCTCCTAACCCAATAACAAAGGCCTTGGACCCCAGACTATAACAACAGCAACGACACAGCCGAACAACAAGATTTATAAAAATATATAATCTTAAGGAGGCACGAGAAATGTTAAGGTGTGGGGTAGGAAGTACTTGATTACATAAACAACCCTAATGTTGTCGTTTATATTGGTCAAACTAGATTGACCAAGATCCGCACCATCGTCCATGCTGTGAATGTGAAATTGGCTCCTCTTTTGTACTGTAAAATGCTTCTCCCTTGTCTGCACGCATTTGATTTTGAACAGTATCTAAAAAAATTGTTTATATTGTTACGTTAAAGGAAAAAGGAGTGATGGGAAGGGAGAGAGTAAAGTGAGTCCTCCCTCTCAAAATACGCTAGTTTGTTTCAAAAGCTGTTAAATTTGTTGTGAGTAAAACAAACAAACTTCAGTTATTTTTTGAAATGGAACTTCACCTCAGGTTTAAAACAACGTACGCGATTGTCGCTTGTGCGTGATGGCCACTCCCGGGTTTTCGTGCGTTCACTGGACCGCTTTTTAGCAGCGAGTGACATCGAAGTGGGCAATTCAGGTACCGAAACCTAGGCACTCGTTTAAGACCAAACTCGTTTTAGGGTCAAAAAAACTACGATTCAGTTACACTGGTTTGTTTTACTTGTGTTACTATCTTTTTTGTTTTTTTATTTTTTATTTTCTGTCCCCATCCAATTTTTTTCTCTATATATTTTACTCTGATTTTATCACCTCAATGTGATTGTGATATACTCAATCCGAACTTAATTATAAGCAAAAAAATCACTCATTTATGATGGACTAAGATATAAATAAAAGTTAACTAATTTTTCCCTATTAAATAATATCATCCTAAATTACCCTTTATTTATTTCATATTTTATTTCTCAACCACACTATTTAATGAATAATGTGTCAATAGAAAGAAAGTATGTCCACTTAAAACAAGTCTCAATAAAATTAAATATAGGATAACTTAGACAATGCAATTACCTTTTAGATGATATAAAAAAAATTAAAATTTAAGTATTTCCATTTTTTCTATGAAATTAGTTTTTACTACAATAATATTTTATCTTTAATCAAGATTTTTCACGATTTAATTTTGAGATTACCTTTCATATTAGAAATAATGATTAAGTAAAACCCATTAAAAATTAATTTTTAAAACTTCGATTTTTAATATAAGAGAAAAATTTATTTACCAACATGCATTGAGTTAAGCAAAAGGGGCTCAGATTAAATATCTCTAAAGATTAGTCTCTCACCTATTGGGGTTCTCTCACCTATTGGGGTGGGAGAATACTCTAGAAAACAAAAAAAAAATATTTATAATTCACTATAATTAACACCCGTTTAGTTTTTACTTTTTCAAAGGATTAATAGACCTACAATATTTGAAAAAGTTATCTTTTCTAATAGGGGTGTTCATGGGACGGGTTGGGACGGGTAAAAACCGTCCCTAACCTCGCCATAATTTTTTACCGGGCCAATTTTATGGACTCGAACCCGTCCATAGACCCGATGATGTACGGGTCTAAGTAAGACAGGGTCTGAGTAGAACAAGACCGGGTTGGCCCGATATATAAGTTAAATATAATCATGAAATGATCATATAACAATGTTCAAAAGAAAATAGTTCATATAATTAATAAATATATTACAACCAATAGAATATTTCTTAATGTATGCAATATTTTTTACTTTTTTAAAGTTTGGGACATTACTAGACCAAGAATAACATTATATCATTATATAATTTTATGTAAAGAAGGAAAGAGATCAATCTGAACATTCTAATTGTTCACCAGATGGATTAGTTCATCAATAGAAGATTATTTTTAATAGAGTTTGGTCTTGTTAAATTATTATGTACTAAAATTCGAGTTGAGATCCTATCCATTTCTCTATGAAATGGACATCTCCAGTCCTTTAAATGAGGAGCTAACACGTGGTGTTAATAAATTCAATGGTTCGGATCTTACCTCAGCCATAACAAAAGGAACTTCATAAAAAAATCAAAAGGAAAGTCATTTGTGTTGCCATCAAGACCGCCAGACTTGACCGTCGCGGTGTCGCCATCCTTGGCCGCCTTTCTTCGCCACCGTGCCGTCGTCGTTGTCGTGCCTCGCTGTCGAGAATAGAGAAAAGGATATTTGTACAGGTAATTGTCATTTGCAATGTTATTGCAACTATCGATCAAGTAAGTGTCATTTGCGTTTTTTACCTGATTAGATCCATCAAGCAGCTTCAAGCTGTGTTCAGGAGTTTTGAAGGGGATGGAGTGGAGGGCCAAGCTGTGGCACGTTGGAGTCTGCAACACAGGGGAAGTTAGAATAGCTACTAAATTAACTTGTTTGATTTTCTCATGCTGTCCTAGATGGGGTGGATATCTTAACAATCTCTATTGGACCAAAGGAACTAGGAGAAGACACATCGACCTTCTTAAGCATGTTTGATATCTTCCTTGTTATTAGCATGAAAAGCAAGAGTTTTGTGGTGCAAGTTGTAGGGAATGATGGTCTTGCATCTTCAACTATAGTGTTATTCGGTCCTTGGAGGACTGTGGGTGTTAATTTCCGCTTGCAATAGAAACATAAGGTATCCTGATTCACTCCCTATAGAGTGTGTGTTCAAGTCGAAGGTGGGCATCAGTTTTGTATCGAAGGGTGGCTGGGGAGGGGTGGTAACACAACGACATGGCGCGACAGTCAAGTCGAAGAAGCTAACTCGAGTTTATTGTTTTCTTTCTGTTCAAGTTGTGCGCAATGCAAGACTGTGTGTTCAAGCTTAACATATTTTTTTCAATTTTTGTTTTTACTATATTGTATTCGCTTTTAATTTTAAGTTTAATTATTTAAAGGAATGAAATTTGAACCATTAATTATTTTTGAAGCCATGTGTCATCTCTATATTTAAAGGATTGGAATTGTCCATTTCTTAGAGAAATTGAGAGGATATGAACTCCTGAAATTCATAGTGAGAGCTCTTTTAGAGAGTGCAACTAGTGTTGTACTAAAATTGTAATAAGAGCTCTTATTTATCTTTTGTACTGAATTCTAATGAAATAGTAATGAAATTCAAAAGTTGCTAGTACTAGATTGCAATAAAAATGTCATTATTGCTCTAAATTGATTTGTCATTACTGCTCTAAATTGATCAAATGACTGAATTAGAAACTAATCTTTTGTGAAACTGATTAAATAGTATAAACCTATTCCCAAAAATGGTGCGTCTAATAAACCTACATCCGTGTCATACAAAAAAACACAACAGGTATAAAATATACCCCAAAATAAATTCTATACACAAAATCTGTCCATTATGCATGAGTTAATTTGTGTAGGTCCAATGCAATCTCAACCATGAGTTATGTTAATTTTTTATGATGCTTATTCACGATTGTGTAATGATGTACCATCTGAGATTGGTTGACTAAGATCAAATGCTTAAAGTGATGGAAAATTGTAATAATCCCGAGCCTAATTTGAAATAAGTGAAAATAAGGTCATTTTGAAATAATTAAACATAATTATACAATTCTTGTAATTTAAATCTGATGTACATACCATAAGCATTGTGGTAAAACTCATTTGATTTGGTAGAGATGAAAAAGAAATCACATGATAAAAATTATGCTTCAAAGATTAAATAAAGAAAAAATGATTAATTAAACAATTTTACCTTATGTGAGTTGTAAATATATTTTTCCTTTGAATTTCAGATTCAAGATGAATGTTTGGCTGTTGTTTCTATTGGGAAGTCGCTGGTACAACTTCCCTTCTCGAACAAGTTTGTTTCAGTGGGAAAATGTATTATTGATTAATAAAAAGTCAATCAATAACTGAGATAAAATAAGAAAGAACGACCAAGATTTCATTTAAAAAAAACGACACAGCGTCGTTTGGTCTCACAGGAGACAAGCCAAATCGATGAATGGATACATCCTAATAAAGATTGAAGAAAGAGAAGTGGAAGACGTGATTAACAATGAAAAATGTGGTGTAAAAAATATAGGTTTGCATTTATTATCTTTTTAAATTTAAATTCAAATCCTTATTATTATTATTTAATAATATATATTTCTCAATTCATAATTAAAACAAAAATATTCACATTTAAAAATTTGAATAATATGATAATTGTTCAGCATCTTAAATTTTAAACTATACAAAAGAATATAAAAATTTTACATTATAAAAAGTGTTATTAGTTGAATTTTTTTTTGTGACAAATGGGAATTAAAGAAAAAAAAAACAAATACAAAACAAAAAAAAAGAGCCCACAGTAACTTAATTTTTTTTTTGTGACAAATGGGAATTAAAAAACCCTTGAATATATACATTTAAGTGAGAATATTAATTCAAATTAATTATCTCTTAATATTTATATATTAAATTGATATTATATATAAAATTTAAATTAATTATTCATATTTTAATATATTATTAATTATTAAAAATATTTTTTAAGATATTAATTACATAAAAGTGAATATATTTTTCATGGGATACAATATTTATAAAATTAAAAAAAAAGTAAAAAAAAATATTCCAATAACATTATCCAATATCCAATATAATCAATCATAAATGATTTTTTTATATAAATTTTGCTTAGCTTTTCCCCCGTAAAATGCAAATAATTTCCAATCTCAGTCTAATTAATATGCAATGTACTTGGTTTTTTTTTTTTTAACTCAGAAAGAATTTAAATGGATTTTATAAGCGAAGTACTATAAAAGAATTTAAGTTACATATTCATGTCATTAATGAACATGACCAGTTCTGTTTAGAAAATATGGCTCATATCATCAAGGACAGATACATGCATTCTATTTGTCAGACGTAATTCGCTTTTATTGTATCATCTCATACTATTATTAATTATTCCCTCATTAAAACGTGGTTTAAGAGGAACCTCCATAGGACCTTAGTGTATCAACCTTCTTGTTGCGGAACACTGTCGTCGTCAGGCGCAAATGTGTCATCTTATCTCAACAGTGTGTAAAGTTGAACAATATAGCAAAGTTTGTATTAGGCGATGTGGACTACCTTAGAGTCTAAAAAGGAATACCCTAATCTCATCAGCTAGATATATATATATATATATATATATATATATATATATATATATATATATAGGAGAATGTGAGTGTGACGTGTGGGTATGAGATTTTAGGAACTCGTATGCTATGTATATATCACACAGCTATGAGCCTAAGGTCAAGATTGATCTATTATCTATTCATACTCTATCCCATATATGCCGTACATGCACTTCTCGTACACCCTATAATACCATGAAATCTTTTCCAATTTGGATTAGGCCTTTCCACTACGCGACACATGGCACGTCTATCCTACATGCATTCACATAAAGATATAGTTTAATTATCTTCTTCTTACTATAAAATAATGTTCTTACACTTCTCATCTCAACATGTCCTCAAAATGCACCACAAACCTTTAACACTCTGATTTTTTTTTTTTTTGGATAAAATGGGAAAAATCAACAAAGATAAAAATAAATATAAGATATTTTTTAATTTCATCGCAGAGAAAAAAAATTTGGATAAAAAAATTGATGTGAGGATTTTGCATAATTTTTTTTCCTAGTAGATAATTCACTATATTGATAAAAAATAACTTTTGATTATATCAGATTTCGATCTTGATTTTTTTAAAATTCGAATTATTTCTAAACACAATAAAAATTTAAAAAAATAATTATTTTTTTGAAAAAATTGATTATTTTTAAAAATAATCACAAACAAATTTTAAAGATGTGAAAATATAATCACTTATTAGGGTTGGAAATTAATGATAAGCCAAGCATCATAATGCCAATATTATATTTATATCCATACAGCATATGGAAACAAAAATCTAACGTTAAAAATTAATATATCACAAAAGTTATCCAAATTTGAAAGCAAAAGGGAAGAGCCGCATTAATTTTCATTGATTTATATTTGACAATATTTTTGAGTTAAAATAAAATAACTTATATATATATATATATATGCTTATTTTTCAATCTAAAAAAAATTATCAAAATTTTCAACCAGAAATTATAATTTTTTATTTGTAATTAAACACACTTTTAAATTAAAAAACAAATATAAGTTTGTATAACTAAATTAATTAAAAAAAAATACACGTTGGTGATTTATACATGTCATTCGGGGAGCATTTACAGGCTATCCTACTGGCTGCTACTGTGAATGTGTTCTCTTTTCCTTTCCTTTCCTTTCCTTTGTGACAAACAAGATATGAATCTTATCCGTATTTTGTCTTTCTTTTTCCATTACTTTCATCCACGAAGAAAAGGTTACCTGACCTCTTCTTTCCTTTCTTTTTATGCGACGTTACATATGTCACTTGTGCGGACTAGCGTCCTTCTTCAAATAATTGAAGGAACAAAGGAAAAGAATAATAATAATAATAAAAAGCTATACAAGGGATCGAATAAAAGATATATTGTGAATATATATGGATTGTGTGACAAGTTGATTCGAAACTAGAAGCAAAATTGAAGACTGCACGTATCACGTGATATTTAGCTTTCTGAATAAATGAGCAGCCATAAAATCAAATGTCTTTATTAGGACTCAATGTAATTAAATTAAATATAGTAAATAAAATCACCTACTAAATATTATCGTTAATCTAATTTTTAAACACTATATTTGGCAAGAGAGATTTAGAGCATGTTTGGGTGGTACTTCTGCATAAGTACTTTTAGGTGGAAAAAATAGCATAATTCAAAGAGGTCAAATGCATTTAACTTTTCTATAAGTTAAAATTTGTTAATTTTAGAGAAGTTAAATGAGAGAGCTTTTGGAGTAGGTGATCTACAAAAACTAATTTTAACTTATGGAGAAGTTAAATGCATTTAACATCTTTGATTAATGCTATTTTTTTCACCTAAAAATACTTATACAGAAATTCCACCCAAACGGGCTGTTAAAAGAGAAGAAAAAACATTGATGATGTAAACTTCAATTAACCTTAAATGTTTAATTTAACTAATGGTAAGAGCTGTTAATTAAAGAATGATCTTAAAATGGTGAGTTGGAATGGAGAGGGATATTTGTGTGTGTTGACTGTTACAAGTAGTGGCTAAGCGGTGACTTGTTTGTTGGGATTAAAAAGGTAGGCTAAGGCTGCAATCCAAGTAAAGTCCAATTAAAGAGTGGTGAAGAATGCAAATGCAAAACTGCATACCTTTGTTTCTTGTAATTTTGGGAGAGAAAGAAAGAAAGAGAATCTGAAATTGTTTTTGAGAGAGTGTTAGGTAGGACCCACTTTTTGTTGGGAGGTTTCTGAACAGGTAAGTTGTTCCCTGTGAGTGATGCACGGCTCTTGTCTAAACATGCCACGCGGATTCAGTTTCAGGCAATTCTGTCACCAGTCTCACATGCCACGCAAGACAAATTTTTAAGACGAGTACGTGCTAAGTGTCGCAAAGGAAGACCCTTCTTATATTTCATTCATCTTTTTTTCTTCCTTAAAATTAAATCAAATAAAGAAAAGCGTATCATACAATGTTTACAGTTACTATTGCTTTTGTGTGTCTTTCCATCTCAGGTAAGGAAGGAATTACAGTTGGAAACAAAGCGTAGAGATTTGGTTCATGAAATGAATGATTGGTTTTTTTCCCCTTCTTGCTTTACACCAATTATACTGCTGTCTCCCCTGTTTCCTCTGTAGAAACAGGGGAAAATGTTGTCTTCACTACGTATAATTTCTATTCTGTAAATGGTATTAACTTTAACTTAGTAAATTAAATATGCTGCAAATTTGCGTTATTAATAAGTAATATTTCTAAACCAGGCAAATGAAATTAAGGAATTATATAGGCAAAATCCTAGTCAATGGTAGAATAAAGTCCAAATTAGATGGGCAAATCTGCATATTAAAAATAAATGGACAGAATTAATCTTCAATACGTTTAAGCAAAACACACATGGTTGATTGACTTTGTCTAAGGTTCACTAAAATGAAATGTGGTGTACAGTGTATTAATAGATAGCTACAGAATAACTTGAGTTTGCTACAAAATAAGGATTAGTTACGAAAATTCATAAATATGCTTCGCATATTTCTACATCTTAAAAATATATATTTAGGTCAGCTTAAATTATAATTTTCCTTTGCAACAATATATATAATTATATCTATACGTCAAACTTGTAGAATTACATTACTTTATAACTTTTTTGTAAAATGTGAATTTGACCAATTCAACCGTTAAATCATTTTCGTGATCATGTATATCAAATTTCAATTATACTGGACATTCGTAGGTATGTTATCTAATGATGAATTTTTATTTATATTTTAAAAAACATATTATATGTTGACAAAAAAAAAACATATTATATGTTAAATAAATTAGTTTAATGAAGTATCAATCCATTTTTTTATTTTATGAAATTTTGAAACTTGATCTACTCTATAAGAACTTTCAATTCAATGGTTGGATTGATCAAATTCACATTTTTCAAAAAATTATAATAAAGCCCACTCTATATATAAATTTGACGCCTGGTGTCAATTAATCCTGACTTTATATATATATATATTCTCTATAAGTATATAAAAGAGTTACTCAGTTGTTAATGTAGGCTGGAATTATAGGAAGAGCTCCTGAGTTACCTCTGGTAATATAGGAGATACTTACGATTAACCCTAAAAAAATATTTTATAAGTTTATCCTAACATTATTCATAACAATTTTTATAACTTCACCAAAAAAACATTTTTTATAAAAAAATCATATCAAATACCATTCTTACTAACATAACTATCCCTATCTATCATTAATCTAGACTATAGTGACTGATTTTTTTATATCCTTTTCTTTTTATTGTGGGTTAACTCAATCTATTCCTTTGAAATAATAGGACCGATATGATTATAATTTGACAAAGAAATCCACCGAAATAGCCATTAAATTAATGGGGTTCATTTGTGCACACGAATATGTGGCTGATGAACCTTTATCTAGATTGGTGAAAAAGAAATCACAAATAATGCACTGGATTTGACACATAAAAGCAGGCCACAATTTTCCGGGCGCAAAAGGAAAATATATATATATATATATATATATATATATATAAAACGATGTGTTCCATTTCATGCCATATGACCCATTCATCCCAGATAGCTTTTCTACATAGTTAGGTACACTACGTGCCCTTATAATTGCCATTCATGGTAGTACTAACAAGCACACACATTTGCCATGCATATATGCACCTCCTTCAAAGTCTATTTGTGCTTGGCATAGCTCAATATATAATATATAAATATCCCGCGTAACCACATGAACCTTTGCCAAAAGTTTATATAAAAAGTTAATTGATGTACCAAACAGAAAAGTAAATTTAATTTGCGCTATGATTGCGTCCACGAAATGTGATTTGAGAGGAGGAGGTTGGGATATTTTTAGTGACGGTGATCATGGTTTGACGTATAAATCTATCAATCTCGTTCCTCATTCCGTACGCAGAGATTCATTTGAAAAATTAAAAAAAGGGATTAAATTGAAGCAACAAATTAAAGTGACTTTATTTATAAAGCACTGCAGTGTGCCTAGCTACCTTCACATATATACGATATGATCTCTTCATCACTGGAGTGAAGAACTGGTTTTTGAACAAGACAAATGCAGAGGATGTTGCTTAACGCATTTGCCAAATACCACTTGTTTGTTAGGGACCCTCGTGACTGGTGTGAGCATGTTCACGTGATGCCATCTAAGTAAAAGCAAAAACGACGGTTGAATTGAGTATCGCCTAAGCTACATATTGCTTGTTTAACTGGTGTTATATAACTTGTGTTATTGATTAGTGTCATCTCGTCTCATTATAAAACCACGACACCACCACTTCAAATTTGTAACTGATTTAGAAAAATCCAGCTGGTCAGTGAGATATGGCATGGAATGGAACACCCAAAACTGTTTGAAATCAAAACAAAAACTAAGGTAGGTGGATCAAATTTAAAAAACTTTTTTTGCTAGATATATAAAAGTTAATGTATATTCACTCAATAATTTAAACTTTTGACATAGTTTGTTTATGAGAGTATATCATGATATGACTTTGAATTTGATTTTTTATATTTTTTTTTTTAAAAAAAGTTAAATTTTAGTATAAAGTAACAGAAATATAAGGGCCTTCTTTTTTTTTTTTTTCAAAAGGGCCTGCCCTTTAAACAAACAAGTAACTAGTTATAATGTGTTCGCATTAACATTTTTAGTAAAAAAAAGTTTTGAAAATATATATAGTGTTTGTTGTTATTGGTTAATTAAGAGTGTGTTTGTATGAAAGGGTTTTGGAAGGAAATGGAGGCAAGAACAAGTTTTTTTATTTCTAATTAATGTTATCAATTTTGATAAATTTTAAAATTAAAAAATGATAGATTAGAACGAATTTAATATTCTAACCTTTTATATATTTTTATTTTTATAAATATTATATAATTCTCTTAAATTAAAAAAAAATGTCCACCCCTCCTTTTCCTTTTAAAACCCTCCATACAAATACTATTTGGATGACGTTTTTCATTAAGAAAAAGTAAGCTTGTAGGTGACTGAAGTTGAGAAAATTTTCCTACTTAATTGAGAATATTATATTTATGTGCGAGACCCATAAAATATAACTTTATTTACACATAAAAAATTATTTACTATTTAAATAAAAATCATTTTCTTAAACTTACTTTTTCAATAATATCGTTCTCAAATGCAGAATTATGCTAAGAAATTTAATTTTATATAAATTTTTATTCATTGTATATGTTGTATAATTCTTTATTAATTTTTTCATATTTAAATTATGTCTTTTTATTAGTATATTCGAAACTATATAAATTAGTTTTTTTTACTTTACTTAATAAATAAATTTTACCTACACAGTTTCGATCACCTCCTCAAATGATTTTTGGATTTGCCCAAAAGGCAGGGTATGCAAGTTGAAGAACTTAATTGTCCATGATGCAATTCTACTAGGAGATACTTGAATGACTTATGGAATCAGTAACTTTCTCTAACTGCTATGGATGCATCATTGATTCATTACTAATGTTGTGATGCAATTTCAAATTATTGAATTCAACCTTACTGAAATTAATAAGGATAGTACATCTGTGTGAATTCTATTTTAATTTTTACTCTAAAATCACGTTTTAAACTGCATGTCAAATGTAGATCGGGTTAGTGCTTATCAGTATAGTCACTCATATCTTGTTGTGATGGAATGCCTTGTAAGCAGGGGAGTTGCTCTGTAACCTGACAGAACTATAATTTTGCTCTTGGTTGAGGTTGAGAACTTACTTCTAGCTGGTACAAGGTAATCATTTTTTTACTTCAACGAAACTCCTCTGCTGATAAAGAAAATGTACAAGGTAACACTGTTCATATTATCACGTTTTGATCTTAAGTAAGGAAAAATGTTTATTACAAAATCATCCATGTAAAGAGTTTAAACATTTGGGATATATCAGTTCTTAGCATTATTAGGTGTTTTTACAAAGCCTAAATTCTACTCATAAGATACAACCAGGCTAAGTGAAGAAGCTGGTGTGTCTTTGATGATGCCTAAACCGGTACACCCCTCCTTTTATACTTGTTGGGGATATCTTCTATATATGGCATGATTTGTTGGTTGGGGGACAACATGCACTGATTCTGCTGTTAGGCTACTTAATATCAGCTATTTCCTTTTTTGGCTGATTCCTTCCTTTAGTCAAGCCAAGGATCCTGCTAGGGTGCGTCAGGTCTTTCTCCCCGAGCTTACCCTAATTGAGCTTTCCAACCGAGGTTGCCTTGACTGAGGTTAGTAGGTACGTAACATTGGGTATATATAATAATAATCATTCATATAATGTCACCTAATAACTCCAACTTTAATTCGGGTGAAAACATATTAATTATTTCATACCTAATAATTTTACTTTTGGTAATTGTAATTTTATGAAAACCTACTAGTCCACAAGGTACAATAGTCAGATTAAGGTCAACGCAGGGTTCTGCACTGCAGAGATTTCGGTCCACATGCTGCATGAAGCAAAGACTCGTCATTGTATTGTAACTTTTATAATTAATCAGCTACCACTTTACCCACTCATATCATATACATGCCCCTCAGTAATTAAACTCTACCTAGCTAGCTAGCTACGTATAAAGTACGTATAAAGGTAGTTTCTAAATTCTAATATGGTTGTGAATCATAGCGACCATAAAGGTAGTTTCTCACCTTTCCCCTGTCTCCAAAAAGGATAACTGTAAGTGTGAACCAAAGGGTATAGACATGTGTGTGTCATTCTGCCAGGGACATACCTAAATGCCTAAATACTCTTGTTAATTATTAATCAGTATATATAGTTTACATTAATTATCTTAGTTAAATTAAATTAATTTGATGAATTAACATTTTTGTTATACTTATTCTTTTCTATATATGTAAGGCATTTGTATTATATCACAACCTATTTTTCATTCAATATTTCAATTTAATGTATCTCAGGTGTTTTTGGTTTATACTGGATCCAGCGTTTCTACGTTTCAAATGCTGGATCCTGATAAAAATTACTCTATGTAGCATTAGTCTGATATGCATTTAAGACGTAATTTTCAGATAAATCAAATGTACATCTCCACGGTTAATGCAATTTACTCTGCCCATACGTAAAATTTGCTCTTTTTTTGTCCTAAGAGCGAGAGATGAGTCAAAATTGCAAATTCATTACTTTGCTCGCAGTACAGCATGTGAAACGTGCCCTGTTTGAAAAGTTGTACACGCCACCTAGCTAGTTAAACTCTCAAAGATTCTACGTATTTGCATAGAGCCAAGCAAATAGCAATATCACATTAATTGTTCATTCCTTGTCTTTACTGAAATACAACTCAATTGGCAGTAAAGTGTGGTAAAAGATTTATTTTTTCACTACTACTCATTATTCATTTTTGTACCTAACTTTAAAGTATCCTGATGGAACGAATATGCAGATATCATATTATCAATGGGGCGAATCTGAATCCTAAAATTGCATAAACTATATATAAAATTGGGGGTTTAATTAATTTTACTTTACTGCCCCTGAATTGATCAATTCTTACGGCTTAGTTACTTTATGCCTCCCAGTCTTGGGACAAACCACTTCCTTCAACTTTACGTGCATGGTAAGTGAACTTGGCCAAATTTTAACTAGAAATGCACATTGGAAGGCAAAGGAAGCACCCAAAAATAGAGAAAATATCACAATCACAATAACAATATATAATAGAAAAATAAAGTAAACCAATGAAATAAAGGTCTGAACTCTGTTCTCTGAATAAGTTGGAAACTGCTGGCTCCTAACAAAATGCGACCCTAGTCATTATGTTGCCACATCTTTTACGCTTTTGCTTTCAAAGGGAAAATAGTACTGTTTGACTGTTTGAGCCAATTCTTTTAGGCCACGTAGAAACATGTTAACCTTGTGTTTGAATTCTACAATTTTGTAATTGAAGCGAAGTAGTACTAGTACCATTAATTCCATTCCCCATCCTTGAGATTTATGTTAAGAGGTCAACAAAAATTTAGAGTAACAAAATAGATAAGGTTAAGATCGCGAGTGGGTGGAACACAATCATTGTAATTCAAACCTCATCCCCACACACAGAACAGTGCATATGTGAGTGGTGGGGAATATTTATGTAGCTCTAGGCCACTATATATACCCATTTTAACTTTTAAATATAGATCCTGGTAATTAAAGCAAACAAGTAAAAAAAATGCATGACCACACACATAGTTATCACTATTTATGTACAAATAACATGCTAAATAAGGTATTTTAGGATTATGAAAAATTATGTCAAGTTCCTTTAATTGAACAGGTTCCGATCGAGTCTCAATTACCAACACTTTATTATTGTGGCAAAACAAGTCGTACTTCAACTAGAACCCAGGGAAATTAAAAGAAGCTTTAATTTTATTAGTTTGACAACACAGACTGAGGTTGTGGGAAAACTCTACTAAACACACTCTTCGGAAGGAGTGAATAGTCTTAACTATGACTAAGTCTTGAACATGACTGCCCCTAGTAATAGGAGATAACTGTGGTTAACACCAAAAAAAAAATTGACAACAGTAGACATGACAACAAAGTGGGATTCGATTAGGCAAAGCTGGATTAAACGATAAAAACAAAAGCTAAAGTTCCAAGCATTAATGCAGGAATAACGGGTTTTATTAAGTAATTTTACTCACTAAGTTCGATGATATATATACAAAAAATGTTTCATAACGCATAGTCGGTGACTAACCCTTACCAAAGACCCGGGAATGGCGTGGTACTATAAATGCCTTTATATAAACATGTAACATATTGGTTAGTTTTCATTTTTTTTTCCCAGCCTTTTAATTATGAATTTTATACTTTTAGTGTATGGTCCATGGCACGCCGTCCTCTAATTAGAAGTCCAAATTCATTAAAAAAAAAAAAGAGGTCCTACTCCTAATTCTTGTTGTCATCTCTATCTTCTTTCTATAAATTCTAACTAATGTTTATCTGATTATTCACGTTTCTATTATTTATAGTTTTTTTAAACTTTAACGTCAGTTTTAATTAACAAAGTTATCCGAGGCAGTTCCATATGTCACACTTCAGTCCCATAATTTTGATTGTAAAATAGTAATTTTTAGTATATATCTGTATAACAAATTTGAGTTCCCATTCTCAAAATTAGAATAATTTTTATATATATTTCTTCACATGTAATTACACATTTCTCTCATTTCGTTACACATGTATTCTAAATATATATATATATATATTTTAAATTAAATTAATTTTTTTTCCTTTTGTTTGTTATAGCTTCAAAGGAATTTTACTTTTCTTAATTTATTTAATTAATATTCAAAATTTTATAACTAACATTAAACACAATAAAATATTTATAATTCGCTATTAAATAGCCCTTTACTAATTAAATTAACTTTTGAGTTTTTTAACATTAAAACTTCTAGACTCATACACTTTTTATATTTTAATTTATATTTTTTTATTAAATTACAGTAACATACTCAAAAATTTATATAACATTTAGGAATATATTTAAAAAATATCACAATGGAATAGGTTCTTGATATTTAATAATATTGTGTAAAAAAAACATGTTTGGAGAGTTTGTTTCACCATGACACGGAGGTTTCCAATTCAAATAAGATTATTTCTAGTGGAGTATATATTATGATGTAGACCAAAAAATATGACCCTATCATTTAACAAAAGTTAATAATTAATG
Source organism: Sesbania bispinosa (assembly GCA_026901365.1). Classification (NCBI taxonomy): domain Eukaryota; kingdom Viridiplantae; phylum Streptophyta; class Magnoliopsida; order Fabales; family Fabaceae; genus Sesbania; species Sesbania bispinosa. The sequence continues at coordinate 111,208 of QLOH01000297.1, read as the reverse complement.
TTTTACAAGAGGGGATCCATTTAAAGATTTTTAAATGATTAAAGAGTACAACAGTAAAAAATTTAAACTAGAATGACCTATTTAAAAATTAAATAAATTATAAAAATATTAATTTAATCCATTTTTATATTTAAGAATTAATATATACTCACACACACTACACATATATATAAATACAAAACAATTTGTCAGTTTTTGGTTCAATTTAAAGCAGACATTACAATTTTAGGAGTCAAAAAATCAAGAAAGAACCCGTGAGAAGAAGCTAGTGACCGTGATGATTAATACTAACTTTGTAATTAAGGAAAAATTAATGGGTTAAATTAAAACGTGATGTCTGCTCCAGGTAGCGTAACTTATCTGTCATTCTCTAATTCTTACTAGGAAATTAAATAAACTAGTTACGATAATTAATTGGGATTTGTGAGATTTTAGCGTAACGAACCATAAATGGGATTGAGGAGAGGGAACAAATTTTTTGAGTGAGTTGCTTAAACGCATTTGAATTTGGGTCCTCTCTTTTCCTTTGAATTATTTTCTAACATGCATAACTTTACATGAGATAATAAAATAAAAATAAAAAAAATATTTTATTAGAAATTATAATTATTATAACATTTAATAAATTGATAATATTAAAAATTATAATTTTTAATAAAATTTTTTATTTTTAATTTAAGAGTTACATACGTTTAAAAAACCATTCCTAGAATTCCTTCCTCGTATACCGAGCAAATATGAAATATCCACTCACCCGCTACACGTGCTGGCCCAGTCTTTCCTTTTGAGTAATTTTCAAGCCATCTAACATTCTCTGTTATTTTCACTTCTAAGAATTAATTATTATATATTACTACTACTATCTCACTTCACTCAAAACATTTTCCCTTTCCTTTATTTATTTATATCATCACAAAATACTAAAATGAGAAGTAAAAAGGGGTGAGCCAGCGAGATGAGTTGGTCAAAAGTCAAATAGGCGAAATTGGGTTGTGGCTACCTACACCCACTAATGCTTCTCTTTTTAACTGTCATCATTCATAGTCAATAGAGAATAATTTCATTTTTAGTAAAGGGAAGAAAATCTGAAAGTTGGATAATTATGAAGGGTAAAAGCATTTCAATTTCAATTTCGCTTACTCTTCTTCTACTATTGATTCGGAGGCGTCAACTCTCTCTATATAATTTCCACAAGTATAAGCAAAAAGAAAGCTAGCTAGCAATTTGAGAGACCAATGTGATGTGGTGTAACATGAATTTGCTTATTGCCGGCAATTATTGGGACACCCTTTACGTGAATGGTAAGTGAAGTTAACCTCACCCTCAATTATCTTATCATGCAAGTGTTAACAGCTGTTTTTGGTAACGATAACGGTTTAATATAAATTTTGAGATTCACATATATACAGGTAAGAGGAACTTACCTGGCTAGTAATCAAAACCAAGTTTCCCTTTCAATTTTTTTATTTACTTTTTGGGTTTCCTTTTGTCTTTAAACTCAATTGAGATAAAGTGCTTATGCTATGAGACAATTAATTAGATTTAATTTACATTTCAAATAAAATTATGTTGATTAGTTGTCTAAGTTAAGAATAATTAATCACACACTTCGGTTGATATATCTAAAGATATGTGTGTCATTAGTTTGATTTTTCAATAATAAATTAATACATCAAATAATCGTATATATATGTATAAATGTAAATGAAATAAAAGGGGCAATGTGTAAATTTAACTTTTTCACTTAAAATAAGAGTACGTAATTGTGTTAAAAAGGAAAGAAAAAGTGGTAAATGTGTAAATTTAACTTTTCAATTAAAATATGAGTTATTGTGTTAATTACAAATTTATTTATTATATTTAAAAAAGGAAAGAACAAGGTGAAAAGTGTTATAAATTTAACTTTTCTACTTCAAATGTGAGTAATTATGTTAATTACTAATTTATTTATTTTTTTCAAATTTAATTAAAGATCTTGTCATTAATTTTAATATGAATTGTGCCATCGTTAATTCACCTTTAATTTATTAATATGTAAATTAAAATCACACTTTAGTTTATTTTTAACATAAATTTGTGTATATTATAAATATTTTACTTATATTTTATTGTTTTTAGTTGTAAAAATATTTTTAAAAAAATTAATTATTTAAAATTTGAGTTTTTAAAAATTGAATTTTGTTTTTATTGGTAGAAATTTCCTTTCTTATTTTCTTATAATATTTATTTATATTTTACAATGAAATAAAGTTTTACATTAAGTTTATTAATATTTAATTTTTAATATAGTATATTAGTATGTTATAAAAGGTAAATATAATTTACTCGGGATGAAACATTTTCATAAAATGTTTATTTTAATATTTAAATTTAAAATGGCCTGTGGGGGAAAATAATTTTATGTCTTCAATGTAGCAAAAGGAGAAGTGCTATGTTTAACAATATTGTCATAATATTTTCTTAGCCACATTTACCTAAGTTTTTCTTTATTAAAATTAAAGAATAAAGGTTTATTGACATTAGGTACTTATATATATTTTTAAATATTTTTTAAAATGTGAAATTAAATAGTCCAATTTTTGTAACGCCTCAATTATACACATCGGGCGCATTAGTCAGGCTTCACCACTCCCCCGAGGTTGTTTATTCCCCGAAAGGAATCTTTCGTCGATTTGAACCCAAGACCCAGGGACTTGGTTTTGAGTTTCTTAAATCCATTGTCAAAATTGAGCTAGTAGGTGCCTTTTTTTGTAACACCCTAGTTATACACGCCAAACGCGTTAATTAACCAAGCTTCAGCACCCTCTAAGGTGGTTTATTCCTCGAAGGGAATCTTTCATGGATTCAAAACCCAAAACCTAGATACTTGTATTAAATATTATTAATATTTTAACAATGTAACATATTTTATATATTAAAATTAGAATCTAAATATACGTCTTGACTAGAGTTGAGAATATGAGTTAAGATTAATTAGTTTGCGTGTTAAGACCTAGCAAAATGCATGCTTATGAAAAACACGAGCTTTTGACTCATATTATTTAAATTGGAGGTTATATGAGCTGGGGTCCGCGGTTACTAGGTTAGCCCGCAAACAAATGTTTTTCTTGAAAAAAGTATGAATTATTTCTATTTTAGTTTTACAATTACAAATTCACAATGTTTATGAATAATGAGTCACCTAGATCTAGGGTTAATTATCACATTTTGTGATTGTGTCGCTCTAACCTCCCCCATGCCTTATGCCCCACATGTAGTTCCTGTTGAGTCTCAATATTAATTCAAGTATTCAAATTAAAAACTCATTACCCTTGGTTATAATGATTATCAAATTTGTTGATTACATTATCTGAATAAGAAACAAATTCTGCTCAAAGGTATTTGTTCTATGTGTTGCAGGAAATTACTATCATGAACATACTGAATCTGCTTGTGCCAAATCAATCTGAAGATAGTTTACACTGAACTGGCTGAAATAAGCTTGAAGCAACCATCTGGAAAGAAGCATACTCTAAACCTGCTGATCGAAGAGCAACACGCTGAAATCAAAGCAATCTTTTGAAAGAAGAACTTTTTTTAGGATTGATCAACCTGATGAAGAATTGAAGAAATTATCTAAAGATTTGATCAACCCGCTGAAAGTATGTGTGTACTGAATTTGTGACCTGCTGAACACATACTCTCTGAAATACCCATTGATGACGTGGCAACTTAAGTCTGCTAAAATGAAGGACTTACTGAAGCATTCATCTAACCCTCTGAAGAGCTGCATCATCTGATGTATTAAAAAGACTTATTAAGACGTTCAACGTAAATCCTGCCAAAGTCAAAAGACTCTCTGCTTAAAGTTTTAAAGGTCTCTAAAATGTCTTCTGCTTTCTGCAAACGTCTACAGCAAGGAAGTCTACAAAAGTTCTTTTTGTGTTCCCCAAAGAATGATATTTGAAAAAGGATTTTTAAGCCTGCTGTAAAGTATACTGTGTGCAGAAAAAGTGAAGACTGTGTTACTGTCACCTACTCTCTGCTGCACCTCCACTACAAGCTATCGAAAGCTATAGGCCATCTCCCAACGGTAACCAAGCTAACCTCAACGGTTACATTCCTGGTCTCTATAAATAGCTTCAGTCAAGACTTTGAAGATCGGTGAAGCCCAAGAGATAGTTGGATGAAACTCAAAATAATATCCTCTCAAACCAACTCTCTGAGGAAGTTATCCCCCATACAGAGATGAGATTGAACCTAAATTATACACTTGTATCTCTGCCCTTTCCTTGTACTTAGATTCTTTTTATATCCTGAGTTTCACTCAGTTCAACCTTTGTACAAGAGAACCTGAGCTTAAGTTTCTCAGAAACTTAACATATTCTATATTGTAAACACTATTAAAGTGTCTGAGAGCCTGGAGAGGCTTGGTGGAAGAAAGAATACTCGCTGAGCCTGGAGAGGCTTTTCTGTAAAAGAATACTGCAAGAGTTGCCTGGAGAGGCAGTTGAAAACCAAGAATACTTGTTTCAACCTGGAGAGGCTGGATGAACAAAGAATACTGCATGAGTTGCCTGGAGAGGAAGTTGAGAACAAAGAATACTTGTTGGGCCTGGAGAGGCCAGGTGTGTAAATAATACTCGGTGTAATCTTGCGGGATTAGTGGAAAATCCAGTGGTGGTTTGCCCTGGGACTGGATGTAGCTTACTGGGTTAGTGGGTGAACCAGTATAAATCTCTGTGTTAAGTTCTCTCTTCCCTTACCTTTTTACTTTTCGTTGCTATCTGTTTAAACTAACCAAGGAGGGATAAAGAAAAGTTGTTTTATTAATCGGAGCAGAAAAACAATCTCTTCTTTAAGAGAAAATAATTTCAAAAAGGCTTTCACTCAACCTTCTGAGTTGCATCAGCAAGTTGCTGAACTTCTAGTTTCGGAAGGTTGATAAAATATTTTCAAATTAGCTTTGCTTGTTTTGAAAGGTTTTCCAGAAAATCTGTAAAGATTTTAAAACATTGTTCAACCCCTGCTCTAGTGTTTCCTGTGGCCCTAACAGTTGGTATCAGAGCTTAACTCTGGGTTAAGCATATAACAAATGCGGAGGAAGAAGATCCAGATGGAAACCGAAACAAGCTATGAAGAGAACTTATGAAGCTGACCAACAGAGGCAACAAGAATGTCTTTGGAGACAATGTTGAGTCTCAGCAAATTCCGATCTTCAAATCCATAAGTATCTCTCCTTGTAACATTGTTTAATTTGCCAGACATTAATTCATGCTTTAGTGAAAATATTTAATCGTATGTGACATAACTACATGCATGCATAAAAAATAATTTCAAATCATTCTTAGGCATAATTATTATATTATTTTTGCCAAAAATAATTTTGTTTTTAACCGGAAAACTGAAAAGTCACTTTTTCTAAAAGTTTTTGAAAACTGTAAGCATTGATGACATGGATGTTTAAAAGAGATGGCTTTTCACTTGTCTGCTACATGACGCACGTTCTCCCAAGTCGGTGCTGCAAATGCCATCGTTAAAGGCCATTTGAGCCTATTTATACAAGACATGGGAAGCAGTTCAAATCTCACCTTTCTTCTGAATCTCTCTGCAACCCCTCATCTGTCTCTCTCAAGCCTTCTACCAAACACATCTCTCCTTCCCTCTCAAATGGCATCCTCAGCTACAATCTTCCAAACACAAATTGTAGACTTCAAAAGTCTGGCTGAGGAGGGGTATGACTTTGCTGATCTTTTTAAGAATGTCAGATGGCTACCATTCTTCGAGGCCATTGATTGCAAGTGGCATAAGGCCAGTGTTCGGGAATTCTGGAACACTGTGAAGGTGGAGGACGAAAACAAGAAAAATTTTCTGAGGGCCCAGGTGCAGGGTGATGGGTTTCTGGCAAGCGAACCAAAAATCCAGTAGTATAATAGTAAGAAGAGTTATCGTATCCACACGGAACAGTCAATTCGCGTATAGTCGTGATCTATTTATCAAGGGAAAACAATGGATTTATGAGAGTATTTTGTGCGAAAAATATAAATTGCAAATTAATAACCAATAGAAATAGAAAGGAAGAGTTAGAGACACTTTACTTGAATTAGGATTGGACTTCATATCATCACACCCTTCGTGCATGTAAAAACTATCTATTATTTTAGGTTTACTCTATAATACTGTAGACAAACTATATTGCTGAGACCCCGAGTTACCAGCGGCCTCACACACTCAAAGGTAATCCATGCGGGCTCTCCCAAGCGACAGACTTACCCTCGGCTTATTTTGCTTTCTTTTATTCCGTTTGTAAAAGAACTAATTGATAAACGAGGCCTAATCCTCTGGATGCACCTTCTCTAGAGTACTGTCACTACCCATCACTCATCAGAATACATCCACGTTATCGCTTCCTGGATTGACAATCAACTAATTCTTTGCTATCGGTAATTTAATAACCATGCCTATCCTGCAGACACCCTTCATTAGAGTACTCACACTACCCATCAATCACTAGCAACGCCCATGTTTCGGTTCACTGGCTACCGAGTCCTCTTATTCACTCAGAGAATGGGTTTCTTCAGAATCCGCTCCCCCATCCTCAATCCTAGTCGAAACTAGCCTATAACTCCAGCGCAAACGCGGAAGTTAAGAATTAAGCACACAATAAGATTACCAATATTGTAGACAGAGAGCTCATGAAATAATAAAATAGAGTTTACATACACTTTGGGATAAAATCAATTACATCCAATCCTAATGGAGAGTTAACTACACAAGGTAGCCATACAAACCACCGAAGATGTTGTCACCATCTTCAATCCTTGTGAAGCGCTCCTCCTCTCCTACTCTAAAATTAGCTCTGGTGCATTATCACTTAAATACAACTGAATTACAATAATCGTGCACCCTTGATCTGGTGCAAGAGGTTCCTATTTATAGGCTAAGGAAAGACAAAGAAAATTAGGGAGAAATCTATCTAAAAATGGCAACAGGGCAAGAATCAGCGTGATCTGCGCTTCACCATGCGCTACAGCGCAGGATGCAGCGCAGGTTCCAGAGGGTTGCGCTTCACCCTGCGCTACATCGCAGTTTGAAGCGCAGAATGCGTCCTGCAGCTTCAGACTTTCTCTTTTTAACTTGATCTCTCCTCGAGACTGGTTTTGGTTGATTTGTCTTTCCTTGTTTCCCTTTTCTTGATGAAATCTTGCATTTATTGAGCATCTTGGATTTAATTGGGAAGGTTGTCTGCAGAATCCTTATTTAATTGGCAGCGATATCTTCATTAATTGCTCTCAAATAATCTTCAAATCTTCATTATTGCTCACAAATAATCTTCCAATCTTCATTAATTGCCTTCAATTAAACTTCAAATCTTGTAGATATCTCCCTTATTTAATGCTATCTTTCCTTCATATCAAATCTTTGCAATATTCTGCAAAAATCAGCACAATTTATATCAAAATAGCATCAAATTCAAATTCAAGATTAATAAATACAATTTATCTAATATTAAATAAAAAGGGATTAAACTGGGGCAAAAATACCATTTTATCCTTGATAAGTGAACTAAAAAGTGCTCTAATTTATCATATGATTTTCACTTATCACAGGGTCAAGAAATTATTGTCAACACTGCAATTCTGGAAGAAGTGCTAGGAGTCAAGGCTGAAGGTGCCCTGTTCTCTGATATCTGGGAAGCTCATCATGGTGGTGCTGGAAAGTTCAACAAGCTAATCTACGATGAAAATGGGATGAAGGAAATTTCCAAAGTTCTCTTTGAAATCCTGAAGTGTTGTGTAATTCCTAGTGTGGGAGATAACCACATCTCCAAAATGGAGAGGTTCTGTGTTATCAACCTCCTGGAGAGGAAGAAGATTAATCTTCCTTGGGTCATTCTGTTCGGCATGATAAGGAGGGAAAGGGACTTTGCTGAAATCCTGCCTCATAACACCATAATCATGAAGCTTTTCCAGTATCACAATGTTCACATCGAATATCTCTACGACCACAAGCGTCCTAACATCTTCAAGGTCAATGGTCAAAATACAGTGTTGAATGATGCTTTTGAAAAGAAGACCAACCTCGGAGCCTGTTGGAGTCAAGAGGTTAAAGATGGAGAACACCCTCCTTCACAAGGAGTTTGAGAGGACAAAGATGGCATTCCTGAAGCTGAAAGGAGATGTGGGAATTGAAGAAGAAGAAGAGCTCAGTGAAAGCCAATCTTTAAATTAATCCTTGTCAAAAATGTCTACAATGTCTTCTCTTTTTATTAATGTTTTTGAAAATTTTTAATATATAAGAAACATTTTGTGCATCCTTATTTGTCTTGTGCAAATCTATCTCTGAGCTTACTTTAAAATCTCGTTACGTTTCTCTGAAAGCATCTCTGTCTGTGTGCGATGTATTCTTAATATCATCCTAATCTGAATCGTTCTACTTTACATGATTATCTTTCAGAACGCTGTTATATTTCACTCGCCCTTTTGAATAGTGACGAAAGGGGGAGTAATATCACTAACAAGTCTTTGAAGTTAAGTGTTGTCGAAACCGGGGTCACGACGGGTCGGCGAAACGTATTGGAAAAATTCGAGTTTCAATGGAGTCGCCACCAAAGTTTATTTTAAGAGAAAAACATTTGGAAAAACCCTTTTAAAAAGAAAAATGGTCTTCAAAACCAGACTTGGGTTCGGGAGTCATTTATGTGTAGGGAAAGTATTAGCACCCTACAACATCCGTCCTAAGACGGCTACCTCTAATTAACTGTGCAAAACTCGTTAACTTTTGAAGATATTCTTTTTACCCCCCTTTTTTATGAAAATGAAAATTATTTTTGTTTTTTTTTTATTTTTTAAATAAATAACCTAAGTTAAAAAGAATTGAATTTGGATTAAAAGAGGAAAAAACATTTTTGTTGTTTATTTTGGCTTGACGGGTCCGATTCCCGCTCCTACGTATCTCCAGGTGCAATGGAGAAATCAAAGCCACGTAGTTCTGAAAACGTGTTGGAAAAAAAATTGACTTTGTTTTTGAAAGAAATTGATTTTTTTTTATTTTCAAAATAAAGGAAAATGAGGAAATTGTTTTTGGAAGTTTTTTTTTAATTCAAAGAAAAAAGAAGATTTATTTTTTAGCAGAGTTGATGCTAGCAAATGGCTATACAACGAACCCTTGAAATTGTTTATACGACATTATTGATAGAAATGCTATTCGATAAACGTCCTTTATTTTGAGAAGAAAACATTTTTTGAGAAAAGATTTAAAATTCTGCATTATCGAGTTAGCAAGTGGCTATACTCAATATTTTCCTTTTTACGTTATTGATAGAAATGCTATTCAATTAACGTAATTTTTTGAAAAGAATCATTTTTTGAAAAATGAATTTGAAATTTCACACGTTATTGAGCTAGTAAATGACTATACTCAATATTTTCCTTTTTACGTTATTGATAGAAATGCTATTCAATTAACGTAACTTTTGAGAAAATTATTTTTGGGAGAGATTTGAGATTAAGCGCATTATTGAGCTAGTAAATGACTATACTCAATATTTTCCTTTTTACGTTATTGATAGAAATGTTATTCAATTAACGTGATTTTTTTTTTAAAAGAAATTATTTTCGGACGAGATTTGAGATTAAGCGCGTTATTGAGATAGTAAATGACTATACTCAATATTTTTCTTTTTACGTTATTGATAGAAATGTTATTCAATTAACGTAATTTTTGAAAAGAAATTATTTTTGGAAGAGATTTGAGATTAAGCGCATTATTGATCTAGTAAATGACTATACTCAATATTTTCCTTTTTCTTAAAAAATACGTTAAAGGATAGAAATTCTATTCCATTAACGTAATCGATTATGTTTTAGAAAATATTTTTTGTTATTTTCATTTTTCGAAAAAGAGTAAATTAAACTAACCGTATTTACACGCGTCCTAAGTTATAAATGAGTACTATTTACAACGGCAACTAAAATGCACGTCAGACAAATATTCACAATTATTTAAAACAGATCAAGTAAAAGAAACAAATATTTACAAATAATACAAGATGGTGGGTCAAAAGGAAATTATAAAAATGTGAAAAAAACAATAACACAGAAAATGAAAATTAAAAGAAATTGCACACACTGAAATAAAGTTAGGCCTCAGATTGCATCATTGGCCCAACACAGTAATAAAAATGATACAGAAAACATGTAAAACAATTATCCTTAATTATCATTTATTCACTTCCTAATTAAAGTTTTTTTATTTTTTTACCAAACTTTAAAATAACAAATTTGAATTTCAAACAGAATGCAACAAAGAAAAAAGAAAAAGAAAAAAAAAACGGGGAAAGGAACGGTCAGAACCCTCTAGGTTCTTTGACCCCCCACTCAACCTCTCATTTTCTCTCTCACACTCACTCACCCGCCCCCTCATTCTCTCTTTCTCACTTTCCTTTTCTTTCTTTTTCTCACACTCTCTTCCCCTCAATCTCTTTTTCTCTCTTTCACTCACTCACCCGCCCCCTCAATCTCTCTTTCTCTTTTTCACTCACTCACTCAAACAATCAAAGCCTCATCCTCTCAAACTCTCTTCCCCATTCTCTGTTCAAATTATTCCTTCTTAGGGTTTTAAAAATGGAAGAGGGGAAAGGAAGAAAGGGGGTACACCCTTGCATGGCTGCGGAGGGTGCAAGCTGCGGCCGCTGGTGGCCTGGTGACGACCGTTGGAGGGAACGGACCGAGGAGAACGGCGGAGCGGCGGAGAGCAAGCGGTGGCTTGCGGCCGTTTCAAGCGGCGGTGGTGACGGATGCGCAGCGGCACGGATCAGCCGTGGGAAAGGAAGCCGTGCGCAGCGGCGGCGCAACGGAGGTTCCGGTCTTGGTGAGGTCTACAGCCACGGCGGCGACGTCGTGCCGGAACGGGAAGACCGCGGCGGCCTCCCTTCCTCCTTCCTCTCTCTGGTTTTTCTTTTGGGGCTCATGTCTTTTACCCCCTTACTGGATTTTGGGTTCTCTATTTTTTTTAGGGTTGCGGTGGTGGCCGGCGGCTCCTGGTCGCGCAGAGAAGGAAGACTACCGTGGGAGAGGGACGGCCTTAGAAGGTGAAAGAGAGCCACAGCCACGGTGGTGGCTCGGTGGCCGACGACGAGGAAGAGGGTATAGGTACAGTGGCTTCCCCTTCTCTCTATTGTGTTTTTTTTTTTTTACCTCTTCCTCCTGTTGGTTTGATTTTTTCTCACTGTCATTATTCATTTTTCAGCTTCTATTTTTCTTTCATCTAAAGGAAGAGGAACATTTGGGAGGGACCTTACAGGGGGCTGTGTTGACCGGGAAAAGGGCGACCAACCTAAGGGAAAAATGAGTTGCTTTATTTTTCACTCTTTGTTTATTTTGTCTCATCATATTTAGTGAAACTGTACCTTGTGACTGTATGATTGGGACTCTGTTTTACCATTTAGATTTGAATTGATGTATCTGGGTTGTGATTTTGAATGGGTGTGGTATTCTGTTAGCTTGAACTTTAATTATCACTTACACACAATAAGTCTCAGATTAGGCACAGTGAATGAATAGGTAGAAAATATGGACAGATAAATCAACAACATAGCTCAGAGTAAACAAAAAAACTTGATACCAAATAGATATCCTCCTTTGTTTCTGCAGTTTCGCGACTCAAGCTTGCAGCTATCAATTCTCCCCTGCTTCACTCCGATTTTGTTGATCTTTTCTGTTTTTCTTTTCGATGGAATTTTTTTGTGTGCAACTCCTTTTTTCTGTCTGTGTGCGTAGAGAAAAGAGAGGGGAAGAACCCGAAAAAAAAACGTTTTACCATCACCATTTATACATCCTCAAAGCTAAACCCTCACCGCCCAAGTGATGATCAAATTGTGCAGCTCGAGGTTGCAACTTGCAACCTGCAGCAGCTCTTGTTCAGAGATATTTGTCCCCAATCCTTCCCTTGCACGCTTCCTATTTTACAGCTTTTCTTACCCTTTTCTTTTCCTTCTTTTTTTAATCTAAAAAAAAGAAAGGAAAAAGGAAAAAAAAGTCTGATGGGTGGAGGAAAAAAAAGAAAAAGAAGAGAGAAAATTTTAGAAAGGGCCCAAAAGTAATGGGCCCAAAAAAAAAGATTTTAAAGTTTCCAGATTTTTAGTTTTTTTGTTTTTTTTAAGGGATGATTTCAAACAAACCAAAAAACACTAGGTCCAACAATACCCTTTGCCCAGTCAAAAATCAAATTCTGAATTTACAAAGAAAGGAGTTCCAGCCCAAGGTAGAAAAAAAAAGAGGAGAAAAAAAAAGAAAAGGACCATTGGCCCAAATGACTTTTTGGGAGGAAGCTAAATTAATTTGTTTAATTAATTAATTATTTAAATAATTAACCAATTAACTAATAAATTAGCCCCTCATTGTTTTAAAGATTTTAACGGAGTAAAAAGATAACGTCGCTATACACATCTGAATAAATAGAAAGAGAGGCGAAAAGGATAAAAGAACTCCCGGACGAAATTGGGTGCTGACAAGTGTGTTTCAGAAGAAAAAGAAATCTATTGATTCAGAAAAAGTTTCATCAATATCAGAAAGAACAAATTCAGGGGGAGCACTTCATTTTGTTCAAATATCTGAAATAGGGGGAGAGTATTTACTCAACTTAAAATTCTGAAATTCTCCTTATAATATTTGTCAATGATATACAAATTTGTCATCATTAAAAACGGGGAGAATGTTGAGTCTCAATATTAATTCAAATATTCAAATTAAAAACTCATTATCTGAATAAGAAACAGATTCTGCTCAAAGGTATTTGTTCTATGTGTTGCAGGAAATTACTATCATGAACATACTGAATCTGCTTGTGCCAAATCAATCTGAAGATAGCTTACACTGAACTGGCTGAAACAAGCTTGAAGCAACCATCTGGAAAGAAGCATACTCTAAACCTGTTGATCGAAGAGCAACACGCTGAAATCAAAGCAATCTTCTGAAAGAAGAACCTTTTTTTAGGATTGATCAACCTGATGAAGAATTGAAGAAATTATCTGAAGATCTGATCAACCCGCTGAAAGTATGTGTGTACCTAATTTGTGACCTGCTGAACACATACTCTCTGAAATACCCATTGATGACGTGGCAACTTAAGTCTGCTAAAATGAAGGACTTACTGAAGCATTCATCTAACCCTCTAAAGAGCTGCATCATCTGATGTATCAAGAAGACTTATTAAGACGTTCAACGTAAATCCTGCCAAAGTCAGAAGACTGTCTGCTTAAAGTTTTAAAGGTCTCTAAAATGTCTTCTGCTTTTTGCAAACGTCTACATCAAGGAAGTCTACAAAATTTCTTTTTGTGTTCCCCAAAGAATGATATTTTGAAAAAGGACTTTTAAGCCTGTTGTAAAGTATACTGTGTGCAGAAAAAGTGAAGACTGTGTTACTGTCATCTACTCTCTGCTGCACCTGCACTACAAGCTATCGAAAGCTATAGGCCATCTCGCAACGGTAACCAAGCTAACCTCAATGGTTACATTCCTGGTCTCTATAAATAGCTTCAGTCAAGACTTTGAAGATCGGCGAAGCCCAAGAGATAGTTGGATGAAACTCAAAATAATATCCTCTCAAACCAACTCTCTGAGGAAGTTATCCCTCATACAGAGATGAGATTGAACCTAAATTATACACTTGTATCTCTGCCCTTTCCTTGTACTTAGATTCTTTTTATATCCTGAGTTTCACTCAGTTCAACCTTTGTACAAGAGAACCTGAGCTTAAGTTTCTCAGAAACTTAACATATTCTATATTGTAAACACTATTAAAGTGTCTGAGAGCCTGGAGAGGCTTGGTGGAAGAAAGAATACTCGCTGAGCCTGGAGAGACTTGTCTATAAAAGAATACTGCAAGAGTTACCTAGAGACGTAGTTGAAAACAAATAATACTTGTTTCAGCCTAGAGAGACTGGGTGAACAAAGAATACTGCATAAGTTGCCTGGAGAGGCAGTTGAGAACAAAGAATACTTGTTGGGCCTGGAGAGGCCAGTTGTGCAAATAATACTCAGTGTAATCTTGCGGGATTAGTGGAAAATCCAGTGGTGGTTTGCCCTAGGACTAGATGTGGCTCACTGGGTTAATGGGTGAACCAGTATAAATCTCTGTGTTAAGTTCTCTCTTCCCTTACCTTTTTACTTTCCGTCGTTATCTGTTTAAACTTACCAATGAGGGATAAGGAAAAGTTGTTTTATTAATCGGAGCAGAAAAATAGTCTTTTCTTTAAGAGAAAATAATTTCAAAAAGGCTTCCACTCAACCTTCTGAGTTGCATCAGCAAGTTGCTGAACTTCCAGTTTCGGAAGGTTGATAAAATATTTTCAAATTAGCTTTGCTTGTTTCGAAAGGTTTTCTAGAAAATCTGTAAAGATTTTAAAACACTATTCAACCTCCCTTCTAGTGTTTCCTGTGGCCCTAACAGTTCATCTCCTAACTTCACGTTCGGCACCCATCATGCTTGCAGTGTCATTTTTGGTGGTGTCATTTCCCTTCCAAGTATAAACTCCATCACCCTCCATCCTACAACATCTCCTCAAATTTGAGTCAGTGCATCCATTCTCTAACAACAACAACACACATCCATCTTTATCATGCAATGTTTATTCTTTATTGTCTCGTATCTTGAGCTGGTAAAATGGGTTGGCATGTTCCAGCGGGCTGACAAAAATGTAGGGTTCGAGCTTATATTTTCAAAGCTCGAATAACACTCTATCGATTTTTCACCCCAACCTGATAAAGTTTGTTACCAGCAAAAGTTCAAAAAAGCCCATAATAATTAAATTTCTCACACATGTTAAGGCTCAGGTCTTTATTTTAGAAGCTTAAATAACTCTCAAACTTTTTAGCCCAGTTTGTAAAAGTCCACTACTCACATTAGGTCGATAGTCCGAATTGAAAGCTTTAGTCGTATCCATCTAGTGGGCATTGGGCAACAACATTGCACAACCATCCCTATTGTGTAGCATTCGTTCTTTTTCCCATAACAATCTCATGGGAAGTAAAGTCCTTCTCCATCGTGCATTTAAATATGGGACAACCCACTATCTCGCTCGTTAGTGGCCTAGACGCGGACCACAAAAGGGGGCTTGATTAGTTTTATGACCCAACCTAGTCAGATTCATTTAAATATGGGCCAATACAGATCAAACTAAATAGACTGAGTTAGCCCATATACCTAACTCTAATCTTGACAAATATATACTGCCTAATAAAGTTTTACTAATGATGAATTTTTATTAATCCAATTGTTAAATTGAAATTTTTTAATAAATAGATCAAGTTTATAAAATGATTAAATATTTTAATACTTAGACCAATTTATTTTAACATGTAATTTGTTACTTGAAATATAAATAAATATCTATTATTAGAATGCATACCTAAACAAATCTAAATTATACTATAATTTAATATATAATTAATGTAATATAATATCATATGATTTAATAGTTGGATGACTCATAATTTCACATTCTTTTAAAAAAATATTAGGTGATGAAAATGTCTAAGACTTTATATACATATATATGTTTGTGAATTGGTCATTAGAAGTTGCAACGCTTACAATTTTTGCTTTTAAGATTTTTAAATATTTTCAGAATATTCTTCTATTAATTTTCTCAATATTAATAAAAAAGTTTCAAATTTAAACAAGTAAATGTACTTATTATCTCTAAATCACAAAATATTTCGATATTTTCAACAATAAAAAAATTATGAAAAATATTGATTAGGAGAATTCAAAATGTTTGAAAAATTAAGTTAAAATATCAATTAATAGAAAGTAATTTGTTTTATAGAAAATTACTTTTAGTAGTAGTAATTAATAACTCTCATTATACATATGGATCAATATTTTTTTATAGCTTTAAAATAATTGTAGGATGATTGTTCTTCATCCTAAGTTCCCAACCATTCCTCTTCATTAAATTATACTTATAATTCGCATTATGCTATAAAGTACATATTTTTCAAAAGTCAACTCCCGCAATTCTAATAAAATTGCAGAAGTTCCTAATGTTATTATGTTATTATTAGGTGGTATACCATATACATGACGGAATACTGGAACTAATTAGTCACCGTATTTTAAAATTTTCAAATTTGCTATACGTCGATGTAACAGCTTAATAGCCTTTCTAGAAGTGATTATCACAACATTAATTAATTAATTTATTTATACATAGTTTTGTCTTCGCTGTATGTGTTATATATTTTTCAAGGCAGCATGGAAATCCACGTCAGTACATAAAATAGAAATAAAGAAAAGAAGGATGTAGCTAGCATACTTAATTCCCAACCTAAACAACAAAAAGAGAAGACAAATAAAAGCCACCACAAAACTAGGAAAGATATCAAGGCCTTTTCATTTTCATTACATCACTATCATAATTTAAAAAGACAAACATGTCATATGTATTGTTGAGTTGAGGCTTCAACTGTGTACCGTATATGTGCATGCATCTTAACATGTTATACGTCATTGTTGAGGCTTACTTTCTATCTAATTAATTACGCCTACAAATGATTTGTCTTTGTGAGATAAAATATGAACCGACAGTTACAACAACCTGTTTGTGACTTTTAATTAACCCAATTAAATCTCTAAGGATGTGTTTAATTTTTGAAAAAAAAATTAAGAATTACACTTGCAAAAAATACTTATTTTGTTTTGTATTTAATTTTAAAAATAATCATCACATATAAAATAAAAAATAGAATAAAAATCTTAATTAAATTCAACAATAAATTAAAGTAATGGATAGATCTTTTACACATAATATCATCTAAAACTATAAAAAAATAATATTATATTTTATTTATATATATTGAAAAAAATATATATATTGCCATTCAATTAGATGTAGCATCATTGGATACAAAATGTTTTAGATTGTTTTACATGCAATCCATCATTAGATACATTATTTCATGAATATATATATATATATATATATATATATATGATATATGTTGATATAATATAGGGTTAAATATGTTTTTAATCCCGGCTCGAATTTGATTTTAATTTCTAAATTGAACAAAACCGTTGGTTTAGGCCCTTCATGTTCTGAAATCACGAAAATTTAGTTCCTCGTGTTCTAAAATCACGTAATTTTAGTCTCTCCCTTATAAAACCGTTTACTTTGACGCGGACGTGACAAACGAATTTGTGTGTTAGTTTGTTCAGTCAGTTACAATGATCATGTTGTGACAATTGAATTATACATCAGCTCATCCACTCAGATTTTTTTTAGAGTTTTATTAATTCGATTTTTCTAACACGTGCAAGGTTGCACATGATAATAAAACAAAAGTAGAAAGATTTTATTGGAAATGCAACAATCACAACATTCAATGTATTGGTAATATTAATAGTTGTAATTTCCAATAAAATATTTCTACTTTTGGTTTATTATATTGTGCAAGGCTGCACAAATTAGAAAAACCGTTATTAATTTTAACTTTATATTTTTCAAGAATAGGGAAGACCACAAAACTGAGTGGATGAACTGAGTTGTAATTCAATTGTCATATCATGGTTATTGAAAGTGATGAGACAAATTAACTGAATTAGTAATTCGTTTGTCACGTTAGCATCAAAGTTAACGGTGCTAAGGGGAGGAACTAAAGTTACGTGATTTCAGAACATTAGGAACCAAGATCAACGGTTTTAAAGTATAGGCATTGAAACCAAATTCGGGTAAAACTTCAGGATTAAAATCATATTTAGAGTGTGTTTGACTTGTCATTTCAGCTAGCTGAAAGTTGAAAATAGTAGCTGAAACCATTTCTGGAGTGTTTGGGAAAAGGTAGTTTTTTTGGGTAGCTACAAACTTTTCTTAAAAAACTACTTGGGGTAGCTTTTTTAAAAAAAGCTCCAATTTTCAGCTACTAGCTGAAAATTAATTACAAGTTTAGCCCTCAACCACCCCCACTTATCATTATTTAATAATTAATGTTCTCCTTAAATGTCATTTTACCATTTTCAGCTAATTTTACCAAACACATTCAATAGTTTTTCAGCTTTCAGCTAGCTTTAAGCTTTCAGCGAGCTTTTAAGCTTTCAGCTAGTTTTACCAAATACACTCTTAACCCTATAATATATTATTAAATAATAGTGTAATTTTTTTTTATATTGACAAAACATACAAATTGAATTCTAGGAAAATATTCAAAAATTTTCTTCCTCTTTATATTCTTTTTTCATTTTTTTCCTCGCCCAATTTTCCTGCTCTATTTTTTCTTACCTTCCTCTTTTTATAATTGTTTATAGTACATCGATCATTACTAACTAATCGATAAAAATAAAAAATTATAATATAATTCAACTATATCTTGTTATTTTATTTGAATTGCCTCTCAATGTAAGAGGGTAGTTGCCGATTATTGATAATTATAGAAGGCAGAATTAAATAACTGGCCCGTCCAAAAATTAAACCAATGTGCCATGCACACCCTTTTTCGAGATAGAATTGGGCAGATTAGGTTTTATAATTATCAAACAATTAATAGTTGCTTCATTTAGATTCATATATAAACACAATTATGATGCTTGGTCGGTATCTTATCCTGATTATATTATATGGGTCATTAGCAAAGAGACGTGACTTCAAAATTTACAGGCAACGTCACAGTTATTATAACTATATATAACTGTGACTAATTGTCAGGAAAATTGTACTGTAAATAAATGCATGGGTTTTCACTTTATATTCTATATAAATTAAACAGTATTAATTTAAGCACAAAATAGTAATTTTTAATTAATTATACCCTCTGCGTGTGTGTGAAATTAGTGTGAGAAATATAAATGTAATATATTATATAATTTTAATTATACAACTACATATATGCAAATGATCAAAATTATTTTATTAAAATCTAATTTTGACCTTCCATTGCAACTTCGTTCTCAGTAATAATGATTATCCACTTGCTGAAACGGTACCTTTCCTAAATACTTTTGAATACTTTTCATTGAGTAAAGTATTAAAAAAACCGCAAAACCAACAAGAAAAATTAACTATATCAATAATAATAGTAATACGAAAAATGGAAACAATTAAAGAGATGATAGCAACAAAAGAAAATGAAGGATTATAACTCATAATCAAGTACCATTCTACGATTTCATATGCAATTGATTGTTAGTTTGAATAATATCTCAGTTAACATTATGTCTTACTCATTAGGATTTCATGATAAGTGTATCATTTATGTGATTTGGGTTATAATGTTGAATCCACTATATATCCAATTTGGTGCTCGTCATAATTAGAAATTTGCTAGCTAGTACAATATTATCAAGTAGATGTATGCTGTATATACACTATACAGCACGACATCCGTCTATATCTACTTCTCCCATGTCGCAGTTCAATTCCCTTTTGATATTATTATTTTGAATAGTCGTTGACTGTAGTTTAGCTTAATATATAGCACCCCACTTCCCCATATTGTCAGCACTTTAAACATAGAATAATTAATTATTAATTTCCATAGGTTAGGTTTAGTTGGGTTTAGTTTGATTCTTACTTGAACAATACTTTGATATGAGTGATCACGGTCGACCCAATATTTCTCTGGCCGAAAGCGAATTTTTATGAGGCATTTTTAAATGAATAAAAGATAATTTATCAAAATATTATAATTTTATTTGAAATTTATCTTTTGATCCTTTTAACATGGAAATATATTTATTAAATTATTATAAGTAATTTCATTTAACATTTATTTTTCTATCGATAATAAAGTCAATTTATTTAATCTTTCTTGAGACATTGTTAATGGAAATGATGTTTAGAATCAATTATTAATAATTATAATTTATGAGAAGAGAGAAAGTCATGATAAATTGGGGCATTTTTTTTCAGAAAAAAATAATACTTAATTACTCTTAATAATTTAGTATTATTTACTAAATATTTATTAATTATTTAAAAAAATATTGGTAACAAAAATTTTTTTGGGCCTAAACTAAGGGTATTTTTTAGGGGCCTAAAGTGGTTGCTTCACTGGCTTGGGGGTTGGGCCGGCCCTGTGAGTGATATTCAAAATCTAAATCTTAATTCAATCATAAGCTAATTAATAATTATGTTTGGTACGAGTTGACTCGATATTAAACAGAATATATAAATTTGCATATTATATATAATTGTGACATAAAATTTTAAAAATAAAAATTAAACTATGTAATTTTTAATTTTTATTTGGTTTAATTTTTTGAAATAAAAAATAAACTACGTAATGGTTTTGTTACGTAAAAAAAAAACTATGTAATGTTTACCGTATGTATTTTTAATGTCAAAATATTATATAGTATTATACAAAAGATATTAATTTAAGTAAAAAAAATCTGTAATTTATTAATAACTAATTTTAAAACATAATTTTAAGTATTGAAATTTCATGTGACATTTGACTGAGTTGTGTCAATATTGTGAATTGTAGGCTGAATTAAAATTATTTTTCAGGATTTGAACTTAATTAGCTGGATTAACTTCGGATTCAAGTACCGAATGCAGTCTTTTTTTTTTTTTTAACACATCTTCTTAATGAAAAGAATCGTTATAGTACAATTATGGGGAGGTGGATTCTACCGTCCCGTTTTAAATTTATGGGTACCGGCCCAGTTATGACATGTCTAAATACTATTGAAATAAGTGTCAAATTTTATTTACACGTAAGAAATGAGAATTAATATTACATTTAACCCACAAATTTTTTTTTTCAAATATATAGTCAATTTTATTTTTAAACATCAAAACTAAAATCCCTAAACCCTACAGTGACAACAACCAAACAATCATAAGGCATAAGGCAAGACCCTCTCCATCGTCGGGTCTGTTTGGGTGAAACTTCTGCAGAAGTACTTCTAGGTGAGAAAAAATATAATAAGTTAAAGAAGTCAAATGCATTTAACTTCTCCCTAAGTTGAAATTAGTTACCTACGGAGAAGTTAAATGGGAGAGCTTTTGGAGTAGGTAGACTACAAAGACTAATTTCAACTTATGAAAAAGTTAAATGCATTTGACCTCTTCGATTCATTATATTTTTCTCACTTAGAAGTACTTTTGCAGAAGTTTCACCCAAACAGGTCTATCATCGTCATCGTCATCGTGCTTCATACCATTCTCTCATCCACTGAACCATTACCACCAATTGTTTTTTTGGTGAGATATAACAAAGGGAAAAACAAAAAGTAGAAAAAGAAAAAATCAAAACAAAACACACGGAATGAACTACATCATAAGCAATGTAAGTGACAAAGACTACTTGCTATCGAACCGATTCAACTTTTTTGGCGACAGACACCCAACTGGGTAATTTTCTCGCTGCTTCAATCGCAAATCAAAGCATGAACCTTGCAAATCTAAGCATGAACTTTACAGGAGAATGATTATATTATTTTATCAAACTTTAATTCAATTCAATATAAAGATCCATAAGACGCGATAGCAAGTGTTAAGTACCTTGCGAGCATCTTATTATTGGGCTACTCAGTAACCCAACTCCAGAGGAGTGTACAGCCCTCAAGCCTAAGCCTAGTTGACTAACTTGGTGAAAAGCTTGTCTACCGTTAGAGTACTCGATTAACCCAACAGTAGTATTAAGGATAGAGAAGAAGAATCCTACTCTCATAAATAATGTGTGAAATTCACTATTAAATTAGAAAAGAGAGAGAATGTTAACAATCATTTAGAGAGAGTCTCTAAGGTGAGGTCTCAAAATTATAATATAGATAGTTGATTAATAATTACCATTTTGTATTAACAATATTTTTTTAATCTGAAAAAATTTGATCCAATATGAGTTTCATTCTTTTTTCTCTTTCATAACTATTGTATATAAGATTTTTCAAAAGAATTATAAATGAGTAAACTAGCTCCCCGATTCTTGGTTTCGATCTCGCCGGCCGGCCGCCTTACCTTCCTGGTCGACCAACCTTCATGGCCAGCCAGACTTTGTAGCCTGACTTTTGGCCTTCCGGCCCTCCAATCTTCCTATCTGGCCGGCCATGAAGGCTGGCTAACCAGGAAAGCAAGTCGGTTGGCCGTCTAGATTGAAACATATATACTATAGGCGGATCGATATATCAAACGACCTTATTTTCAATCCTATTTGGCATGTGTAACTTAACGTGACACACCAACTACAAGTTAACAGAAGTTACAAGCAGAGACTAAAGTGATGGACTGGGCTAAAAGTCAAGGACTATTGTGCTATTTCAAAAAAGTCAGGGACGAAATTGCATAGTCCTCCAAAATTCGGTGATCAATGTGCTAGTTTACTCACATATAAATTATTAATTAATATCTTTTATTTGAAAAATATGATTGTATTTAACTAAATTACTTTTTTACTTAATTGAATTCTCTCATTTCACTTGAAAAATATACTAGAAAAAAAGACACGTGCATATAAGGTATATAACAGATGGATTAATATTTGGGATGATAATTAATATTTTTTTAGTTAAGAAAGTAAAGGATCTTTATATAATTTGACCAGATATTCACTGTACCTAATATGTGTTCCTAGAAACTTCCTTCTCACCAAATCAAAATTAACATTAATGGAGAACATACCAACGAATGCCCATTAAGCAGGCTACCACGAATTGCAACCACATCCAAAGACAAGCCACAATAGAGTCTCTGACAGTTAAGGTACAGTTGGGGCTAGGGATGGCACCCGTGCAGGGCGGGGGCGGGAGATACCTCCCCGCTCCCCGTCCCGCTTCCCCATTTTATTCCCGTCCCCGTCTCCGATCCCCACCTCGGGGTAATTTTCTCCCCTATCCCCATTCCCCGCATCTCCACGGGTCCATATCGGGACCCCATATTTATAAAAATAAATAAAAAGAATATAACATAAAGAACAAAATTAGTAAAAATAATATATAATAATTAAAAATTTAATTTTTAAATTTAAAATTAGGATAATATAAAATAGAAATTATATATATTATATTATAATATATTATATATATCATATAAATAAAAAGAATTATATATATGTGGTGGGGCGGGGACCCTGCGGGGCGGGGAGCATGATCCCCATCCCCAAATCTGTCTAGGGGGGATTTTAGTCCCCGTCCTCATCCCCACGGGGAAAATTCCCCATACTCGGGGCCCCATATGGGACAGTCCCCGCGGGTATCCTCACTTGCAGTACAAAATTGTCATCCCTAATTGGGGCCATCATCATAGCAAGGATGTGTGAGCTTGTGACCACAAATTAATTAATTGAACAACAAATTGTAAAATGTCAATTAATTAGTATCCAAAATTTTCACATTCTTGCGTTGCACTCACAACCTTTAAACTTGTTCTTTACTAGCATTGTGGAATTGCGTTCATGATCACACCTTAATAAAAGCAAGAAATCTTACTAATCTTTAGAAGCAAAATTGCCCCTTTCAACATGTGACCGTGTAATGAACACTGAGACTACGAACTTAAAGAACATAATGATAATTTTTTGGGGCCAACTTACCACAAACCGACAAAATAATCTCAGCTTTTTATAGGTTTGGCAATGCCGTTGTACATAGAATACCAACCAAATGTTGCATAATTTAGTGCTTCAGAACAAGGACACACTAGTCACTGAGAGTGTTTTTCTTTCTCTTACACAAGTCAACCATGTCCATTACTCAGTACTGCATCTTTGCTTGTTGACTCCGCAACAAACAAAGGAAACCAAAAGTACCATGCAATGCATGAATCATAAGCGGTAAACGAACTCAATTAAGTGGGTTCTTTTAAAGAAATATAATATAATATTTTACAATTCTTGTTTTAAAATTATCTCAAATATACTATCGATCAAGTTTGGATAAAACTTCTTCGAAAGTACTTCTAGGTGAAAAAATAGAATAAATCAAAAAGGTTAAATGCATTTAACTTTTCCATATGTTGAAATTAATCTTTGTAGCTCACCTACTCCAAAAGTTCTCCCATTTAACTGCTCCATAAGTAACTAATTTCAACTTATGAAGAAGTTAAATTTATTTAACCTAGCTATTTGATTCATTTTATTTTTATCTTATAAAAGTTTTTCTGCAGAAGTGTATCCAAACTGGACAATATGATATTAATTGGTACCACTTTTTTACTCAAAACCTTAACATATTAAATAGTAGTATAGACCTGCTTTGTGGGTTTTGGGATGTAGTTACCTCCACAAAATTTTAATTTTTTTTAGTATTATTTGTATTATATATATATTAGGGTGAGAGAGGCACTCCATGCCTTTCTATATATTTTAAACAAAAGTAAAATAAAAGAAAAGAAAAATAACTGTGAGTAATTATTTTTATAAAAGCAGTTATTAAAAAATTAAATTTAATATAAGGGTAAAATCGTCTAATGAAATGTAAAAATTAAAAAGCCAGTATCCCAATTATAACTATAGTGTAGATTAATTGTCACCACAAAAATTTTCTATATTTTTTTTTTGGTAACAAGGGCAAAGGGAAAAAGAAAGAAAAACAAAGGAAACTACAAATTAAATACGGGAAAACGACACACCCCGAGCATCTGCATCTAACATCCTTAAGATATCAAAAGGGGGGTCAGAAACATGACAAAGGGGTAAAGAACTAACAGCACCCTGCTTAGCCAGATAATTCGCACACTGATTTCCTTCCCGGAGAGAATGCTTAATAGAAACGCTATGAGTGGTATCCCACTAATTAAAATTTCTGCATCCATAATTAAGTATATGGATCCTTGTAATGGATCCATTTTCATCCAATGTGAAATAATTTCTTATTCATTTGATATTCCAAGCCTTCAGCACATTAAAAAAAAAAGAGTGTAATGTAACATATATGTAACTAATAATACCCTTTGAGAAGGGAAAAAAATCTAGTAGACCCCACTTCTCCTAATAAAATTGCAATCTTGATTAGGAAAAGTGGGTTTACATCATATTCTCAGACTTAGGACATAATTGTGTGAGATGGCTCAGCGTTATACTTCTAAAAGAGACATAATTAGGAGATTTGTTTCAAGGCCATATGTATAATTAAGATAATTTCTTTTTAGCTATAATAGCAGCACTAATTGCTAGCACATGGTTGTATGAAAAAAGTATATGTCACAAGGACAGAGAGAGAAATCGAAATCAAGACCTCTTTATAAGGAATGCTAGCAAAATGCTGTCCATTATCTATAAAACATGGTTATAACTAGTATAGGTAGACCTCAAACATTTATTGATTGCAACAGATATCTATCATTGCTAAGTGCTAACCACCATTTGCTTCCTTAAAAGGACTAGTTTCCACCTAACTAGATCTCCTAGTCGGTGCTTTACATATCTTGAAGCAATTTATATATGGAGGACAGTTCAAATCTAATCGGAACTAATGCTGGGTATTTGTTAATTAATCAAACTTTTTGTAATTTAAGATATTCAATTAATATAGCCACACACTGATTATTTATAAATCTGTTAAAAACTAAATCATTTATTGTCTTAATATATTTTTTTTATTTAAACCACATGTATCATCCACATAAGATAAATTTGGTTGGAATTGGGAACATCTATACCATGGTGGAATTAGTTCTCTCAGGAGTGATTTTTTTTCATATGTATAAGAATTGAACACGTGACATTGTTTAAGAGAAGTCAAATTGTTGTAATCTATTAAAAATGCTAATTAAAAAAGTAATTTTCATCACTAATTAATTAAAATCCTCATATGAAATTTAAGTCAAGGAATAGTTACATTCTCATTAAATTATAATCTAGCTACTTAATTAAGAAAAAATATTTAGTTTAAACATAAATATTTTCATTTCAACTATAAACGACTAATCAATTTCAAAATGATGATAGATCGAGTGGAAGTAAATAATGATTTAGGAGAGTTTGTCTATAATGTTACAGGAATAGTCGACCAAAAACCAACAAAGACATTATGTTAGCGAATCTATTAAAGAAGAGATTAATTATATTATACATTATAAACAAAGAATTAATATTGTTTTTTTTTTTTTTTTTTGCTAGTTATTGGAGTAAGAGTGAAGGAATAATTTTTGTTGCTAAGTTGGTAAAAGTAGACAGAATAGAGGGAAACCAACAATTGATACGGATTTGTGGCGTGTGTGGATTTGCAAGGTAAAAAAAGAGAGGTTCTAGTTTAATAGGATTCTCTCTCTGGTGTGGCCCAATATACAGAGAAGTGCAACAAGTAATGTGTGGCTATGGGTATAGCTTTTTGTCCACTTGAGAATGACGCAAATGCAGAGGTTATGATTTTGCCTCAGACATGAAGATAAGAATGAGATTGCGGCAAATCTTCACGACATTCCCTTAACATTGGAATAGGATGCAATGCATACATGTTTGGTGGCTTTTTATGCCGAGTATTCTGAATCATAAAGTTTGAAGTTGATGTTTCTTAACTTGTTATCAATTAATTAGTGCAAGTTTT
Source organism: Sesbania bispinosa (assembly GCA_026901365.1). Lineage (NCBI taxonomy): Eukaryota > Viridiplantae > Streptophyta > Magnoliopsida > Fabales > Fabaceae > Sesbania > Sesbania bispinosa. The sequence continues at coordinate 84,745 of QLOH01000297.1, read as the reverse complement.
TCTTTTTCTTTTTAAGTAATTAATTAGTTTTTGTGTTAATTGAGTTAAGTCTATCTTTAGAAAATTTTATGGGCGCATATCCCATGTTCACTTTTTATATTTAGAAGATTTAGGTAATTTTCTTTATATAGATCTAGGCCTATAAGGTATAGAAAGTATACCTTCTTATATAACGACTACTTGTAAAATTAAATTTACTTATTTTCTTTTTAAAAAATTGTGCATATTATTACATCCATAAAGTTTGGTTCATTTTCATATTTGGTGCGCAATATTTGTTTCACCACACCCAATTCTTAAACTTATATATTTGTAAAATTACTAATTGAGGTCTTAGATTTCACGTATTGTTACCCACCAGCAACATTTTTCAATTAAATATGATATATTTAATTCTTGCATAGTTTATTAACATTTAAAGAAGTTGTGCCATGAAATAAATTTTGTGAACAAAAACGTGGAAATATATCCTTGGGTGTACCACCGAGCGCGTGGATCAACTGGTAAGGAGTTGTCCATCTTAATCAGTGGTCTCTAATTCGAGTCATAGGTATGCAGTTGTGTTAAATACTCGGAATGAAAATTTTACTGCTTATAAAGATTCTATTCAAGATTTCCCTATTCAACTTGAATAGGTTTGTTTCATGTGAATGATACTCGTGGTCTTGCCCAAAAAAAAATCTCTTAGGGTGTAATTTATGTTTTATCCATTTAAGTAACATAATCATGATGGTTTATGAAAATTTAAGCTTACAAATTGTTTATTTTAATAACACTGTTGTGGTACAAAATTTCAAAGTAAAAGTTTACACACACAAACAAAATCAAATCAATTTTAAGTATTTAGGATTCAAATAATTTATTTCTCTCCTTGTGATCTTATATATTAAATAATTTCTTTTCCTATAAATAATTTATGAATTTTGACGGTCCTAGACTTTGCTACCATCACATGCCCTTCCTGAATCCTGGTTTGCTTTAAAATGAGAACATACTAACACACCAATTTTCCAAAAAAAAAAAAAAGAGTTATATAATGTAGATGTGTGATTGTGTGTAGAGACTACTACTTAATATTAATAATAATCGTAATAATAATTCAGCACCTGTTTTTGTTACATCAATTTGAAAGAGTCAGGAACTAGTGTAATTTATTTTCCTGTACTATTTTTTTCTTGTTGATCAAGATAATTTGATTAAATGAAGGCCTTTGCTTTTCTCACCGCAATTTTTGCTATTCTCATCTCTATTTTTTTTCCTTCCCCACCCTACCCCTCCCCTTCCTCCTACCCCTTCCTGTCACCCCCATCCCCCTTTCCCACTCTCCCACCCTCACCTTCCCTTTAGCCCGCCCCTACCCCTTCCTCACTCCCTCACCCATTTTTCCTTCACCCCATCTCATTTTCTTTTTCCCCTTCCCTTCCCCCACCCCCACCCCCTTTCCTTTTCCCTTTTCCCTTTTATCGATACAGCTGTCTGGGAACCAATCCCGAACAACTGTGTCCGTAAGTCATTTTATTAAAAAAAAACTTACGGACTTTTCGAACAGCTATGTCCGTAAGTCAATTTTTTACGAATTGTATAGGAATTGTTATGGATAGGGGTGGAAACAGGCCAGGCCAGGCTTTGGCAGGCCTGAGCCTGGCCTAACTCATAATTCTTAAGCCTGAGCCTGACCTGTTACCTGTTACAGGCCTTTTTGTAAGGCCTGGCCTGGCCTGCGAAAAAGCCTGGCCTGGCCTGTAAGCCTGTTTAGAAGCCTGTTTTATAACAAGGCCTACCAACAGGCCAACAGGTCTATAAGCCTATGCAGGTCAGCAGGCCTTTTAAGCTGACTTTTTTATATAATTAATTTAATATATTCTAATTTTTTACTATATTATAAATTTTTTAATTATATTTATAGTTATTTATATAATTAATTTAATATATTATATATTATTATATTAAACAGGCCGGCCTGTTAAGCCCAATAGGCTTTTTCATAGGCCTGAAGCCTGACCTATTTAACTAAACAGGCCTTTTAAGAAGCCTTGGCCTGACCTTTTTAATAAACGAGCCAGGCCAGGCCGCAGGCCCTTGACAGGCCGGCTGACCTATTCCCACCCCTAGTTATGGACACTTGTGTCCGTAAATCCCCCCTTTTTTTTGTAAAAAAATGCTTACGGACACTGTTATCCGTGATTAGTTTCCGAACAATGTTGTCTGTAAATCAATTAAATGACGGGTAGTTTAAGATTTTATAACTTTTCAAAAAATAAAGGGGGTGAGAATAGCAAAAATCACAGTGGAAAAAATAAAAGCCTTGAATGAAAACCAAACGGATTTATAGAAACAAATGGGACCGATATCCCAAAAAGAGATTCTACAATACTTCATCTATCACGCTCATTTAAAATACTCGTGTAATCTAACATGCTCGTTCAAAATACAATATTAAACAATACCAACAAATAAAAAAAAAATCATATCCTTCATGTTTAACCATGTTTAACCATCTGTAGTTACACGCAAAACCATCTAGTCCAATATGATCTCCTCCATAGAACAGTCATCAATCTCTGGAATTTTAATTTGGGTCCGTTCATGGCGCATTGTTTGCATCAATTTTTTGGCCCTTATTCTAAAAACGAGTACATTTTAGCGCAATGCTCACGGATAGAGCCCACGTGAAAATTTTACACACATGGGAAGTTTTATTTGAACCACCATTTTAGCTAACCGCACTGTCCCTTTTTTAAAATATAATATGAAAAATACCTCAATGCCTCGCCACCTATCGTTGCTATTTTTTTTTTCTTATGCATTTACATTCCGTAAATTCAATTTTCAAAACACAAAGTAGTCTATATATTTTAGAAATTCAATTTTGGGAACTTTCCGAAATTGAATTTCTAGAATACATCCTTGTGTTCTAGTAATTAATTTTACTCATGTTTTGAAAATTACGAAAAATAATTTTGTAGAAGTAAATGAAATGAAGTTTGTAATTTAAAGACAGATTTTTTCGCCTCTAATGTTTGAACTTTTCCAAAAAGCACTTCAAAAGTTCAATTTCTAAAATATAAAAATTATAATGTGATTTTAGTGGTAGTTGGATACAAACTTAGGGAATTTGCGAAACAAATTAATTTGAGCCCGACGGATAATGAATTTAAGAGAGTAAATAAGATAGGGGTAATTTAGTAATAATATTTAAATAAGTAGAATAATATGGTTAGCAAAAAGAGGTGGTGTGAATAGTAATCCCAACACACATTGGGGTGAAAATCCCCCCTTCCCCTATACTTCCTCCGGTCCAAAACTCTTGCAGTTTAAGGTTATGCACACATACCAAGGAAATGATTGATATGTCTTAATTTAATACTAATTTTACTAAAATACCCCCATTTAATATCAACCCATATAATTTAACTCCCATTTTGTTTTGTTTTATACCGGGTGAAAAGTGCTCAATTGATTAGTTAGTGGGTAGTGGTATATGGTTCCAACCTCATTAAAGCCATTAAAATGCCTTGAAAATATAAAGACTTATATAATTAAGAGAGATATGGGAGTAGGTGTTAGTTGATGTAAGTAATTAAATAAGGGCATAGTTGGAAAAATCTTAATTAATTTTTCTTGGATATCTAAAACAACAAGAGTTTTGGAATTTAGGAGTATTCTAAATTAACAAGAGTTTTGGAATGGAGGGAAGATTTTAGAATTTGCTTTAGTCAATATTGCTATAATTGTACATCAGTTGCAAATATGTTTTTTTTAGTTGAAAAGTAATGAATACAATAGTAGAATCATCTAATGGGTTTGGAGTATCCTGTACTCCATTTAATTCATTTCTTTTACTTATAAAAAATAGTAGCATCATCTTTGTTAAATTAAAATTGATTATTTTTAATTAGTTTGGTTTATTTTAGCTTTAAGGTCGTTTATTTTTTTTTTGGTAAATTCTAACTAGATTGGTTTGATTTAAGCCATCGGGTCGAGATAAAATCTTAAAATATAAATTATTTTAATTTTTTTAAGTTTTATTCTCTATATTATCTTTTTTATATAAACTTTTGAAAGATTAAAAAATTCTTATGATAATGAAATTGCAATGTCAAACTATTCAAATGTACATACATGGGATAATTTGTGTGTTTATTCATTTATTTATTGTGTACTCCCACATAATTCAATTGTTTTAAATATATAATATCCTCTTGTCACATATTCTTCTTTTTGTAAATTATGCTATATTTTTCTTCTTGATATATCCTTCTTATATTATATTATGGGGTGCTTCTAGTGTGAAACACCCCGCGAGTGTGTTACCGTGGATTACCCTATTTTAACCTAATTGACCTGCTACGATGAGTTTATTTATCAGTTCATTATTTTAGATTTCTATTCCCGTAATAACAAGAATTGCTAAAAGATACTTATGTCAAACTCTAATTTTTGGGCAACACTATCTCATGAGAACCCACCACCACAAACAAAACAAAAGCATTTTGGAGTCTCTAATTCAGAGAAAATAACAAACCTACCGCATCAACAGCCTTGACCTCTACGACCTTAACCTCCACCAACCCTATCCCATTCCGCCCTCCATCACCAACCTCCCTTTCCTCAACTTCCTCTACCTCTCCCGCATCCCTAACCTCGTCGGACCTATCCCACCGGCTGTCACCAAACTCACTAAACTTCGTTACCTCTACGTCAGTCACACTAACATCTCCGGCCAGATACCTAACTTTCTCTCCCAAATCAAAACCCTCGTCACCATCGACTTTACTTACAACAACCTCTCCGGTCCCCTCCCTCCTTCCCTCTCCACTCTCCCCACCTCGTCGGAATCTCCTTCGACGGCAACCGCCTCACCGGAACTATCCCGGACTCGTACGGTTCCTTCTCGAAACTCTTCACGTCGATTACGCTCTCACGTAACCGCCTCTCCTTTCTTGAATGAATCTGAGTTTGGAAACTCAGTTACTGAGGCAGGGGGTGATTGTGGCTTAAGACCTTTGAGGCAATAGCTTCAATGCATCTGCTGGTAATACCATAGCAGAACTTAGCACAAAGTTCAAATGTTTCCACACCACCAGGAAAATCAGGGAGTTATACTATTTGATGTTGTGAAGAATTAGGAGACTCTGAACATAACCTTTGCAGGCGCAAACACTTGGACAGCAGTGGAAACTGAACAGGTGTGGAGAAAAGATGCTGCAGCTGCATCACTGAAATTACTTTCATGCATTGTTTAGTCATAACCTTTCTGAGGGTGAAGGCATGCATTGAAATTACTTTTATGCATTGTTTACTTCTCTGCTTGACTTTTATGCAAGTGTGGGAAATTGGAAATATCAGTTCAGCTGTTTAGAGAAATTGATTTTAAAAGTAACATTTACTTGGGGTGCTAGCTATGAATTCAGGTTTCATTTAAAAGTAACATTACTTGGGTCGCATGGTTTTGGTTGTGAAGCCCTCAAGTATTTTAATTTAATGATTGAGCAAAGAGTGCAGCCAAACTGTGCCAAATTGAATGGATCTGAGTTTGGAAACTCAGTGGTGTGCCATATCCCAGAAAAAAAAAATTAGCTGGATTAAACCAAGAATTTGATGTCTTCAAATTGACCAAAACCATTCTTCATTGAATTTTCTGTTTTGCTTAATTATTGCTCCATATTTCCAAATGAAGGTTCTGTTTTTTCTTTTTAGCTTTATGATGAGTAACAGTATGTCACTTGTACTCAGCTTTTGGTGTGAGCTGATATGTAATCACCCTAATTTAAACCTCACAACTTACATTCATTTCAAAATTCATCACCACTTGAATTAAATCATTAATAAAATGATCCTAAAAAATTTGCCTAACATTATTCAAATAAAAAATTAAATTAAATTATCAAATACAAGTTGGACATTTTTTATAAGCCAAGGCCTACTATTATTTCAAGGTCATCTAATGGACTAAAGACGGACCAAAATTACAATGGACTGTACACTACTATTATTTCACGTAACGGAATGGGCCTTCTAGTGGAGAAAGGGCAAAGAGACAAAGGTGATGATGCCTTTATAGTTGCAACCTCGTTAGTTATTCTCTTGTAAGAACTAAACCACTTGGCTTGCATGTAGCCATTTCTCCTCCATGGAGGTATATGCAGATACATACTTTTCATAGAACCCTTCATAGCAGTGCACATGAGCCTCACAACCCGCTTGAGCCCTGTGCATAAAAAGTTAAAAATTCATCAAACAAAATATCCATAACTTGAAAATATCCAAAAAAAAAAAAAAAACCTCAAACCAATGTTTTGAGAATGACAATGGTGCATACAACAATTAGTAAAAAAACCAATGAGTTTTATAACATTTAATGGAGGGGTCATTATTGAATAAATGAAAATAAACACATAACAGGTTTCAGGTAATTGATACTAGCTCTTCAATCAACATAAGTTAAATCTAACGGTGACTAACTTGTGTGTCACCAGTGGCACACCCATGAGGTGTTTCACCCTAGACTGATGCTATATTATGATGTGAATTTTAAATATTTCATTTTAAATCAAATCAAATCATAATAATTACCTTTTTAATTAGTTAAAAATGACTAATCATATTTTCAATCAGTTATCTTTAGATATAATAATAAACAATTATAAGCTATGATTAAATTTATTTATAATAAATTACATCAATTTTAATATTTTTTAAAAAATGAGAAAAAAAACTTCAAGTAATTAGACTTTTTATATCTCAATTAATTTTTTATTCAACTATTTTTCATTTAACAAAAATAGCCGTTATTGCAAGGGATATTTACTGGTTAGGACAAAAAGCAAGGAAAGAGACACTCTTTATATTGAATGGAAAGGATTGAAGAAGCATTAGCAGAAAAATGGCGTGCAGGAGCTTCCTTCGTTCCACCATACTTGTAGAACCCTTTCCACTCCGTCCTTTCAATTTCAATTTTAATCACTATCATATACCCTCACCCTACAATTGCAATAACCTCAGAACCATTACGCTTCGTCAATTTCATCCTCCGAAATCACCTCTCTCTTGCTCTGTCAATGAAACGTCGCCGTATCATGACGACGACCAAGATCCCCCTCAGGAAGCTGTGTTGAAGGCCATTTCAGGTAATTTCAACAATTTCATTTCGAATTTCGATATGGTTTTCTTTCAGAAACTGCATCGTATTCCCATTATTATAATTATAATTTCGATGATTTTTTATTACAAGCTTAAAAATGCTGTGGCTATGTTACAGAGGTTTCCAAAACCGAAGGGAGGGTTGGCCAAACTACAAACATGGTTCTTGGAGGCACTGTTACAGATGATTCTACCGATGAATGGCTCGCATTGGACCAGAAGGTTTTATTCTACTCCACTCACTTTCAAAGAGATTGTTTCGATTACGTTACATAGTTTATTCAGTATTTTATTACAAAAATACAGAGTCAAAATACTTACCTTGTGAATAATCAACAATGTTGCTATGTAGGTGAATTCATACCCAACCGTTCGAGGATTTACTGCTATAGGGACTGGAGGTGAAGATTTTGTGCAAGCCATGATTGTTGCTGTGGAATCTGTCATCCAACAACCAATTCCTCAGGTTAATTTGCCTATTCATGCCCTAATTTTTATGATCCAAAGACGTGTATTGTTCTGGTATGATCCAGATTACAAGTTAGGGGTCATGTATGCTTGTCTAACATTAACTTATATAAGTGTTTTTATTATTGGTGTTGTTACTGTAAGGTTGCATCTATTTTTTATTATTGGGGACGGGGCCTTAAAGTTTGTTTGATTGACAAATAGAAACTGAAAACGCCAGATCAAATAAATCACATTTAATTGTTTGTCTTTATGTTGTGAAATCCTTGCATTATTAACTAGGTATCAATTATCCACTACTTAATAAGTACATCACACTATCACAGGGTAAGTAATTAATCAATATGTCTACAAGTAACTATTGTGGCCTTACCGAAATCTGTGGTTCTAAGTAATTAATCAATATCCTGTTGTGGTTCTAAGTTCCCATGTGATTGTTTATTTACTGAATAGTGCTGGCTCATCAGCAACAGTTATAGCAATACTAAACTACAAAATATATAACAAGGTAATAAACAATTTGACAACTCTCAAAAGTAGTTCAGAACGTTTGAAGATATAATTTAGGTTATTTTATAACTAGTTTAGACCTAAACCTAGTTTGGTTAAAATTTGTTCCAGACTAGTTCTTATCCAATCTATATTTTAAAATTTATTTACATTTAAAAAACCTAGCGTGATTATTGACTATTGGATGAATAAGTAGTCCTTACAATTATTTCTTACCCAAAAATCACCCTTAGATCTAGTTGAAGGAGAGATAAAAGGAGAATGACATGGAAGAAGAAAGAGTTAGGAATAAGTTGGACCAAAACAACCATATTTGAAATGGTCTTTTTATAAAACATACATTTATCTCAAAATTGGTTTTTCATGAGAACCAGTTTTTTAAATTTTAGGTAGTTACCAAACACTTATATTTAAAAATTGGTTTCATTGCACTTAGATGTATAGTTTTTGGAAGTTTCCAAACACCCCTACAATTGAAATACACAGCTTGAAATATACCTATGAATATATATTGAGATATTTAATAATCACTGACAAGGAAACTAATCATGAACCTGCACAATGAAGGATTTGGATCAAAGGATTTCAAATTGTGAATAGACTTTTAAGCATGTACTCTTAGTTTCCAATGTGAATTGTGAAAGGTCCATCAGATCTCTTTTGGATGGTGCTCAAAGAGAAGGAAAAGTTATAGCTATTTCCAGAGAGCTCTGACTTGTGCTTTTGCCTAATAGATGTAGCCAAAACCAAAATGTATCATGTGTGAAGTCCTAAATAGTCTAAACCCTGGTTACCAGCTTGCTCTCTCACAAACACCAATGCCGAGAGTGAGAGAGAGAAAGATGATGGTTATCTTAAAGGCACCTAAAGTCAGCTGAAGGATGTTTGTAGCCGGTGTTGCTTGTTAACTTGTGACTGGACCTGAATCTGCTTCACTGGATAAAGTTAAACAAGTTTTAAGCGGGCCTTAATTATATATTTCAATTTTCAATCAAGATAATTACTAACTTGGACAGAATGGCCAGGGGGATGATGATTTTTCCTGCTCTTGGAAAAACATTTACTATAGTTACATAGTACAGAGTTGACCTTAAGCTGTTAAAAATTAAAATCAATAATTATGCCTTGGTTGGCACTAAAAGGTGTTTCCTTTGAGTTTGATTGTCACTTTAATGAACCCTATGGACTTGTATAGTGCTGAAAGTCCATCATAAGTATGAACTTGCAGACTGGATTGATTGCTAGTTCATTGCCAACCCAGTATTGATCACATATAATATATGCCGAGCTTTAATTGAATTTTTTTAGCTATATTTGTTTCACCTTGTGGGCTATGGTTTGGACAGCATGATGTGAATGATTACCTTCAAGAGTTTACTACATGAACAATGTGAAAGATTGCTTGATTTAACTCGTCAGTATATTACATCTATACTTTTATCTGGGGTTCAAGGCTTATTTTTCAAATGGCATTGGACAACTGATCTGCTTGAACTTTAAACATCTTTGTCACAGGGACATGTGAAGCAGAAGTTATCATCAGGGGGCAAATATGTATCTGTAAATATTGGGCCTATTGAAGTTGTTTCCAGTGAACAGGTTTTTCTGTCTTGTCCCATCTCCTGTTTCCCTCACTCTAAAGTCTATAGTAAATCTTTCTAGCTTGTTTCTCCCAAAAGAATCAGGAAAAGAAAGAAAGAGAGCGCCCTGGCGAGGGTGGGTGGGGAGGCAGGAGGATATGTTAGGATTTTGTTTACAATCATGAAATGTTAAGTTGTAGGTTGATTCTCCATCCCATTAAGGGTGGGTGATACATGTTGATATGAAAGGTTGTTGCATTTTTCAGGTCCAAGCTGTATACAATGCCATGAGAAGGGATGACCGAATGAAATACTTTTTATAATCTGTCTCATCGTTTATCTCATTGTTTTGTATAGAACGCCGTGTTTGCAAGGTATGTACAAAAATACCAGCTTTCTACTAGTTAAGCTAATTTTGTACTTGAATTAACCCATGATATCATTGTAATCAGAGTAATCACGATGCAATTTTGATTTCTTCTGTATTTGCTTAAGATAACATTATGATTTGTTACTAACAGATAACATAATATAGACATTAAATTTTTTTTTTTTAAAGGGAAAAGTTTTCTAGTGTGTATTTAGTTTAAGGGTGAATTATATATGTCTAATAGGTGCTTCGATAGCAGACTAGTTTAGTGGAAGAGAAACATTTGGAGGAGAACTGGCGGAGATATTCCTTCCATTTCTTTTTGGCTATATTAACTATTTCTTCACTACAATTTTTTTTTTCTATGTAAAGTGGGATGTGGAGTCCCCGTAAATTAGCTCAAACTTAGAGCCTGTTTGGTTATATTTTTTCTTAACATAGCACACCAAACAGGACATTTTTTGCTCTTGCCCAACGGTCATTTCAGTGGCTTCTATCGGAAAGACAAACAAACAGTTTTAATTGATAGTGTTATATGTTATATATAGGACATGTAAGGAGAAACAATAGTGAACAGTTGGCGAAAAAAAAAACAGTGAACACTAAAAGAGTTGGTATTCCTTCTGAAACTTTTGATGTTGAACGTTGATCTGTGAAATTTCGAATCTTTTCTAAGAAACAAACATAAAGAAATAAACACACAGGCAATAATCTAGAAGGTGAATTGTATGGGTCTATATATCATATTAACAGGGAAAGGAACTCTTTTGCTGATAAGTTAGCAAAGATGGGTAGCAGCCAATGTAATGACATTTAGACTACTTTGTAATTTGTCATCCTATTAATAAAGTGTGTTTATGTTCTCAAGAAATAAACACAGGAAAAAATCTAGAAGGTGATACCTATAAAAGAAAATAATTTAGTTAACGTTCTCTTTTTTATTAATATACCATCTGTAAAAGAAGACCTTTCTGGGAAAAGATGGAGTAGGGGAGAAAATGGGGAGCGAGTCCTCTCTACTTTCAACTTATTGTAATACCTTCTTCTAATGAATTATGCACGAGTTAGGTAGAATTTATTTTAAAATTAATAACTAAAAATGTATGCACAAGTTATAAAATACTTATAATGAAAGTTATTTCATTACAATTTTTTGAAACCACGATATATACACTATGTAAATGTGGTTTCAAACAAAGGCTAATAGCATGTTTAGATTAATCCGAATTACGGTACAAATGTTAATCCAGTCTAGTAGCATTGGAGATTCACACTTGTAATGTGGATTTGATGAAATTCAAACATGCATTAAATATTCATAATCCATTCTTAAAATTAAAAATAAAAGAAAACCATTTTATGGTGGAATAACGTTAAACATAATGAAAGAGTTCGGTTGAGAAAGCAAACCATTGAGGCAAGGTTGGTGTAGCCCTTGATGGGCCATTATTTTACATCTGAATTTTACATCAACATATACTGAGACGTGGTAAAGATGTCCATCTAAAGGAAATTAAGGCAAAAAGTAGGTCCAACCATACATAACAGTGACATGCAGAGCAGATACGAATTCAATACTGCTGCAATTCACTAGCTTCATTAATAATGATCAGTAACTGCTCTGTTAGGTGAGTCATTCAACCCATCATGATGATTAACTGCTGACAAATCCAATTGGAACTTGGAATCAGCAAGAGAAGAATGGCCAGAGCGACTGTCATGAGAGGAGGTGTAAGCATGCTTCCATAGGAGATATTATGGTTCTCCGAGATCGGTGTTGTAGTTCCCGCCGGTGAAGGCGGAGGAGTTTTCAAAGAAGCATTCTTGAAGATAGCAGCGTCTGGGGAGTTTGGTGAAAGACCCAGAAGTTCTGCATGTCCACATTCAAATAATTAAAACGTGTTTAATTCATTTTATAATTTATAGTATGTTTTGAAACTACTTTAACTCAACCCTAAATTTATTCCAAAATTACGTTATAAACGTGGATCCGTGCCAATAATGCTAATGAGAGTACGTGAGTAGTGTTGATCCAAATTCTAAAGTGATTTTGAGATAAATCAAACACATCATGAGTGTCTTTTTGGTTTAAATTATTTCATATAATAGATTTTAAATTACTTCAGTTCAATTTGTTTCGTAAAATGTGCATCACTTATTTTCGATCATTAATTCTAAAATAATTAAATTTTACTCGGTTGTAAATCAAACAAACTAACATTTAGTGTTTGATTGAAAAAAAATTCCAAATACATAATCAAGTAGTATTTTAGAAGTTATGTGAAATCACTTCCATCAAATTAGTGTTGTAACTTGTGTATATAACACATTTTTAATTATTAATTTTAAAATTAATTTTATCTAATAGTAAATCAAACCAAATATAATGGAAGTGATTTCACATAAATTCGTTTAAATTTAAAAACTTATTCTCAATTGTAAATTCATTTAAATTTAAAACACACATAAATTGATATATTTTTAATCCTCACAAATATCAACTTTTATTAATTAATCTCTCTTTAATGTTTTTTTATTTCATTTTTCATATTTAAAGTATAAAAATCATGTTTTTTTAATCCTTATAAAAGTACTTCACAAAGTGATTAAAAACATACTACTTTATTAAATGTAAAATATAAAAGTTTAACCAATTGATAACACATGTTTTTAGAAATAAAGAATACATTTAACCTAATACACACTAATAAGTTTGGTAAATGTTATACTTTGTAATTTTTTAAAAGTTGATATATATTGTCCCTTGTTAAATGTATAACTTTATTTTAAAGTTACTTATGATGTTAATTAATCCTATTTTTATTTTTTAAGTATTTTATTATTTTACCCAATTAATTAATTAGAGAAAATATAAAAAAATTAATGAGTTGTTTTTAGAATGAGTATTTCACATGCAAGTGAATGATGTAATCACCCTTAATTTGCATAATAACATTAATTAATAAATAAAGAGAAAAGTGTATGATGAGGAAGAGATCAGGTATTACTAGGACAGTTGGTGGTGCTAGCATTCTTCAAGTTACATGCAGTAGGGAGTTGAAGGAGCCTAGTCTCTTGAATGCCCAAGTTTTTAATCTCTGGGGTACCCTTGTGTGTCTGCTGGATTACGTAGCAAAGGCACTCTGGATCACTTTCCTTTATTTTGAAGGACGCTTCGCAACAATCCTTACTAGGAACCGCCACCTGACCCGTCACATAGTTCAAACAGGGTATCACCTTATCAACCAGTACCTTGCACTTGGCCAACAAATCTGCTCCCTCCACCTTAGAGCCACCACCACCCAGCACCAACACAAACACAAAGAGGCACAACCACAACTCCACTCTCATTTTCTTCTTAGGTAGTTGTTTAGTTTAGTTTGAATTGCTTAGAAAGAAACAGAGAGAGATGATATAGTACTACTACTACCTGCTGTGTGGAAAGTGGTGGATCGCCTATATTTAATGTTGATAATTAAAGACTACCTGCTGTAGCCTGCAGTGCAGTACCAAGAACAGTGTAGGAGAGAGAACCCATTGCACCTTGTCTCCTGGTTCCAATATTTTGTTCACATATTTTTCATTTTTCATTTCTTTATGAAATTAATTATTTGAACATTATGGCAATGGCAGACTATATATCGGGTTCCAACTTCCAAGTTATCATGCCAACCAAATGGATTTGAATCTTATACATTTTTTTCATAAATATATTTATATGTATTATTTAATTAAATAAACGTATAAAAGAATAAAAAAATAATTTTTTAAACAAAGGAAGGAGAACAAATACATACCACAATATTGTATATTATTTTAAAGTTGTTTCGATCTTAATTGTTTGTTTGGTTTAGAGTTGAAAATTGTCAAACTCAACTCAACTCAACTTTATATTTATCAAGACAATAACTTCGAGCGTTGAAAACGTAAATTTACTACATTTTAACGTTAAACCTAACATACTCTAAAAGCAATAACGTTGATATTTTGTCTATTCAACTCCACCCATTAAATAAAATTTAAAATTTCATTTTTAACATTTTCACATTTTTAATTAAAATGAAAGGTTACGATTATGTTAGTTTGTATGATAATGGTGTTATAAACCAACTATCTAAAAAATGGTTAAAACCCAAAAGCTTAAGTTGTTGGATGAAAACACATGAATAATTTTATTTTAACATGCCCCTTGTACCATATTAGATTTTGTACTGAGTCTAACTCAACCTTAAAAACTAGTTTGTAGGGTGAGGATTGCTAAGTCTTAGAGCGTGTTTGGATTGATGTTTCACTCCGTTTAACACATGTATCCATCGTAAAAACGTGAGTTGACAATTTCAGAGTGTGTTTGGTTAAGCTTCTACAATGCAAGTTTGGATGAGAACGTGGGGTCACTCAAATGCTACAACTCGGAGCTTTTGCGTTTTTTGATACGTGAGTTCACTAGAACGCTATCCTCCGCATTTTCTACTTTCATTTCTACCTTGCACGAGTGTCTGACATATGTGCAGTATATTGGGTTTGATCTCTCTCCAGTATTGAAAATTTCCAGTAGGAGAGAGAGTGACACATACAAACGTGTGGGACCCACACACTTGTGTGTGTCACTCTCTCCTAGTGGAAGGAGACGAGCTCCACCCTATTATATTAGGTTCACCAAAGCATTCAAGCTGATCAGATTCAAGCCCAAGAATAGCAAAGCATTATAGCTGATCAGTTTCGACCCTCGGAGAGCTAGCCGCTGATGAGTTGTTCAACGAGCATTAACCCCGGCGACCTCATTGCACCGTCACCACCTTCGTTTGTTCACTACAAGAAAAATAGTAATTAGTGTAAGCCAAAAGCTCACACTAAATGGGAAAAATGGACAATAAACAACAAGTTAGCTTAGGCTTAGCGTTGGTGTCGTGGCCCTCGCTAAAACGTTGGGAGCAAAAATTTGTCGACGCTAATTACCGTAGGGCATCACACGCTAAGACCGACACTAAGTAGAAGCCAAGAATTAACTAAAATGGTCGATGCTAATATAGCGTAGGCCTGACATATATCGTATGCCTGACCTATGCTATATTTAGCTAGGGCCTAGCCTACATTAAAATCAGTCAAGGCTAAGTTAGCTAGGGCTTGACCTACGCTAATATTAGCCAGGGCTACATTAGCTAGGGTCTGACCTATGTTAATTAAATTTTTTTAATAAACCTACTTGTTTTATTAAACCATTAAACTATAAAATTTGTCATATAAAACCTGCCAATGAATTAAAACACAACATACGATGTTTCATCACAGGAACAATTCATTAACAGAACAAAATAAATAATATATTAACTAAAGTAACAATAATAAAGTAACAGTTATACATAATCACCACCCAAAATAAAGAAGTTACTTTTTTTTTTATTTCTTTATGGCAAATCATAATAGTAGAGTAATCAATCCTATTACATGTGCCACTAAGGCTACCCCTATTATTAATAAAATACATTTCTTATTTTCCATTTCATCGGTATAATCATTCTACTATGACATGCCATATGCATGCCATGCCACTTGGTAAATATCAGTTCTGCACAAGAGTCATGCATGCCATACCACTCGGTACATATAAGTTCTATACAAGAGTCACCTTCCCCTCTCTTTGGCCCCTTCTCTTTTAAATGGAAAAAAATATCCATCAGTTATGTACTTGGGAAATTGATTTAGGGGATTGGATCCCCACCTTAAACACCTGAACTCTGACGCTTAGAGGTTGTGCTATTGGCATACAAGGCCACAATAGTCTTTAAACCCAATTGATCAATTTCCCCCTCCCCTTCCCATTTTATGACAGTTCGTTCAAAAAATATCAAATTATATATAAAAATATCAATCTCAAATAGCTTTAGAGGGACTCACCAATGTGAGCAAAATGCCACTTGAAATATTAGGAGTGAAGAAGTGGGTTTCTGCAAAAAAAAAAAATAATAGTTAAAGAAATATTATATATACTACATATTTAATTTTATACAAAGAAATAAATAAATACCACTACTTGCCAATGAATTTAAGCATAACAACATACTTTGTCTCATCAAAGGAACAAATTATTAATAGAACAAAATAAATAATATATTAACTAAAGTAACAATAATAAATAACAATTATACATAATCACCATCCAAAATAAAGAAGGTACTTTTTTATTTCTTTATGGCAAATCAAAATAGTAGAGTAAATAATCCTATTACATGTGCCACTAAGACTACACCTATTATTAATAAAATACATTTCTTATGTTACATTTCATCAATATGATCATTCTACTATGACATACCATATGCATGCCATGCCACTTGGTACATATAAGTTCTATACAAGAGCCACCTTCCCCTCTCTTTGGCCCCTTCTCTTTAAAATGGGAAAAATCTCCCTCAATTCTGTACTTGGGAAATTGATTTGGGGGATTGGATCCCCACTTTAAACTCCTTAACTCTAACAGTTAGAGGTTGTGCTATTTGCATACAAGACAACAATAGTCTTTAAACCTAATTGATCAATTTCACCCCTCCCAACCTTTTCATTTTATGACAGTTCGTTCAAAAAATATCAAATTAAATATAAAAATTTCAATCTCAAATAGCTTTAGAGGGACTTACAAATGTGGGCAAAATGACTCTTAATATTAGGAGTGAAGAAGTGAGTTTCTAAAAAAAAAAAGTAGTTAAAAAAATATTATATTTACAACATATTTAATTTTATACAAAGAAATAAATAAATACCACTATCAGACAATGTTGTTAAACTAATTTAAATCTAACTAAATAAATAAACATCATGTATTATTTATATTATTAAAAGTAGTATTTGCTTAGAATGATAAAAACTAGAGAGCTCTAGAAATAAAATGAAAAAGAAAAAGAACTATCCTATTTAATTAGTAGACAAAGTATTATTTTCAAATTATATTAGTTCCGGTTTGATATCAAAAAGCTAACTTGGTTATTATTTTTCAATGGTTGCCAATCTTAGAAATCATAGAAATATTATAAAAAGACAAATCATAGGCACGTTAATGTCAAGAAATGAAACCTTTAGGCACTTTAATTGATAGAGTGCTTTCCTGATTCTACTAATTTTCATGTCATACAAGCAACTGTAAAGAATGACAATTAGGATACAATGAATTATCAACAACAGTATGACAAGACAAGAAATATTATTAGAGAACGTTTAATATCATAAAGCAAATCCTACAACCAAAATAATCAAACAGAACCATGGTCATACATTATAGTAACTCAAAAATTTCAAAACACCCTTTAGTGTTTATTTGAGAAAAGCAACTACACAATTGATTTAAATTTTACAAATATTATGCCAAAATAGGAAACCAAAGTAAGACTTACTAAGAATGCACATGTGAAATGGTTGTACCTCTGATGCCCAATCTGCAGTAGAAGATAAGTATTGGGTCCACGCTGCACCTCGGATGCCCAAATTTCCCATGCTATATTTAGCTGGGGCCTAGCCTAAATTAAAACCAGTCAAGGCTAAGTTAGCTAGGGCTTGGCCTACGCTAATATTAGAAAAGGCTACATTAGCTAGGGTCTCACCTACGTTAATTAATTTTTTTTAATAAACCTACTTGTTTTATTAAACCATTAATCTATAAAATTTGTAATATAGAACCTGCCGATGAATTTAAACACAACAACATACGATGTCTCATCAAAAGAACAAATCTTTAACAGAATAAAATAAATAATATATTAGCTAAAGTAACAATAAAATACGTGCATTTCTTATTTTCCATTTCATCGGTATCATTATTCTACTATGACATGCCATATCCATGCCATGCCACTTGGTCATGCCATATGCATGCCATGCCACTTGGTACACATCAGTTGTGTAGAAGAGTCATGCATGCCATGCCACTTGGTACATATCAATTCTATACATGAGCCACTTTCCCCTCTCTTTGGCCCCTTCTCCTTTAAATGGAAAAAATTCCCTCAGTTCTGTACTTGGGAAATTAATTTGGGGATTGGATCCCTACTATAAACGCCTTAACTCTGACAGTTAGAGGTTGTGCTATTGGCATACAAGGCCACAATAGTCTTTAAATCTAATTGATCAATTTCCCCCTCTCCACCTTCCCAATTTATGACGTTTCATTCAAAACATATCAAATTAAATATAAAAATATCAATATCGAATAGACTCACCAATGTGGACAAAATGCCTCTTGAAATATTAGGAGTGAAGAAGTGGGTTTCTGCAAGAAAAAAAGTAGTTAAAGAAATATTATATATACTAGATATTTAATTTTATACAAAGAAATAAATAAATACCACTATGAGACAATGTTGTTAAACTAATTTAAATCCAACTAAATAAATAAACATTATGTATTATTTATATTATTAAAAGTAGTATTTGCTTAGAATGATAAAAACTAGAGAGCTCTAGAAATAAAATGAAAAAGAAAAAGAACTATCCTATTTAATTAGTAGACAAATTATTATTTTCAAATTATATTAGTTCCGGTTTGATATCAAAAAGCTAACTTGGTTATTATTTTTCAATGATTTCCAATCTTAGAAATCATAGAAATATTATAAAAAGACAAATCATAGGCACGTTAATGTCAAGAAATAAAACCTTTAGGCACTTTAATTGATAGAGTGCTTTCCTGATTCTACTAATTTTCATGTCATACAAGCAACTGCAAAGAATGACAATTAGGATACAATGAATTATCAACAACAGTATGACAAGACAAGAAATATTATTAGAGAACGTTTAATATCATAAAGAAAATCCTACAACCAAAATAATCAAACAGAACCATGGTCATACATTATAGTAACTAAAAAATTTCAAAACACCCTTTAGTGTTTATTTGAGAAAAGCAACTACACAATTGATTTAAATTTTACAAATATTATGCCAAAATAGGAAACCAAAGTAAGACTTACTAAGAATGCACATGTGAAATGGTTGTACCTCTGATGCCCAATCTGCAGTAGAAGATAAGTATTGGGACCACGCTGCACCTCAGATGCCCAAATTTCCTATGCTATATTTAGCTGGGGCCTAGCCTACATTAAAACCAGTCAAGGCTAAGTTAGCTAGGGCTTGGCCTACGCTAATATTAGACAAGGCTACATTAGCTAGGGTCTCACCTACGTTAATTAATTTTTTTTAATAAACCTACTTGTTTTATTAAACCATTAATCTATAAAATTTGTAATATAGAACTTGCCAATGAATTTAAACACAACAACATACTATGTCTCATCAAAAGAACAAATCTTTAACAGAACAAAATAAATAATATATTAGCTAAAGTAACAATAAAATACGTGCATTTCTTATTTTCCATTTCATCAGTATCATTATTCTACTATGACATGCCAAATCCATGCCATGCCACTTGGTCATGCCATATGCATGCCATGCCACTTGGTACACATCAGTTCTGTAGAAGAGTCATGCATGTCATGCCACTTGGTACATATCAATTCTATACATGAGCCACTTTCCCCTCTCTTTGGCCCCTTATCCTTTGAATGGAAAAAATTCCCTCAGTTCTGTACTTGGGAAATTAATTTGGGGATTGGATCCTTACTTTAAACGCCTTAACTCTGACAGTTAGAGGTTGTGCTATTGGCATACAAGGCCACAATAGTCTTTAAATCCAATTGATCAATTTCCCCCTCTCCACCTTCCCAATTTATGACGGTTCATTCAAAACATATGAAATTAAATACAAAAATATCAATCTCGAATAGCTTTAGAGGGACTCACCAATGTGGACAAAATGCCTCTTGAAATATTATGAGTGAAGAAGTGGGTTTCTGCAAGAAAAAAAGTAGTTAAAGAAATATTATATATACTAGATATTTAATTTTATACATAGAAATAAATAAATACCACTATCAGACAATGTTGTTAAACTAATTTAAATCCAACTAAATAAATAAACATTATGTATTATTTATATTATTAAAAGTAGTATTTGCTTAGAATGATAAAAACTAGAGAGCTCTAGAAATAAAATGAAAAAGAAAAAGTACTATCCATTTTAAATAGTAGACAAATTATTATTTTCAAATTATATTAGTTCCGGTTTGATATCAAAAAGCTAACTTGGTTATTATTTTTCAATGGTTGCCAATCTTAGAAATCATAGAAATATTATAAAAAGACAAATATAGGCACGTTAATGTCAAGAAATGAAACCTTTAGGCACTTTACTTGATAGAGTGCTTTCCTGATTCTACTAATTTTCATGTCATACAAGCAACTGCAAAGAATGACAATTAGGATGCAAAGAATGACAATTAGGATACAATGAATTGTCAACAACAACATGACAAGACAAGAAATATTATTAGAGAATGTTTATATCATAAAGCAAATCCTACAACCAAAATAATCAAACAGAACCATGGGTATACATTATAGTAACTCAAAAATTTCAAAACACTCTTTAGTGTTTATTTGAGAAAAGCAACTACACAGTTGATTTAAATTTTACAATTATTATGCAGAAATAGGACACCAAAGTAAGACTTACTACGAATGCACATGTGAAATGGTTGTACCTCTGATGCCCAATCTGCAGTAGAAGATAAGTATTGGGTCCACGCCGCACCTCGAATGCCCAAATTTCCTATGCTATATTTAGCTGGGGCTTAGCCTACATTAAAACCAGTCAAGGCTAAGTTAGCTAGGGCTTGGCCTACGCTAATATTAGTCAAGGCTACCTTAGCTAGGGACTCACCTACGTTAATTAATTTTTTTTAATAAACCTACTTGTTTTATTAAATCATTAATCTATAAAATTTGTAATATAAAACGTGCCAATGAATTTAAACACAACAACATATGATGTCTCATCAAAAGAACAAATCTTTAACAGAACAAAATAAATAATATATTAGCTAAAGTAACAATAAAATACGTACATTTCTTATTTTCCATTTCATCAGTATGATTATTCTACTATGACATGCCATATGCATGCTATGCCACTTGGTACACTTCAGTTCTGTACAAGAGTCATGCATGTCATGCCTCTTGGTACATATCAATTCTATACAAGAGACACCTTCCCCTCTCTTTGGCCCCTTCTCTTTTAAATGGAAAAAAGCTCCCTCAGTTCTGTACTTGGGAAATTGAATTGGGGGATTGGATCCCCAATTTAAACGCCTTAACTCTGACTGTTAGAGGTTGTGCTATTGGCATACAAGGCCACAATAGTGTTTAAACCCAATTGATCAATTTCCTCCTCCCCACCTTCCCATTTTATGACAGTTCTTTTAAAACATATCAAATTAAATATAAAAATATCAATCTCAAATAGCTTTAGAGGGACTCACTAATGTGCATAAAATGCCTCTTGAAATATTGGGAGCGAAGAAGTGAGTTTCTGCAAAAAAAAAAAAAAAAGTAGTTAAAGAAATATTATATATACTACATATTTAATTTTATACAAAGAAATAAATAAATACCACTATCAGACAATATTGTTAAACTAATTTAAATCCAACTAAATAAATAAACATTATGTATTATTTATATCATTAAAAGTAGTATTTGCTTAGAATGATAAAAACTAGAGAGCTCTAGAAATAAAATGAAAAAGAAAAGGTACTATCATTTTTAAATAGTAGACAAATTATTATTTTCAAATTATATTATTTCCGGTTTGGTATCAAAACGCCAACTTGGTTATTATTTTTATATGGTTGCCAATCTTATAAATCATAGAAATATTATAAAAAGACAAATCATAGGCATGTTAATGTCAAGAAATGAAACCTTTAGGCACTTTAATTGATAAAGTGCTTTCCTGATTCTACTAATTTCCATGTCATACAAGCAACTGCAAAGAATGACAATTAGGATGCAAAGAATGATAATTAGGATACAATGAATTGTCAACAACAACATGACAAGACAAGAAATATTATTAGAGAACGTTTATATCATAAAGCAAATCCTACAACCAAAATAATCAAACAGAACCATGGGTATACATTATAGTAACTCAAAAATTTCAAAACACCCTTTAGTGTTTATTTGAGAAAAGCAACTACACAGTTGATTTAAATTTTACAATTATTATGCAGAAATAGGACACCAAAGTAAGACTTACTACGAATACACATGTGAAATGGCTGTACCTCTGATGCCCAATCTGCAGTAGAAGATAAGTATTGGGTCCACGCTGCACCTCGAATGCCCAAATTTCCTATGCTATATTTAGCTAGGGCTTAGCCTACATTAAAACCAGTCAAGGCTAAGTTAGCTAGGGCTTGGCCTACGCTAATATTAGTCAAGGCTACATTAGCTAAGGTCTCACCTACGCTAATTAATTTTTTTTAATAAACCTACTTGTTTTATTAAACCATTAATCTATAAAATTTGTAATATAAAACGTGCCAATGAATTTAAACACAACAACATACGATGTCTCATCAAAAGAACAAATCTTTAACAGAACAAAATAAATAATATATTAGCTAAAGTAACAATAAAATACGTACATTTCTTATTTTCCATTTCATCAGTATGATTATTCTACTATGACATGCCATATGCATGCTATGCCACTTGGTACACTTCAGTTCTGTACAAGAGTCATGCATGTCATGCTTCTTGGTACATATCAGTTCTATACAAGAGACACCTTCCCCTCTCTTTTGCCCCTTCTCTTTTAAATGGAAAAAGCTCCCTCAGTTATGTACTTGGGAAATATAATTGGGGGATTGGATCCCCACTTTAAACGCCTTAACTCTGACTGTTAGAGGTTGTGCTATTGGCATACAAGACCACAATACATGCTTCTTGGTACATATCAGTTCTATACAAGAGACACCTTCCCCTCTCTTTTGCCCCTTCTCTTTTAAATGGAAAAAGCTCCCTCAGTTATGTACTTGGGAAATATAATTGGGGGATTGGATCCCCACTTTAAACGCCTTAACTCTGACTGTTAGAGGTTGTGCTATTGGCATACAAGACCACAATAGTGTTTAAACCCAATTGATCAATTTCCCCCTCCCCACCTTCTCATTTTATGACAGTTCTTTTAAAACATATCAAATTAAATATAAAAATATCAATCTCAAATAGCTTTAGAGGGACTCACTAATGTGGACAAAATGTCTCTTTAAATATTGGGAGTGAAGAAGTGAGTTTCTGGAAAAAAAAAGTAGTTAAAGAAATATTATATATACTACATATTTAATTTTATACAAAGAAATAAATAAATACCACTATGAGACAATATTGTTAAACTAATTTAAATCCAACTAAATAAATAAACATTATGTATTATTTATATCATTAAAAGTAGTATTTGCTTAGAATGATAAAAACTAGAGAGCTCTGGAAATAAAATGAAAAAAAAAGGTACTATCCTTTTTAAATAGTAGACAAATTATTATTTTCAAATTATATTATTTTCGGTTTGGTATCAAAACGCCAACTTGGTTATTATTTTTATATGGTTGCCAATCTTATAAATCATAGAAATATTATAAAAAGATAAATCATAGGCACATTAATGTCAAGAAATGAAACCTTTAGGCACTTTAATTGATAAAGTGCTTTCCTGATTCTACTAATTTCCATGTCATACAAGCAACTGCAAAGAATGACAATTATGATGCAAAGAATGACAATTAGCATACAATGAATTATCAATAGCAGTATGACAAGACAAGAAATATTATTAGAGAACGTTTAATATCATAAAGCAAATCCTACAACCAAAATAATCAAACAGAACCATGGTCATACATTATAGTAACTGAAAAATTTCAAAACACCCTTTAGTGTTTATTTTAGAAAAGCAATTACACGATTGATTTAAATTTTACAATTATTATGCTAAAATAGGAAAATAAAGTAAGACTTACTAAGAATGCACATGTGAAATGGCTGCACCTCTGATGCCCAATTTGCAGTAGAAGATAAGTATTGGGTCCACGCTGCACCTCGAATGCCCAAATTTCCTATGCTATATTTAGCTGGGGCTTAGCCTACATTAAAACCAGTCAAGGCTAAGTTAGCTAGGGCTTGGCCTACGCTAATATTAGTCAAGGCTACATTAGCTAGGGTCTCACCTACGTTAATTAATTTTTTTTAATAAACCTACTTGTTTTATTAAACCATTAATCTATAAAATTTGTAATATAAAACGTGCCAATGAATTTAAACACAACAACATACGATGTCTCATCAAAAGAACAAATCTTTAACAGAACAAAATAAATAATATATTAGCTAAAGTAACAATAAAATACGTACATTTCTTATTTTCCATTTCATCAGTATGATTATTCTACTATGACATGCCATATGCATGCTATGCCACTTGGTACACTTCAGTTCTGTACAAGAGTCATGCATGTCATGCCTCTTGGTACATATCAGTTCTATACAAGAGACACCTTCCCCTCTCTTTGGCCCCTTCTCTTTTAAATGGAAAAAGCTCCCTCAGTTATGTACTTGGGAAATATAATTCGGGGATTGGATCCCCACTTTAAACGCCTTAACTCTGACTGTTAGAGGTTGTGCTATTGGCATACAAGGCCACAATAGTGTTTAAACCCAATTGATCAATTTCCCCCTCCCCACCTTCCCATTTTATGACAGTTCTTTTAAAACATATCAAATTAAATATAAAAATATCAATCTCAAATAGCTTTAGAGGGACTCACTAATGTGGACAAAATGCCTCTTGAAATATTGGGAGTGAAGAAGTGAGTTTCTGGAAAAAAAAAAGTAGTTAAAGAAATATTATATATACTACATATTTAATTTTATACAAAGAAATAAATAAATACCACTATCAGACAATATTGTTAAACTAATTTAAATCCAACTAAATAAATAAACATTATGTATTATTTATATCATTAAAAGTAGTATTTGCTTAGAATGATAAAAACTAGAGAGCTCTGGAAATAAAATGAAAAAAAAAAGGTACTATCCTTTTTAAATAGTAGATAAATTATTATTTTCAAATTATATTATTTTCGGTTTGGTATCAAAACGCCAACTTGGTTATTATTTTTATATGGTTGCCAATCTTATAAATCATAGAAATATTATAAAAAGATAAATCATAGGCACGTTAATGTCAAGAAATGAAACCTTTAGGCACTTTAATTGATAAAGTGCTTTCCTGATTCTACTAATTTCCATGTCATACAAGCAACTGCAAAGAATGACAATTAGGATGCAAAGAATGACAATTAGGATACAATGAATTGTCAACAACAACATGACAAGACAAGAAATATTATTAGAGAACGTTTATATCATAAAGCAAATCCTACAACCAAAATAATCAAACAGAACCATGGGTATACATTATAGTAACTCAAAAATTTCAAAACACCCTTTAGTGTTTATTTGAGAAAAGCAACTACACAGTTGATTTAAATTTTACAATTATTATGCAGAAATAGGACACCAAAATAAGACTTACTACGAATGCACATGTGAAATGGCTGTGCCTCTGATGCCCAATCTGCAGTAGAAGATAAGTATTGGGTCCACGCTGCACCTCGAATGCCCAAATTTCCTATGCTATATTTAGCTGGGGCTTAGCCTACATTAAAACCAGTCAAGGCTAAGTTAGCTAGGGCTTGGCCTACGCTAATATTAGTCAAGGCTACATTAGGGGTGCTCTCTGAGTTCAAGCCCGCTCAAGCTTTTCCGCATTATTTATGCTAATCGCTCAAGCGAGTAGGTATTTGGATTGAGGGGTGGTAAAAGAAACTCAGCTCCCATCTCAGAATCATGACTTTTGTTTTTGGATTGGGCTTGTTGATAGGATACCAAAAAATGGATCACTAGGTATTGCAATTTAAGAGTTTGGTCCTTAAATGGTATTTTAATAATTTAAAACGAGTAAACTAACAAATCGGTCTCTGACTCTGCGGGGACCATGCAGTTTCATCCCAGACTTTGCTAAAATAGCGCTTTAGTTCGTACTTTGTCAAAAACACATGCACTTTACTAAAGTGCATATTTTTTAATAAAGTGAAGGACTAAAATGCATTTTTTTAGTGAAATAAGGACTAAAGTGCAGGTGTTTTTAACAAAGTACGGACTAAAGTGCTATTTTAGCAAAGTCAGGGACGAAACTGCATGGTCCCCACAGAGTCAGGGTTCGATTTGCTAGTTTACTCAATTTAAAACTATAATCATCTATCTTCATAAAAGTTTGAGACTATGATCTTGGTAAGTACTACCTCTGTTCCTATTTAACTATCCATTTTGACGGAAAACACTTATATTAAGGAATGCAATCATTACTTTTGTTTTCATGGAAATAAATTTTAAACTTTTTATTTTACCATTTTATCTCTCTTAGTACTATTGGCTCTTATTAGTTTTCAATAGTGGATCATTTATTAACATAAGGGTAAAATAGTGAAAAGTGTAATTATTAGTACATTGGGTTTGTAAGTGGACAATTAAATAGGAACAATTTTTTTTTTAAAGTGGACAGTTAAATTAGGAATGGAGGTAGTACTACTATGGACTTGAATATAAGAAAAAAATAACTAACTCACGCTAATTAAGAATGTTTGTTAACCTCATTTAATTTCCTTAATGTTATCTAAAAATGGATTGTATTTTCTAAATTGCCCCTTATGGAAGACTTCAATTTTATTGAAACTTCTTTGTCAAAAAAATTATTGAAACTTGATCCAGGTGGAAATACTCTCTCTACATGATTCATTAAATATGGTCATTAGAAAATAAATTCTAAGTTTAAATAAAGGGTATTTCGGTATGAGGTCATTAAATAAGGTAAAAGTAGTTGAGTTTTGCTTATATTTTGGACCACCATATGTGAAATTTTTGTTGTTTATATTTGAGTCTGAAGAGTGTACTTAAAACCATCTCCATTCCAACATTTTTTAAAATTTTCTTAAATCAATAATTTATAATTCTTCACACTTTCCTATATTATTTTAAGCAACTCAGTCATTTTTTTACAACTAAC
Organism: Sesbania bispinosa; assembly: GCA_026901365.1. Taxonomy (NCBI): domain Eukaryota; kingdom Viridiplantae; phylum Streptophyta; class Magnoliopsida; order Fabales; family Fabaceae; genus Sesbania; species Sesbania bispinosa. Next base: position 57,654 of record QLOH01000297.1, on the reverse strand, counting down.
TATCATAATTTTTTTAAATACACCCCACAATTCACCCTTTAATTTATCTCATAACCTATAACAATTAATATATATATATATATATATATATATGAGTATATTAAGCGAAAATACAATATTATTATCAGAAATGAGATAATTTAATTATAACCATCTAATTAAAATTATTAAAATTGATGATTGAGAATACCTTTTATTAAAAAACACGCGACCTTTTCTCCTTCCACTTCTATCTCTTCCTCATCAGGTTATTCCTTCAGCCCAGATTTCTTCCCCACCACCGTCGTCTCTCCAGGCCTAACTTTTACCCTCTTCTACGATCTCTTAATCGTCAATTGACAAATAACCGACATAGAAATGAGGAGATTATTTTTTCCGTCAGCAAATGAAGTCGTTCATTTCATCAGGAGAATCTTTGGGTGCATCTCCCACCCTGGTTTAATTTTTTTTTTTTTAACAAATTACTAAGAAGTGAGGATGGAGGGCCAGTTATACATCAAGCACCTTTTAATTTGGTAACTATAGGTAATGGCTTATGATAAGACATTATTACCCTTCTTTGTGATTTTCAGTTATGGATCACGAGTTGGGAATAATTTTTTTTAATCTGAGCCATTAATTTCAATTTAACAGTTATAGTTAAGGTTCTCATGATAATCAAGTGTTCTCATTTAATATATATATATATATATATATGAGACATATTAAGTGAGAATAATATTTATTGTGAGAAATAAGAACAATTGATTGAAGTCACTGGATTAAATTAACGAAGCGGATTTGATTTTGAAATTAAAAGGTCACATGATCAATTTTCACATTTCCCCCTTCCTACGATCCCGGTTCACGATCACCAGATTCACTATTTTCTTCTTCCATCCATTGCAGCCTTGTTAGAAATCTTTCAATTTCCACTTCCAGATCCATCACTGTTACTCTGCTTCGATAGCCATCACCTTCTCTCCTGTTGTAAAATTCAAAGTTTAATTTATAATAGTAAATCTTTGTTCTTTGACATGGAATATTGAAGTTGCCCACAGAGTCTGGAAAGAAAATTATGCAAAGATAATTCTCTTCAATGTCTTGATTTTCGATCATCAAATTTGTGATTTTTTTTAATTCTCTTCAACGATATATTTCAATAATACGCACCTTAATATGATTTTTATTGTCTATAAAGTGGGACTTATTTTGTTGTTGAGGGGGTGTCTGAAAACAGGGCCTACTTGTTTGTCATATATTTCCTATGCATATGCAATATAATAAGGTCTTCGAGACATATTATTTTTTCATTTTCAGATCCCATTTGCTTTATTCCCCAATGTAATTGAAAGTGGACATGGGGATGCAAGAAGAAGAAGCGGCTGCAGGGTCATGACTACATGAGAGAGGAGGAGAAAATTGTGAAAAAGAAAAGAGGGAAAGTGGTTACGTTTGTTAAGGAAAAAGATAAAAGGGGATTTTTTTTATTTTAAAGAATAATCTAAGTCATTAATTATAATTCAATGGTTATTATTAATTGTTTTTATTTCTCACAATAAATATTATTCTCACTTTTGATATGTCATATATATATATATATATATATATATATATATATATATATATATATATATATAGTTTTAATATTAAGCATTGAGTGCTTGTAGAAGCACATGGTACTAATATATAACAAGCTAAGCACCCCAACAAAATACTAATAACCAATTTTATAAGCATATGCCGCAATAGATATGCACACTATAGAAATTAACTTATTAAGGGTGTGTTTGAGATGATTGTCAATTTTCAGTTTTTGGTTTTTAAAAATTTTGAATCAAAATTTTTACAACTCAAAATCAAAAATTGAAAACCACTTTTTATTATTTTTAAAATATTTGTTTTAAAAACCATAAAAATAAGTTTTCAATTGAGAGTTGTAAAATTTTGATTTAAATTTTTTAAAAGGGTTTAATTAGTATACACTATTAGTGTAACGAAATTTTACACATACATCCAATAGTGTGCTGTCATATCATTTAATGAATGTGACACCTTATGTGTTATTAAATTTAATAAATGATGTGGCAGCACATTATTGGATGTCTGTGTAAAATTTATTTACATTGACAGTGTATATATATATATATTAAACTCTTTTTAAAAATAAAAAACTGAAAACTCGCAACCACCCCGAACGATCCATTGTTGTTTGGGGTGTTTGCGAGTTTTTAGTCTTTGATTTTTAAAAATTTTAAATCAAGCTTTTACAACTCAAAACTAAAATGTGAAAACCACTTTTTGTGGTTTATAAAATGTTTGTTTTGAAAACCATAAAAACAAATTTTCAATTGTTGATTTTGAGTTGTAAAAACTTGATTTAAAAATTTTAAAAACTAAAAACTTAAAATTCGCAACCACCCCAAACGAAATAAATAAAAAATTATGTATTAACATTAAAGACCAGAATTAAAAAATTAAAAAATAAGAAATGATTTATAAAAAAACTTATTACAGCAAGCATCAAAATTCAAATCAAGTAACACTATGGAGGCTATTTATTTATGTATTAAAACAAATATTTTATATTCAAGTCATTTAATATTGAGTATTCATGTCGGACAAATTTTTATACAATTTTTTGTATGTTTTAATTTATAACTTTTATTTTTATTAAAATAATATATTTTTTTTCAAATAAACTGATATTTTCTTAAATACTCTTTTATTTATTTTTTATATTTTATTCATGTTAAGTAGCACCTACCTTGCATGAGCACTTGTATAAATTGAGTTTAATTGTAATTTCTTTTCATATCATGTGCAAGAAGCCAAGAGCAATACGTCTATTGTTATAGAATTTCAAAAGAGATCTACAGAAAATTAATTACAAAAATGGAATGAGTTGGACATTTTCGTTGAGAATCTGGCTTACTTGTCATGTGCAATTGTGCCTGTTTTGTGGTTTAACAACAAAGTGTGTAGAGTCCTTAAGTAATTTATGAAGGGTTCGATCCTTATCGGTGTGTATAGAAAAAAATTTTGTTGTGACAGGCAAAACCAACTTAAGTAATCTTTAAGTTTTGAAGGGATTAATCTCTAATTATCTGGTGGGTTAGCTCTGATTTACATTAAAAAAAAATGCCAAGTCCTTTACCATATCGGAAAGAGATATTTGTAATAATTTAATTTAATCAGAAAAATGAGGTTTGACGTTTTCGTTCAGAATCTTATACATGTTATATTGATCCCTTCATCGTTTCAATGATTATTGATTAATTCCTGCATCATGTAGACAGAGTCAAAAAAACATCTATCTCCAATGAAGTTTCCGAAGGTTGTACAACTTGTACTATTCTTGAAATCGTTATTTTCAATATATTCCAAGCTGCGACGCGCTTAACTGGAATGATGCCTTCTGGTAAAATGATCTAGATTGGCTTGAAGAAAAACAAATACTCAAATAGAGAGGATTTCGTTTTTTAAATTTGTTTATTTTCTCTGTTGAATGAAGGGAAAAGTAATAGAATAAAAAAAAAATCCCAAATCAAGTTTTTAATTTCTTTTAGATCTACAATGTATTCTCAGTTCAAAATTTGAAATTAATTCTGTTTATCTGCTTAATTAATATTCTGTTTATCTGCTTAATTAATACCGTATTTGAGTTAATTTTCTTTTAGAATTTAATAACTATACATTGTCAGTATAAAATTATTTTACACAATAATTCAATGATGTATTGACACATCATTTAATGAGTTTAAAATTATTTTACACACTCTCTCAATATTTAACACAAGTATGTATATATTAGTTGAAACTCAAAACTATTAATTAATTCAAAACAATCCCACCCAGTTAATTTATATGCTTGGTTGTAGTAATATACTAATACTTTGTTTGAATATAAAGAAAAATATTAAAAAGAAAAACAAATGGAGAAAAAGAAATAAATAATTTTGTAAGAATTGAAAAGGACAAGATTAATGTCCTTTATTGCACTTGCGGTGCTGATTGGGACTTGGAAATGCAAAGATTAATGAAAAATAGTTGAAAAGTAGAGGCGGCATCATTGACTCTAAAGAAGCTGAAATTTCTTGCTCAATCAACGGAGTAACGGGGAAATCCTATGAAAAATCTTTAGCAACACTTTAATTAATTATTGATAGGAATAGAAGAAAAAGAAAGGATAAATGTAATCAAAGATAAATAAGAGACTAAGAGCTATTAAATATTAATAGGTGTATCCATTATATGTGTGTCTAAAATTCAGATTTGATTTGTAAAAAAATGGAACGCTAAAACTTGCCTCATTTTTTTTATTTAAATGTTCTAAAATTAAAGTTTGGATTTGATTTATTTAATTTTTTTTATTTTAAAATTTATTTCTCAAGATAAAAGAGAAACAAATAATAAGAATACATTTTTGCTAATAACTAATCAATAACATGTTTAGTTTAACGTTGAAACGTGATAAACACATATTTTCAATGTTAGTAATAATTGCGTTGAGGAATTCAAACTTAGGTTTAACTAGTTTTTAACACCTAATTAAACATAAATTAACAGCTAAAGCACAAAATAAAATTACATAAGAATGACAGTTAGATCTAATAAGGGAAACGTTAGAAGTTATATGAAGAAAACTAATAATCATTTATTTAAAAATAAAGTTGAATTTGATGAGCGAAAAACAATAAAAATAATAAAAATTTAATAATTATACATTGGCAATGTAAAATTATTTTACATTAAATCATTTAATGAGACAAGCCTAAGACCATACTTAATGGAAATCAAATATGTACCACCTGAATCAACCTCAGTTGGTTATCAAGTCATATTTGCGATAGGAAATTAATGATCATATATAGAAAAGTTAATAATTTAACAATTTAAATTAATTACATTGATAATCGTACATAGTGCTCGATGAGACAAATTCATACTTGTACAACTTATTTAAGTGCTTATAACATATTTAATAAGTACTTAATGAATAAGTTATTAAAAAAGTAGATGAAAATTGAAAAGGGTGTAGTGTACTTAAATTCTCCATAAACTATTTTATAAGTTATTCTCGGTGGCTTATTGAAATAAGCTGAAAATAGAGTATGAGCATGCATAAGCTCTTTTCATAAATTTACCCAAACAATTACATAAATGCTTATATCATAAGATAAGCTCAAATAAGCTCTTCCAAATACAACGAGAGATTACTTCTACATTCAAATAGCGAAATTAAAAGAATAATAATAAATCATGGACAATATATAAAAATACTTTAAAAAGTTAAATTATATATATTGCCAATAAAATTAAATCCAATTAACCCATAAGGATTCAGTGTAATTAATGGTATACAAAGTACAAACTGGATTTTAATAATGTAAATAAATTTTATAAACATCGTACAACCATATCTCGCAATCTCATCATTTTGTTTTTCTCTCCCATTTTATTTTGGATTTAATGTGCATACACGGACAGTGTAAACAAGTTTTACACTATCATCCAATAATGTGTTACCACATCATTTAATCAATTTAATAACATATGAGGTGTCATGCTCATTAAATGATGTGGCACCATATCATTAGATGACCGTGTAAAAATTTTTTATGTTATCTGTGTATACTAATTAAACTCTTTTATTTTTCCCTTAAATACTATGATATGGGTAAATTCTACTAAATGTATTCTTAAGAGAGGATAAATCATAAATGTTTTTTTATGTCAATATAAATTATAAATGTTTAAACCCTAAAAACTTCACTTATTAAGGTTCATTTAGAGGTGGTTGTGAATTTTCCGTTTTTAATTTTCAAAAAATTTCAATCAAATTTTTATTATTCAAAATTAAAAATAAAAAACTTTGGTCTTGATTGGGGGTGGTGACTGAGTTATTAGTTTTTTATTTTAAAAAAAATTCAAACAACTTTTACAACTTAATCAAAAATTAAAAACCTCTTTTATGATTTTTAAAACCTATATTATGAGTTGTGTCAAAACCCCATTTTCTGTATGCACAGAAATGGAGTCTATGATGGCTAATTTTTTGTGGGGACAAAAAGTTGCTTAGCTTAAAATTCACTGGATAAGTCGGAAATATATTTGCAGACCAAAATTCTGTGGAGGTTTTGGGGTTCAGAGACTTGGAAAATTTTAATCAGGCCCTCTTAACAAAGTAGTACTGGAGGCTGTCCACTAATCATACTACACTGCTTTACAGAGTCGATAAGGCTCGTTATTTTCCAAGAACGGATCTGTTCAATGCAAAGTTGGGTCACCAACTAAGCTATACTTGGAGAAACATATGGGGCGATAAAGAAATAATCCAGGAGGGTGCCAAATGGTCAATTTGTGATGCCTCTCAAATTTATATTTGGAAGGATAATTGGCTTCCTGGGCTTCATTCTGGAAGGGTCATGTCTGAACCGAAAATTTTATCACTGTTTCTCAACTAATCATAATAGAGGATAAAAGTTAGAATTCAGAACTAGTGTTTTCCATTTTCACCCAACAGAGACTGCTATCATAATAAATATTCCTATTCCCTGGTCAAAAATTGATGATAAGCTTTTTTGGAGGCATTCTTCAAGTGGTTTCTATTCTGTCCGGTCTGCCTATAGGCGTCTCACATCAATGGCTGCTCAACTAGAATCTAGTTTGGCTCCTTTTAGTCAAAACTGGACATTTTTATGGAAGCTTCATATCCCCTCCAAAGTGAAACTTTTCCTATATCATTTGTTGCACAAAGTTATTCCTTGCAGACCAGACTTGCTGAAAAAAGGAGTTAATGTTGAGCCCAAATGCATTTGTTGTGATTCGGATCAAGATGAAACCATTGATCACCTATTTCTACATTGTGCACCCGCAAGAGATGTGTGGTATCAGTCCACATTTAATCCGCCTATAAATGATCCATGTATCACTGTTTCAGATTGGTGGAAAGATACAATTTCTCTGCTCAGTTTGCAAGATTGTGAGACAACTTTAATGCTTATGTGGAGTATTTGGAAAGCCCGCAACATGTTCATGTATCGAGTAAAAAATGATGACATCCACAACACTGTTTTCTTAGCCTCCTCTGTATTGTCCGAGTGGGTTTATCATCAGGCAAGGGATGACAAAAGGGACTCTAGGAGAAACTTTGACATTATTTGGAGAGCACCTGATAGTGGATACTTAAAAATGAACATTGATGCAGGTTGGTCTGGGGATTTAGGCACTGGTTTTGGGCTTCTGATCCGCAACACACAAGGGGAGGTGTTAGTTGCAGCCTCTAAATTTGTGGACCACGAAATGGATCTCCTAACAGCAGAAGCTATTGCTTTAAGATGCGCCCTTCAACAAGTTCTCTGGTGGGGAATTGACACTCTTCAAATCGAGTCAGATTGCCAATGATTGACCCAAGCCTTTGTGTCTATAACTAGTTGTCCCACTATATCTAATCTAGTTTCTAATTGTCAAGTTTTGTTTTCACATTTTAATTCAGTCTCATTTAGTTTTGTTCATAGGGAGGCTAATGTACCTGCTCACTTGCTAGCAGCCTCAACATATACTTTATCAGATGTTACTTGGTGTATATTGCTTGTTGTGGCTTCAGATTTACCTTTCTTTTAATCAATGCCTTTGTTTTAAAAAAAATGTACATTTTCAAAAACACAAAATAGGTTTTGAGTTTTTAGTTTTTAGTTGTAAAATCTTGATTAAAATTTTTTTAAAATAAAAAACTGGAAACTCGCAACCACCCCAAACGGGGCCCGTGTATCATAAGGTTAGGAACCCAGGAAAATCAATCATATAAAAGCTTAATTAAATTTTGTCATTTTTTTTTATAAATCACATTTGCACAACATGTTTATGCAATAAAGTGAGAGATAGACATAAATATAGAATATAATGGGGTGATGTGATGGAGGGATAAAGAAAGAAAAAAAAACGTGTTTATGTGAGTTGTTGTATAAATTTATTATATGAATATTATATTTATATAAGTGAATAATTTTGTCCTTATAATTTTATATTCCAATTAAATTTCCATAATTTTTTAATTTTTTTTGTCTTTGACCGGGAATCCCCACAAGCATAGTTGTGAGTTTAACCATCGGGTCGGGATTGTGGTTAGGTAAAGCCCTACCAAGAGTGGAGACTCCAGGATTCGAACCCCTAACCTTGCAGGTAAAGTCCTCCTGGGTCACAATCCACTTCCACTACGACCAACCGTTGTTTGGTCCATAATTGTTTAATTAAATAATTATAATCAATTTTTTTGTGTGAACCAAAAGTATCCCCCAGCCGATAGTTAGAAACTAATCATTTCGAGGCGTAGAGATCACCGAAGTGGGCTTTGTCTCTCCCAACAAAGTCTTTTCCATACACATCGTCAGGGATCAAACCCTTGTCAAGATGCTTAAGGGACCCAGTTATCTACCAACTGTGTCAGACTTTGTTGGTAATAATTATAAGGCTTAAATATCATTTTGATCCCTACACTTTTTCGTGTTTTTGGTTTTAGTCCTGGCAACTTTATTTTTTTGATTTCATCCTCACTTTTTCAAATGCTTGTCATTTTAGTCCTTGACACTTACGGAGTTCTGTTAAGTGCTGACATGACTAACGAAGCTCCATGTCAGCATTTTTTATTTGGTATTTTATTTACATTTATTTTTTATCTTCTCAGGTTATATTAGATGAAGTCTCCCAAATTAGATTTCAAATCCAATTAGGTCCCTGTCTATGGTCATCTTCAACCTGTAACGCCCCCGAGCCGCTTGCAGGAGTGATGAGGGTCCCCACAAACCAACACGAGTCTTTCCAGTATGCGTTGTCCTCACTTGCACACTTTCCGGGAAACTTCCCAGAAGGCCACCCATCCCAGAATTGCTCCAAGCCAAGCACGCTTAACTATGGAGTTCTTATGTTATGGGCTTCCGAAAAGAAGATGCACCTTGTTGGTATAGTTCTCCACAACAATTTCCTTTAAGCTATCCTCAACTGTACCGTCCCATACCTGCACAGCCTATGGATCCCTCTCATTCGGGTGTGAGTTCGGTTCATCCATGTGTGCTTAGAAGCCTGTCAGGAGTCGCTCCTTGTCCGTGCCTCTTTGCACCGACGATCACTCCCCGTCCTCATCAGCCTCCGGCTCTCACACAACCCTGGTATCTCCATTGGTGTGAAAGCAAGGGTGGTATTCCGCAGGAAGATCCGTTAATATATGGCTAGAAGCAAGGGTGTGTCCGCGTCTTCGTCATCCTCCCGTAATAGGCTATGTGGGTGTGGAGAAATGGTGATAACGCTGATGTCGAAGAGTGCAAAAAATTCGAGAAGAAGATTTCTGAGATGTCCCAATTGGAAGGTAGGTTTTATTCTACATATTCTTCATGCATTTTTGTCTAATCGAGCGTCTGCCAATCTTTTCCCAATTTGTCTTCATGGGATTTTGTCGCACAAATCTTTTGTAACTATTTTTGTGTAATCGAGCTTGTGCATTTATTTTCTTTTCCCAATCTATGTTCAATACTCTAGTTTGGTTGTATTTTTTTCCAGAAGTATGGAGGCTGCAATTACTTTGAATGGCTGCAAGATGAGTTTATTGCTAAGGATCACAGTGATGTTTCCATTAATGTTTCATTTTTTAGAAGAGCCATTAATGTTTCATTTAATTGCTAACAAAGTTGATAATGTGTACAACAATTTTGTACGTGAGAGAGCAAACATTAATTTACCAAAACTGATAAAAATTTACCATCTGGATCTAGTAATTACATGAAATATTAACGTTAATATCACATTTACTTAATTAGAAAAGTATATATTCTTAATTTAAGTAAAAAAAAATGTTGGAAATAAAATCACACGTTTATCATAACATTACACGTTTGGTAGTGGTTATATTTTTTTGTTTCAATATTTTTCTATAATGGATATACAGTATATATTTTTATCATTTTGAATATACTTATTTTTATAAATTATGTATTCAACTGATACTTTTTATTCGAATAAATACAAAATTATATTTTTTTCTTATTTATCTTTAACTTATTTTTTATTAATTATTTCATTTTTCTCAACTTAAACAGAGTATAAATATAAGAAAAAAAATAACGTTAAGAAGATTTTTCACTCTCTACAAATCAAAAGAAAAGTGATTATCCTGATGCACCATCAGGGTGAGGGCAGGGTTACTGCAGCACCACGTGGTGCTACCTAAACATCTGCAGACAAAATATTTTTGTCAATCACGACAATCTTTTTTGAATTTCAAAATATCTCTAACCCTCATCCAATCCCATCTCAACAACACCACTACCACAGATGTTGTGCTGCGCCATTATCAGACGTGAACCCCTAATTGCTTTTTTTTAATAATCACTTCCAACCCTATCCACCTTCCCCTCACCGCGTTTCTCAACTCATCCACCGTTTCACAAAACCATTACACTCCCAAAAAAAAAAAAACTATATATCTATTCTCTCCAGTGACACAACCACTTTCCATCTACATATACAAAACAAAACACACAAACAGCAAAAATCAATAGCTATGCAAGTCAACGAGAGAATGAAGAACCGCTGGTTCGTGTGGCTATTGGCAATATTGGGCTTCATCGGAGCCTCACTCTTCATAGCAACCTTGCTCCAAACCTCCGATAACACCTTGCTATGCTCTGTCACCCGAACCAAAACCTCAGGCTCAGAACTTTACACCAACCAATCACCGATCCAGATTCGTGCGATTCTCCACTACGCTACCTCTCATATAGTCCCTCAACAATCCTTCTCCGAAATCAGCGTCACTCTCAACGTCCTCAAATCCCTTAACCGTCCCTGTAATTTCCTCGTGTTCGGTTTGGGCCACGATTCACTCATGTGGGCCAGCTTTAACCCACGTGGCACAACGCTATTCCTCGAGGAGGACCCTAAGTGGGTCCAAACCGTCCTCAAGGACGCACCGGAGCTTCGAGCACACACCGTCAATTACCGCACGCAGCTCCGTGAAGCCGACGAGCTTCTCGCCGGTTACCGGTCGGAGCCGGCGTGTTCGCCGGCGAAGGCGACACTCCGCGGCAACGAGAAGTGCAAACTGGCGCTGCATAACCTTCCTGATGAAGTGTACGAGAAGGAGTGGGACTTAATCATGATCGATGCGCCGAGAGGCTATTTTGCGGAGGCTCCGGGAAGGATGGCGGCGATTTTCTCGATGGCGGTGATGGCGAGGAATAGGAAGGGTTCCGGTGTGACGCACGTGTTTCTGCACGATGTGGATCGGAAGGTGGAGAAGGTCTACGCGGAGGAGTTTCTGTGTAGGAAGAATTTGGTGAAAGGTGTTGGTAGGCTTTGGCATTTCGAGATTCCAGCTAAGGGTAATGATACTCGTGTTGATGAACGTTTCTGCTAGAGTGTTCTATTCTATAGCCTTATGGCTTCGGATTTTCTTATTTTCTTCCTTATTTGATTTTTTTGTTGGTTAAGAGTTTGATTCGATAGAAGAAACACCATTGTACTAGTAGATAGCGATAGTAGTATCATTACCATGTGTTACTTACAGCTTTACAATTTTACTTAATTATTATTATTTTTTGTTTTCTTTCTAACTATTTTCCATGATTTCACTTTTTATTGCTTTTTACTTTTAATCGTTTATTACGATACGAGTGGTGGCAGCTGGTAAATGGATTGTCGGTGCACTGGGATTACAGGTGGACGGTGGTGATGATGCCGTTGTACTATCTTCTGCCGACACCACCAGGTTGCGGATTATTTTTTTTTTTTTTTGCCTTTCCAAGTTTTTTGGCCTTTCAGTATCACGCTGTGAATATGTTTTTCCTTTTCTGTCTCAGTCTCACTCTCACCCGTTTTGATGGAATCCGTTGATCATCGTCTATTTTTAGTTCTTACTGAAACAGATAGAAGCGAAGGATATAGACAAGACTTTCTAGTGAACTAAATGAGTAATTTTTATGAGGCAAATATTTTTTTTTTAATTTTTAAAATTTGAATGATAACATAAAATGATGCGAAAAAAGGTAAAAGGAAAAGATGAAAAGAAATTGAAATATAGTCGGATTCCTTTGCCTAATTAGACAATGATGAATGATTGTTACTTTTGAAATAGAAAGCGTTTCTGCTGCTTTAGGCTTAGTTTGGTTTTCAATAGAATTGATTCTAAAAATTAATGGTTGAAAATGAGTGTACACACTTTAAGAAGCATATTGGATGAGAGTGATTTAAAATCAATTCTGCAGAATTGATTCTGAATGATTTAAGATTCGTTTGGTTTACAGTTGAGTAGAATTGATTCTAAAAATCAATAGTTGAAAATGAGTATGCATGCTTTTACGAAGCACATTGGACAGAAATGATTTAAAATCAAATCTACAGAATTGATTCTGGATGGTTCAAAATCTAAACCAAACAGACATTTAGAATCTAAACCAAACGGGTTAGTTAATATTTCAAGTCATAAGGGTAGAAAAATAAATGACTTTTGAGTTTTGAATTATTTATTACATTTTATACCCCAATTTTTTACAAAAAGTTATTAAGAGATGTAACTCTATAAGTTTGACACCCAGTGTCAACGGATCCTAACTCGTGTGTGTGTCTATATATATATATATATATATATATATATATATATATATATATACGAGTTAGGATCCGTTGACACCAGGTGTCAAACTTCAATACTTACACCAATTAATAACTTTTTATAAAATTTGAAATTGATCAATCCAACCGTTGACTTGAAAGTTCTTATAAAGTAGATCAAGCTTATAAAATTTCATAAAAATCGAAAACTAATTGATATTTCGTCAAACTAATTTATTTTAACGTATAATATGTTTTTAAAATATAAGTAAAAGTTCACTATTAGGTAACATACCTACGAATGTCCAAATTAACTGAAATTTGATATACATGATCATGGAGGTAATATAATGTGATTCAACGATTGGATTGGTCAATTTCACATTTTATAAAAAGTTATTAATTGGTGTAAATCTTGAAGTTTGATACCTAGTATCAACGGATCTGACTCTCTCTCTCTCTCTCTCTCTCTCTCTATATATATATATATATATATATATATATATATATATATATATATATATATATACCTTCATTGGATTGTAAACCTGTTAGTATGTATTTGATTTTCATAAAAATTCACATTACAAATGTGAAAATGAACGCATTTGTAAGAGAAACTTTTTTATACACCATGTTGTATATATAACAAAGAAAGAGATAGAGAGAAAATAGAAAAATGAGAGATGTGATAGGTGATTTGATAAGTGATATGATAGAGAGATATAGAGAGAAAAAGTATGTTGTATGGGTTATTGTATAATTTTGTTGTAAGAATATTATATCTCCATTTGTAATGTGATTATGGGTTAAATCGAACACATTATTTCCTTTGCCTAGTGATATTTTTGGTAGCGATGTGGGAACCAGCTAGGAACTCTGTTCAAAGGACGTTTGGTAGGTGTCACTTTGGGACTTCGAAATACCCCTCTGCTGCTATTCTGCTAGTCACACCAATGATGCATTTTGTTCCCGTTTCTGCTTGAATCTTGATTGTTCCCCTCCACTTTGAATTTTCTTTGCTTGATTTATTCAACTAGAACAGTAGCTACCAAAAAAAAAAACTAGAACAGTAGCGTGCAAAAGCACCTAAAAGAAAATAAGGTCCAATGAAATGTCCATATTTTTGTAAAAAAGAAATTACAAAGAGCGAAAAAAAATTGACAAATAATCTCTCTTTCTTGTAAAGAGACGATAGAAATTTCAATGATGGGAATGTTTTGCATAAATTTTGACAACCAACCTAACATTGGAATTGAATTAATTTGATATAGCACTGAAACGTCAACTCATGCAAAAACACGAAAAAATACAGAAAATCTATTTAAATGAATATCTGTATGTTTTCAAAAAAGTGTTTTGCCAAAAGAAAAATCGAGCAAGAAAATGGGAAATTCGAGGGTACCCTCTCGTGAGAGAGGGTTTTGGTACCTTCTTTGATCATTTAATCAATTTCTCTCAACTTTCTTAAATGATCTTAGTATTTTTATACTTATAGAATAATATTTAACTATTAGAATTTGTATTTTTAATTTTTGAAAAGACTTTTTGACCCTCTATAACTATTATCATGTATTTTTTTATTGTATTCCCCCATTTTTTCACATTCTCATTTGCAATAAACATGTGTCTCATTTAAAATCTATTTTATGTCTTCGAAATAATTTAGGACAGAGTACACGACTTGTTCCTACGTAATTTGGGCCTATTCACTAAAAAAAATGACAAGAAGGTACCAAAATCCTCTCTAACGGGAGGGTACCAAATTGCGACCTGAAAAACTTTTGTCGGATTCATTGTTTCACAGGTTTACCGTTATGTATTTACGGGTGAAAAAAAATTACCACACAATGCAATTAATTTTTTTAACCTATTTTATATGTAAAATTAATTTCAGGTTTGAAAAGTAATTTTATTTTATTATTAAAAAATTATTCAATTTAGTTAAATTTTATAATAATATTTAAATACAAATTATTTTTAATATCAATGTTTTAAGATTGATTCTTTAAACATTTAATTCTTTTAAAATTAATTTTAATTACATTTGAATCAACAGGAGCCGTAGTCAACTTTTCCTCTTCATTCATTATGATATTTTCATTAGTGTCCAAGTTGTTATTATTTTTTATTATATTTATTATCTAACCTTATCACTATTCTTTTGAATAAAAAATATTAATAAAAGATGTAAAAGTAACAATATAAAAATTAAATATTAATAAATACCAGTATATATATATTTTTTTTATTATAAAAAATAACTTTAAATTTTTAAAATGTATTAATAAAAATTTTAATAAAGATTTATCATCAACCACTATTTTTATGGTAGATGTTATACTTCCCCCTTTCACTATACTATAGACATACTAGTAGTAGGCAGCATTGATGATTCTTCAATTCCTTATATAGAACACGCGTGGCAACCACGGGTACCTCGCGAATATTTAATTAGGTCACGGTATATGAATGGGCATGTTGGAAGAAATGTCTTTGGGTAACTTTGATAAGAAGAGAACAAAAGAAAAACCAAAGGTTCAATTAGACTTTTAAATACTTTAATCTATCTAGAGTGTGTTTAGTAAAATAATTAGATAAATTAGTTGAAAATTTAAAAATTTTAAAGTGTTTTTTTTCTAATAAAATGGAGGTTGAAAAGCCAAACTACACAGAAATAATACGCGGGTCATACCCCAAACACATCATACAAACAATTTAGAGAAATAAAAGCACGAAGTAAATAAAACAAATAATAATCAAAACTAGTAAAATGGCCATATAACAAGCTAATTTATCTGTCACATTAATATGATTGACAAAATCATTATTAATTATTAAATCAAAACTTAAAATTTGACAATTATAAAATAAATTAAAGATATACATATTAAAAGCTGAAAATAACAAAAACCTAATAAATATCTAAAAAAACTACTTTATCAAGCAAAATTGAAATGTTCAACAAGTTTTTCAATTATAAATTTACAACAATAATACATAGACACCCATTTATTTCACAGACTCATCTAACATCCCTTATTTTTCTCTATTTTTTTTCTTATCAAATCATATTATTTATCACATTCATCACTTTTTTTTTCTATTCATCATATTATTTATCACATTTATCACTTATTTTTCTCTATGTGTAAAATATTTTCATTTTCATAGTCTGTGTTGCTCGTTGCAACTTCCATTGATTTTTCAATTCTTTTTGTATACATAGTGGACCGCATTAAAAGTCAAGTTGTTGCAGACTTTTTTAAACAGATTCATAGGAAAAGTTTTCTATTTTGCTTCCTTTCATTTGGATCGTTAAGCAACTTACAGTTATACAAAATTATTTTTCGGCCATATCTATCCATTGCATTCTTTGATCTGTATTTTATTTACTGCACCAGTGAGTACTAGGATATATTTGAGGGTTGCAAAGGTCCATAGTTGTGATCTGGCGTTGCTCAATACGTCTTGATTGTATGAATAACCATTTTTTTTTTTAGTTTGAGTAGTTGAAAGTGTCTTTTGTCTACGGTATTGTTTGGTTGGAGGGATTTGGAGGAGAGTGGAAGAAAGGGATTTTAAGAGAGTTGTTGTGTTTGGTTCAATTTTTTAGGAAGGGAGGAGAGGGGAGGGGAGGGGGCCAAAATCCCTCCTGATAGCATTTTACCTCCACTCCAAAAGTGGGAGGATTTGGAGGGGAGGAAATGAGGTTTAAAATAAAACAATCAAAATTATTTAAATATTCCTCTTCTCATATTAATAAAGTTGAATGTTATATATTAGTGGAATATCTTAGTAATTAGTGGAATATATCTTTGTAATTACTCTGTAAATATTTTCTGGGCTACAATATTTCAAGATGAGATATCTCCTAGATTAGCTCTACTATTTATGTATATGCTAGAAAGGCTTTGTATATATTCATGGCATTGGCCAAATTCAATAACAAAGAATCATACCACAAAACTCTATATGGTATCAGATTAACTCCAAGACAGGAGACGATGACCCTTTTTCAATCGTTCTTCAGCGATTGAAACATTCAATTTTCCACCACAAATTCTGACTCTCGTCATCTCGTCATGGGTGACGCCCCGACCACCAAACCTCTCGACTCCACATCACCATTCTACCTCCATCCCTCCGACGGACCACACATCACAATCTGCCCCATTGTGTTACGTGGTGAAAACTATAATGAATGGGTTCGTTCTATGCGCAATAATTTTCGTGCAAAGAACAAACTAGGCTTTCTCGATGGCACCATAACTAAGCCAACGGAAGGAACTCCAGAAGCATCCTTCTGGGTGCCGGTTAATTCCACCCTTGTGGGATGGATTCATAATACTCTTGATCCAAATCTTCGTTCTTCTGTTCCGCAACCCGACAATGTGAAAGATATGTGGGATGACATTCGACAACGTTTTTCACTAGGCAACGGCCCGCGAATCCATGAGTTAAAGACTCTTTTGGGTGCTTGCAAACAGCGCGGGCAGTCGGTAGTAAATTACTACAACGAACTACGGAAGCTATGGGATGAACTTGCGGGATATTCTACTGTTCCGCCGTGCACTTGTGCCGCTGCTACTGCCTTTGCTCAAGAGAAGGAGAATGAAAAGGTACATGTTTTTCTTATTGGTTTGGATTCCACTCTTTATGGCACTGTTGTCTCAAACATTTTGATGATGGATCCTTTGCCGAGCTTAAACACGGTTTTTGCTAAAATTGTGACTGAAGAACGTCACCACACTATTGCTCGTGCCCATGAAACCAATTCTGATGTTGTTGGTTTCGCGGTGCATGGAGCTGCTAGGGGACGAAATGATCGTTCTCAAACCAATGGTGTCTGCTCTCACTATGCCAAGCCTGGGCATGAACAACAAAATTGTTTTCAATTGATTGGGTACCTGGACTGGTGGTATTCCGAGAACCGCACCAGTGGAGGACAAGGTAGAGGCAGAGGCAAGTCTGGATCAGGGGGAGGAAAGAATGTTGGCAAAGGCGACCGCGGGCAGGTAGCACACGCTGCAACGACCTCGAAGCCTATTGCTCAAGCACCCATCCAGGATTCAGATCATCGTGGCATTCCTAGTCTCTCGGATGATCAATGGGTTACGCTTGTGCACATGCTCAACACTTCAAGAGGGCAGTCTTCTTCAACCGAAAAGTTGAGTGGTAAGTTTGATATGAGATATCTCCTTGATATACTTTCCTATATTAGTTTATTTGTTTCCTAGATTAGCTCTGCAATTTATGTATATGCTAGAAAAGCTTTGTATATATTCATGGCATTAGCCAAATTCAATAACACAGAATCATACCACAAAACTCTATATTATAAAAGCCAAAGAGTATGGAAGTAAATTAGTTTTATTTTCCCTCTCCTCCCCTTGTGAACCAAACATCAAAGACTTCCCCTCCCCTCACCTCCCCTCCTCGAACCAAACAAGATAAAATATAATCTCACCTCTCCTCCCCTTCATTAAAATCTCTTCCCTCCCCTCCCCTCGTTTGAACCAAACAGACCCACTAGTTAGTAGTTTTCTTTGGTGTAGGTGATTGTGACATGGTGGAATATTATTTTTGGTCTATGAAGCATGAACATTGGACACCACAATGATATAAACAAACGGGGACTGATGATTCTAAAACCTAGAACATCGCAACACAACATACATAAAAGGAGAGAGAGTTATTAGTTGAGAGCATGAAAAGTGTCAAGGGTTAATTTCAACCCTCTTTCTATGTGTTGTTATATGATTAAGATTATTTTCTCTCAAAAACTCATTTGATACGTCTTCTAATTACTACATCTAGTCCTATTTATAAAACCATTTGGATCCAAACGACAAACACACATATTAAGAAAATATGTTTTAATGCATTAATTTTTAAGAAATTCCTTTAAATTCCATGTTTACCCTAGTCGAAGTCAAACTTTATTTAATTCTCCACCTTAACCAAAACCTTGGAACTATAATGGTTTTTTTGGTGTTGTACGCTACAAACACAAACAAAAAGGAAAATGACAAGACAAATTACAACTGAGGGAACTCCACCCTCAGCGTATTAGCCAGGAGGAACCAGCGGCGGATCTTCAACAAAAAGTTTGGGAGTGCCAATATATATATAAGGATGATTCAATTTATACCAGTGTGAGTTAAACCAAATTACATTATTGATAACTTTTAATTGAATCTGAATTTTATTGTTCCAATCGTTGAATTATAACTATTTATCATCGTTATTATTTTGAATTAAATAATTTTGGATTAATGTAAAATTTTATAGATATAATCTCTATGATAATAACTTTCAAACTGACAGTGCATATTTTGAAATACAATTATAAAAAATATTAATTCAATGGTGTAACACTTAGTGTAACTCACACCCGTGTAAGTTGAGCCCTCCTACATATATATTCTTTTGGTGCACGACCACAGGTATCCTCCAAGGGAGGCAATCCTGTTCAAGCTAGGTAAGACCTCTTTGGGCGGCAAGGCTCTCCCTTCGGGTATTTAACACAGTTACATAACCAGGGCTCGAACTTGAGACTACTGGTTTAAGTTGAACCCTCATATATATGATGAGTGCTCTTTTGTTAAAGAATTCATATATAAAAGATTTTTATTGGAAATCATGGTTTTATATAATTGGATTTGGAACATTAAATACTATATAATTTTCCATAACTAGTGTCCTTGAGGCACTCATTAGCATTTTCAATATATATATATATATATATATATATATATATATATATGTATGTATGTATGTATGTATGTATGTATGTGTGTGTGTGTCTGTTTCTTTATTAATTATATGAATATATGTGTCTATATAATTTTTTTGATAAAATGTTGGGGGGTCGTGGCTCTCCTTGGCTCCAACCAAGCTCTGCACTGGGAGGAACAAAGAAATACCCTGAGGAGGGCTAAACAGCTCAACTAGCTAGACAGTAGAAGAAGCGCCCAACTTCGCCATGAAATTTGCACTCTGATTTCCTTCACGATGCAAATGCCTAAACGAAAAACTCCACTTTTTCATAGAGCCGGCAAAATGGGCTAACCTGCCTGAACCCGCATTTTTATCGGGTTTGGGCATTGAAATTTGAAGCCTAAATTTTTGCTGGGCTTTTTAGCCCGAAATAAATAAAGCCCGCAACAATCCGGGTTCGGGCCGGGTAGCCCAGCGGGCTTTCAGGCTACTCGCATATATATATATATATATATATATATATATATACACACACACAATAAAAAAAGTTTTAGGGTATATATTTTTTCCAACAAATTATAAGTTTTTACAATTAGTAAACACATGTTTTTGTGTATGGTCACGAAGTCATGTTCACTTTACGTTTTTCCTATGTTTTGATTAAGTCAAAGGAACTTCTTTTCAAAGCATTGTATAACACTTATTTTCAAAGTATAAATTATAATATATAAGTACCACATGAGAAACTTTCAATTGAAAATATTGTTTTTTTTCATAATATCAAAAAAATACTAACAACGTATGTAAAATATAAATAAATGAAATACTTATATAAATTACATTTTATAATATATCGAATGTAACTTTCACTTTTTTCTTTTATTTAGAATACTCATCGTTGAATATTCTTTGTGATATAAATTGTCTATTTTTCTATTAGTAAAGGATAATTTTAAAAAAATAAGAATGAAAAATTGAGAAAAATCTTTTAATGTGTTTTGGAATGGATTGAGAACTTAGGAATGTATTTTAAATTTATTTGAATGCGTTAAATATATTTTATTTTAATAGGATTGATGGATGAATACATTTGAAAATTTAGAATGAATTTTAAATTTATTTAAATGAGTTTTGTCAGTGTATATGAACTCTTTTTTAATGTTTTTTATAACTATATTGTAATTTTTTTATATTTGTAAAAGTATAATTCTTTATAACTTTTAATGAGTTACATTTTTTAATAAATTAGGCTTTAACCGGGCCGACCCGCTACCCGATCTGGGCCGGGCTCGGGGTCTTATTTACAGGACTGAATTTTTGCCGAATATTTTAGTCCGGTCCGTAAAAGCCCGCTATCCCGCTTTGGGTTGGGCCGGGTAGCCCATTTTGACACCTCTACTTTTTCATAACCCATCTCCTTATCTCAACTATGATTGAAGCATATCTGTGAAAACAAGAGACCTGGTGGGAGATAAGAAACAAAACTATTTAGAATCTGACAAGCAAATAACCTTTCTATAGTCCAATTGCCAAGCAATGCGAAGCCCATGCTAGCAATTCCGCGGAAGTATAAAGGTTTACTAATTTTATATGAAGGGAAAATATGGAAAAATAATAATAATTCCTTCTTAAATTTTATAAAAAGGTGTTATATTATGGACTACAATTTTTTTTTTCAAAAGGGTCTATATAAATGTGCGGGGATACAAGATAATCAGGGGAAATGAAGCATCCCTAATGAAGTGCGCTGGAAATCTTTGTAAATGTTTTGTTTTAATTGTTTTCATAATTTATTTATATTTTAAGTTAATTTTTTTGAAGTTATTTAAAAGTAAAATGAAAGTTTTTTTATAACAACCAAATTTCTTTGAAGCATCAAACCATAGTGGAGTGTTGGCTAAATGTCTAAGAGACGTCTTAGCTATGTCGATTAAGTGTCTAAGTTGACAAAGTATAATCTTTTTAATTGGACACTTGATAAAGGGTGTTTGACATGTTTCATAATAATGTCATACGATTGTCGTGTCAGAGATGTGTCTGACACTCCGACTATTCGACACTTCATGAAGCAAGGATGGAACGATCGAACTAAAGAAATTGTGTAGGGGAAAATATTTAAGAGATAATATATTCATACAACAAAAAACATACAACAATTTATACAACACATTTTTTCTCTCTATCTCTCTTCATCACATCACCCATCACATCCCATATTTCTCTCTTTTTTCTTTCTTTTATCTCTATCTCTCTTTGTACAAACAACATCTCTCAATATTTAACACATGTTAAACACAATTTGATAGACATTATAAAATATAAAAATAACTCGTTCAATTTTACTTGCTTAAACACCCGACCGAAACCCGAACAATCTGACTAGAAGGAAAGTTGTCCGGGCGGGTGTACGTGGGTCTTCGGGCTGAAAAAAAGTAAAAAAATCGGTTGCTAATGGTTTTTGTCGATCGGATTCAGACATATAAAAAAATTTCATCGATGACCGAATCCAACCGACTTGCACATATAAATAAAAATTTACACTTGCACTTATAAATAATCCGACCCACCCATTCACTAATCCTCACCTTCTCATATATAATTGACATTTACCAATCCTAGCAGC
The DNA here is from genome assembly GCA_026901365.1 of Sesbania bispinosa. Lineage (NCBI taxonomy): Eukaryota > Viridiplantae > Streptophyta > Magnoliopsida > Fabales > Fabaceae > Sesbania > Sesbania bispinosa. Next base: position 35,726 of record QLOH01000297.1, on the reverse strand, counting down.
CCCTAATGCACAACTGCTTCCTTCTCTCTCCCATTCTCTCACTCTCTTTCTCTCTAGTCTTGCTAACTCTATCGGTTCCTCTCCCTCTTGAGTCTTATTTCATCTCTTCTCTCATGCAGTATATGGATCTACATATTTATTCTTTTTGTTGCGCCTATTTTTGTATTTTGAAGGTGTGCGACGATGAGATTTGCGGTGGCGCAACGGGATGCACGACGGCTACAATAGCGGGACGCGCGGAGGGTGCAATAGCAGGAACCCAAGCGGCGGCGGCGAGTAACTTGGTTGTGGCTGTGTGATAAATGCAAATTATATGATATATTCTTGTATTTTTACTGCACTTATCAATGGTAAAATAGTAATTTATGCCCCAAAATAATCCCTTTTTGTAAATAATTGCAATAATTGTGTTTATTTAGTTTGAATTTGAATTTGATGCTATTTTGATTAGAAATCTGTTGATTTTTCAGATTTATGAAAAAGATTTGAATTGGAAAAGAAGATAGCATTAATTGTGGAAAGAATCTGCAAATTTGGAGTTTAAATGAGAACAAATAAAGATAAGATCAGCAGCCATTTAAACAAGGATTCTGTGGATAACTTTCCCAATTTGAATTCAAGATAAAATAAACACAAAATCAAGTCAAAGGGGGGAAACAAGGAAAGCCAAGCAAGCAAGGATAAGATCAGAAAGAGATCAAGATGTTAAATGAAGAAACAAAGAAAAGTTGCAGCGTGTTTCACGCTCCAACTGCGCTGAGCGCAGGTTGGAGCGCACCTCACTGGAAGTCACGCTTCACCTGCGCTCAGCGCAGCACACAGATCATCTTTTTAAATTTCAAATTTAGATAGATCTCTTCCAGATTTAAAATAGCTTTCCTGAGTCTATAAATAGGACCTTTTGTAAAGATCAAAGGAGGCGAGAGTCGGTGAGTTTAGAATAGAGTGTCAAGATAGAAGCACGAGGATTGAAGAAGGTGATAGATTCTTCATTGGTTTGTAATGGCTGCCATGCGTAGCTAAACTCTCCAGTTGGATTGAATGTAGTTGATTCAATCCCCAAGTGTATGTGAATTCTCGTATTTAATTATGAATCCCTATTTTTATTATATCGGTACTTTTATGCTTTTCTTAATGCATAACTCCCGCCTTTGTGCCGGAGTTATAGGTTAGTCTTAGGATAGTATGTGATAGAGATTTCCGGATTAATAATAGAGTTTGGGGGAGCCTAGACATAGGAAACTTAAACTCCGATTGGTAAAAGTACTCATAGTAATTGTTATAGGAATATAGGGGGAATCGATGATTAAAGATGGAATGTGACAGACTCTTTATAGTAGTCCCTATAGGAATATGCAGTGAATTGATAGTTTTAACAACTGACTAATAGAACAATCAAGTCGTGGTAGTTTATCGCCTGGGAGAACCCGCACGGGCTACTGTCGAGTGGTTTACTACTGGTAACCCGGGGTAAAACAATAGAGTTGGCTAAGGTATCATAAGAATAAATTCATAATTAAAGAAGGGATTCACATACAGAAGGGGTGCAATGATACGAAGTTCAATCCTGATCCAAGTAAATTTATCTTACCCTATTTTACTGCTTTATCTACTTTATGCCATTTAATTTCTGCATATTAAATATCATTCCAAAAATAGTTTCTCACTTGATAATCTGATCACTAAAATTATACGAAGTGAACTGTTCCCTGTGGATACGATAACTCATACTTACTATACTGCTGGATTTTTGGTACGCTTGCCCGAATTCCATCACTGTGCGACGCTCTCTTCCTATTTCATCTTCCTTTTTTTTTGCCTATTTTCTTTTGTGCATTCTATTTCTTTTCTGTTTTTCAGGTGGTGGTGGGATGGAATAAGGCATTACCATGATGGGATGGCTGCCTCTGCGGTGGTCGGGACTGATGCAGTGAAGCGGATGAAACAACCACCGTCTCTAATTTTTCTTTTTTCTTAGGTCTTTAGTCTTTGTTGAATGTGGATCTGGATTTGCTTGTTTTGCTATTTTTTTACTTTTTCTTTGTTGTTCTGGTCTTTGTATTCCAATTTTCTTTTTTATATGTATATATTCATAAATGTAACATGTACTCATAAAGATTATAAATTTGTGAATTTTATTTCCGAAATAATCTGTTATATTCATATATGTTTAGTTTATGATAATGATAACAATAAGCATACTGAAAATATAATGATAAGCATGAAATGAGTAGAAAGTATTTTTTTTTGGCCGAAAATGAGTAGAAAGTAAAATCCAGAAAAATGACTAAAACAATTCTTAAAACCTGGTCGGTAAAAAAATTGCAATGGCCCAATTAAAAGTTATAAGCCGAAAATTTAAAAATGTTGGCCCAAGAAGAGTTAAATAAAAATATCTTTGAAAGACAATAGACAAAAATGTTTGAATCAGCCAAAAATTGGCCAAATCCGACTAAATCCACCCGATGAGACCCACAATCCGCTATATCCAAAACCCGACAAAACCGTTTTATCATACAGTCGGGATTGGGCCATGAAATAATAAAGTCGGATTTGGTCGGATTGGGCTTTTTGGGCCCGAATCCGACCAAATTCAACCGGTGCCCAACCCTATATAAAATGAGGAGTGCTGCCAACACACTCTCTAACACACTCTTTCCAACACACTCCATGTGATTGGTTAAAATTCACATGGGTCCCACCAAATTATGTGGGTCCCACTCCCAATGTGGTGGTACCAATGTGACTTTAACCAATCACATAGAGTGTGTTGAAAAAAAGTGTGCTAAAGAGTGTTACTAGCACTTTTCATATAAAATTGCTACTTACTATAATACAAAAGTGTGATAATGGGTAACTGCCCCTTTTTTATATAACCTGCAACCTGGTTCCGTCCCTGTCAAGCAGTGGAAGTGCCCGTACTTCATAATTTTGGTTGATCATAGACTTTTATTAGGGGTACCCTATCTAACTTGGGAATTATGTGACGTAGTTTGACTGCTTGTTGGTTTAAAAGTCACAACAAGTTGCCTTCTAATGCTTGTGGACGGACCGGGATCCTCTCCAATTAATTTTAATTGAAGAGGGTGCAGTTTCATCATCTAACGGTTGTGATTTTTTTAACAAATTTTTTATTTTTATTTTTAAAAATAAAGGGCCGAAATCTCGTTCCGTTTTTCATTTACGAAGAGTATCCGGCCGCTTGTGCACCGGGTTTGGCATTTGGCCATCATCTACTAATACTCGATGATCTTTGGAAGCATTAGTTTGAAGATATTATTACAGCGTAAAGGTTTTTCTTCTTAATTTTTCCTTACTAGGTCTTCATATCATTATGGTTTTTTATTGGTTTCTATTAAAAAACGTAGATACGCTATTGATAATTACTACCATGTGGTTGTTAAGATGTTGGCTTACATGCACTTAGATGTGTTTAAGTGGAAACTTCAGGTTTGTTTGCCATCATTGAGGAATCGATGTTTAATTGGAAGAAGATGATCTGAACATGTTAAAAAAACGTCGTTAAATCAATGTACTCCAATCTCATATTAGACAATTAGAAAAGCAAATTTTGAGATATTTGAGTGTTCATATGCTAAAATGAGTTTGACCACATTAACATGAATCCAAATTGAAGCTATATATATATATGGACTATCTGTTAACCAAAAAAAAAGCTATATGGCTTGAAAAATCACGTCCAAGTAAGTTTACCCTTTTTTTCAAACATTTGACTTTCTCAAACAAACATTTGTTAAAAAAAAAATGCAAACTCAAACATAAAATCATGTTTATGCTAACTTAAATTCACTCAAATTCACAATTCAATAAAACCACATTGACTCAAATTTTAGTTCCAAACACATTTTTGGTTGATCTTATATTTTTCGATTCATTGCCTGTTCCCTTTTAATAAATGGCTATTAGTAAGCTCCGTCCAAAGTTTGGTTTGTTGGAAACACATGTATGTGGATGTCAAATCAGTGTGCAAATACATGTTTGGGTGCACGTCTTCAATAATATTTTGAACTCATCTCTTGTAGGCTGGATGTTTAGTATTGTATTGAGTAAATCGGTATTGTATTTTTGATGTAATAATAAAGCCTATGACAGAATAGGATGCAACTGAAATAAACATATAAGCAAGATACAATTTGAAGAAAATAGTACAAATTTTCTTTAAAGTGTTTCTCATCTATGGCAATTTTACCTGTGTCTTTACTAGGAAAAAAAAAAATTAACTGCTCTTAAAATGATGTTTTGATAAAGAATTTGATTTACACCAAAATCACGTTTCAATTGTAAATATGGACAAACACTATAAAAAATAGCGTTAGCCCAAATCCACGTTTAAAACATAATTTTTTTTATGTAAACCAGACACACTCTGAAACTTCTTATAATGGATACAATATGGCAAGATAAGGTCCGCGATTTACTAAGGTATTTAACATTTCATCATTTCAAATAATGAAAAATCTGGGTATATTACCTTTTAAAAAGTATACATAATGAGAAAGGGACACCTACCACGACCAAGTTTAGACTCAAATGACAGTGATAAGCAGTAACTGAATTTTTAATTAATCAACATGGTTAAGTATTTACTCTTGTAAAATGAACTATAAATTATTAAAAAAAAAATCATAACGAAAAGCAATGTATTAAGAACAAGGGCAAGTTATTCTTACTTTTAATTTAAACAATTATATTTAGTATTAGTTTCCACATCTTATGTCAAGAAGAGAATTCAACAAGATACATAGACAATCAACTAATTAACACAACTCTGTTTTTCTTTCCGGTCTAGGCTATATTTATAGCGCCCTTTAATATGAAGTAATATTTTTGGTGATACAAGAAAACAACCAATATGATCATTCAATGAAAGGTATTTCAGAAAAGTTTTAGTAAATGGATAAGTTGCAGACTTGCAATAAATATTAACCCACCCATAAAAATTTTTCCCTATTCGTTTGTGAATTGTCATGTACCATTCCGTCCATCCAGTACAAAATACATCTCAAAATAGTCTCTTCCTTGGCATTTAGGATGGTTGCAAACCATAAACCTGCAACTACAAGTATGCAAGTACGGTTCACAATTTGGATCGTTCAAAAGAATCACCATAAGTACAATTTATCATTAAAAAGACTTGTGAGTGATAAATATATAAATATAAAGTGTATAATTATGACTAATAAATAATAAATATTAAAGATAAAAGTAATTAAACACAATAATAATTGTATAAAGCCAAAATAATAAGAGTATGTAAAGTGTACATTTGTTTGTGTACTCTCCAAATGGATGAGTGAAGGATAATAGGTGAGGCAGACGGAAAGTCAGTCAATGATTCACTATAGCAATTCTCTGTCATATCATATTCCACTACAGGAAGCTAGATTCTCTTTTTGTTCAATTATTATGTAGGGAAATATTTTTATTGAGTTTTCATTTTAAAATTTTAATTTTACAAAATTAAAATCATCAACTTGACCCACTGCTCAGCTAGTGTCACATGATTCGCCATCAACACATCACTTAGAAAAGAAAAACATGTTCTGCAAGAGAAAGTAAGATGGTACTCCTAAGGGGGAGAAATATTAAAACAGTGGTGAATGGGCATTAGAATAGAATGGATATTTGATAGTAATAAATATACTACCTTTGGCCCTATTTATAAGAAACAAAAAGGTATTTTATTTGGTCTTAAATATAAGATACATAATACTATTATAAATTATATTAATTATGAAATTACTTTTATACCCTTAATTTATTATCCACTACTCACCTATTACCATGATAGTGGATGTATTACGTTATTTTCAATGTCCAACTATTGAAGCATGTGTTACTACTATGATTACTTTAATTAGGAGTAATTTTGTCACTATTTTAATTATTTAATATTAAGAATGTTTCTGAAATAAAATTTAAAATTATAGCATTATTAATTACAATTCATTGATTTCAAAGCATTTCCTTGGTCTTCATGATATGTTTCTTATAAATAGGACCGGGGGTAGTTACAAACAAATGATGGCATTTAGTTAGCAAAATAGTATGTAAAAATATTTCCAGATCTGATTTCAGTTTCTATATGATAACAAAAGAAGAAAGCAGGGAGAATAAACATGGTCATTAGAACAGAAACTTAGGCATTATGAATCAGAAATCATGAGATGGAAATGGAACTGACCTTGTATGTAAATTCATTAGATTGAAACTATTCGGATGAGAACATTCATGTTAATCCAACTGGTCATAAGGAAATCCAGACTCATAAGGTTCTCTGAACAGTTGAAATTCATGAAAGCGATTACTATCATCACAATTTGAGTATGAGATCCATGTGCCGCAATTCACTTGTTGATCACTATGCCAATATTCAGATGTAGTAGGAGGAAAGCGCTGACCCGTTGTATGTATCATGGGCTGAGAGGTACCGGTTGTGTGATTGGAGTGTTCTAGAGAAATGGATTTAGTCTCATATGAACCCCATGAATTGTTTGACAGAAGAGAGAGAGCACGGTGAAAATCTTGTGTAGCATTTGGATCAGAAGAGGTGATGGAGTCTTCTATATCTGCAACAGAAAGTTTACCAAATGAATAATATTGTTGCAAAATATATTTACACACTTCAATTCTTACTTCAAGCATACCACTCCAAAATTCCTTTGAAACCAAATGTATTTTTGCATGAAAAAGGGAGAAATATTTGCAATTCTGAGATGGAGTAATTATTTTATGTCTACATGATATGAATGTAAGGATCTAAGACTCAATTATGAAGAAAGATGTGAAACAACCTGGACTAGTACCCTTGGTTGCAACACCTTTGGATGTAAAAGGGACGTTGGAATCACCAGAAAGCATAGTGACAATACTTGGTATCTCATTATTGGCTTTTGCAGGTTTCAAGAGAAAATCTTTTGTCTGGGGAAGCTTGCTGCTATGTAGATCTTGCCAGGCTAAATTTGTAGCAGTCCTGGAATAAGAGAAAGGACTGGTCTGTTGCCTCCCACCTGCTGAATAAAGATGTATTATAAGATAGAAGGGAAAAGTAAAACTTGAATCATTATGAAATGAATGACATACAATTAACTACAATTTACCTAGAACAAACTAATATTGGCTGTTCTTTTGTTAAGTTTTGCTTCACAGAAAAAATTTAAAGTTGTGTTTTAACTGAATCAGTTTTGTTCAGGAGTGTCATACTAATACATATATAAATCATGTCAGTAATATTCAAGCCCAAACAATCATGAGAATTATTTGTATCTTAGTGTTATATGTGTTAGAAACTTTCATTTGTGTTCACATAGCAAATGCCTCGATTCACTCAAGGGCATGCTACCTTAGTTTCCTCAAGACCTTGGCAATTAACTGTGTCTTGTACCTTCAACTATATCCAGTTTCCACAATTATAACAGCAACATCCTTTCTGAGAATAATAAAGGATTAAAGAGCTACTAAATAACCTCTATGATTAGAAGGACATGGTTAGTATGGAACACTTACAGCTGGAATTCTTGAACACACTTAACTCATGCATGTCACAGAAGATTGAGAATCTTTATAGTTTAGACATTTAACAATTGAAAATCCAATGAGATCCATAAAATAAATGAAAATGAATTTATAGTAGGCTTAAAAGAGAGCAAATTGTAGAAAAATAAGTTCTATCATGTTATATTTAATGTCTAACGGAAGCTAAACTCTTAGAGCATGTTTGATTTAGCGTTGGAACATGGTAAACTCACGTTTCTAATGCTACCAGGAATCCAAACTTGAGTTTAACCAGTTTTCAAAGTCAAACCAAACATACACTTAGTATGACAGCAGAGAAAAATTATGTGAAGCATTTCAATTATTATTTTTTTTATTCAGCATTATTAGTAGCCAACTAAGGCCTGCCTAACTTGGTATTAGACTTTCATATTTCCTTCTGTTTTGGTTTTAACAACCAAAAACAGATTACAAGCAGAAATTAAGATAAACTGCAAAACTAGAACAAACAAGTATTGTTACCAGCTGGAACCAGTCATGATTATAAATAAAAATCATTTTAAGATATCTACAATCCAGCACAAATTAAAAATAAACTGCAAACCAAGACCAATACAACTACAGAGCTTAAAAAGCTATACCACATTGTGAGGAAGACAAAGCTGATTGACTTAATTGGACAGCTTCAGGATGAGGTTTACGGCGCCTTGCATTGTGATCTGAAAGACGTCGTCTGCAGCTTCTCTTTTTTTCATCAAACTCTAACAGTCCATGGAACCTTCAACACCAGAAGTGAAGTTATAAAATTTAACCAACTTATTCAACATGAGACAAATAGACACAAAGCTGAATCAGATTGACTAATCTTAATTCTTAATGATATGTTATTAAGAATTGAATAATTGATCAATACTTGAAAACTATTATTATCTCTCAATGTCAATTTCATCCAAACAATCAGATGTTTGTTAAGAAGCTTTACCTGCTACATTGCTGGCAAAATCGACGTTCCAAACCAGCTATAATCACCTTAGGGGATTTGGAATGACTTTCACAAACTCTATGTTTGCGATGGTAATCTTTAGCTGATGAAAGGTCAAGGCCACAGTCTTCAACCTGGCACCGTGGATATTGTATGCTCTGACCATTGGACTTACATTTCTTTCCAGTATTTAAGATAAAGTGGTAGCCCCAGAGAAAGATAGGTTCCTGGAATCACTTCCTGGACACACATCCTCAAAGTACAACCTTTTACCAAGCTTTAGAGTGAGCTCTGGTGCATGAGAAGTTTCAACTGGCTCCTCTTTAGATAATTCTTTTTTAGCACTGGAATCATCTTGGGAACTTTCAAAAGTAATTATTGATGTTTTGCTATCCTTATTTGATGATGAACTGATGGAAGCTGATTTTGAGCTCCTTGATGAAGAAGCATCTATTAGCTCAGACCTAGAACAACCACTGCCACCAGATGTATCAAACAACCTGACATTGATTTCTCTGTTCACTTCACTCCTGTTTGGTGGTTGTAATTTTGGATTTTCTGTTGCTTTGCATTGAAGAATAATAGGCACTCCATGTCCCATTGTGAGGTGGATTTTGCATTCCACTCCATCAAAAGTGCTCAGAAATTTAGTAATCTGCAAACTATAATTCAAATGACATTGTTACTCACTGTTTTGGTTTCTCTAGAAGCAAGGAAAGTAAACCAAGCTTTTTATAGACATTTTTAACAAGTCAGAGAAACCACACAGAGGCTGTAGTAATGATTTGCCAAAAGGCATCAAGAATACCTGTATATATTCAGTAGAGAAATCATAAAAACACATATTACCATTATTTATTATTTATGACATCTAAAAAGTGTAAAAATGCTTAAAATTTCAAATAATCTATGTATTACTAATTGCTAAGGCAAAAAACAATTAGTCTTACAAAGATAACATCAAAATCATCAGTGTTTTGCAAATCCCATCCATGAGTAGAGGCAGATAGATAGCTAGCTGCAGTCTAGTGGTAAGAGTTCTGAAGGTGATATCATGCAGTTCCCACCATTTACAGCACATTTATAACATGTTTGGTTTCCAACATGGATCCAGGCTAATGCTAGTGTTGGCTCGGATCCACATTTGTAACATGGTTTTATTTGAAACCAAACACACTATTAGTCATTTATATATTGTCCTGGTAGATTTTAAATGCATACCAACTTCCCACCCAGTCAATCTGTGACACTACACAGTTTAGTTCCTGCACAGGGTTAGCTCTACCATTATTTCCCAAATCTAACCTTCACTACCATTTAGAAGGGCATTTTACAATTCATTCATAGCATTAACAGAAAGTACTGTCAATTCCTTAAACTACACCTGCAAGGGCCTCCCCCTATTGATGTGATGTGTTTTATCTCTTCCTATAAGTTAGCAAAACTTCCCTTTCAACATTAGAAGCTTCAATTCCAAATAATTAGTGTCTAATTTATCACAGCAATACCAGAAAAGTAGTCGGTCACTGAACAAGACCCCGCAACAACAACCCATACATAATAATAAAAGCATAGACAGAACATAATTTCCAGCATCTGAGAACTGTTTTCCTTCAAAATTAAGGTCAACAACCAACCTCCCTAATCATAAATACCATAAACCAATCAATCCAGATCCCCAACAAAGCCACAATAATAACAGCATTTAAATCAAATGCTACTTCATGGGTCCTATGAATATGACCTATCATGTTTGCTGTGAGTATGAGAATGACCCATCTATCATTAAACTTAGGACTAAAAAAACGAGGAGAGAAAGCAGAGAGGGTAATTATTCATTCTTCATACACGAAAATACACACACACTAATTTAAATTGGAAAAAAGAAACTGGGTTTGGTGCTAAAGTTTTAAGATGTAGTAATAGAAGCCCATAAATTCAGTTACTATTTGCTAGTAGTACATGGGAAAGTCTTTGTCTTTTTTACCCTGAAAAGCACAGAAAGAAGGAGAAACCAATTTCATGAAAACCTAGCTTTCTTAGCCACGCCACATTCACTAGAAAATGATAAACCCCAAAAAGGTTAACAGATGAGAGGAAGAAGACGAACAAGCCAATCCAACAAAAAAAAAGCACTTTTTTTTTTTAATTCGGCATAAAAGTCCAGCCTTTACTTACATTATTATCGAAGTCTTTCAGAAAAAGGAAGTTGTAATAGTGTCCGTTAATAGTGTCCGTTAACTAGAATTAATTTTATAAATGAATAATTGAGATCAATGATGCATGTTTTATAAAACATATTAGATGAAAGAGATTTAAAATTAATTTTACGAAACCATAATTTTATATTATTGCAACGGTAAAATAAACATGGGCTTAACTATTTAAAGATTTTTTTTTATAAATTAGTTTAGTAAAAACACATGATTATCACTTAATCAGTCCATACATTAAATTGAAGTGGTGATATAAAAAGGATTAATTTAGTGGCAATTTTAATTTTTGAGAGATTGATTTGATAAAAAAAAATAATATGGTGGCATTTTAATATTTGAGAGACTAAATTGATAATAAAAATTATTAACTTTAGGATAAAATATATTAAATATTTCTTAAATATGTCCATAAATGATAGCAAATATAATTAATTTCTTTGCTACTATTTAAAATTACTGTGGCGTTTTAATATTTTGTTAAATTCTTAATCAATTGAGAAATGCGAATTATACGAACTAGTATATTAAATTGTATTTTATTAATTCTACACCAAACAAGTTGTATTTTATTTAATATGATTAAATTTAAAAATATAAATTTTAAATACTTAATTTAAATCATTTATATTAAAAACTTAAATTTCACTAAGTCATTTAAAACTAATTACTACTTAAAATAATATTTAAACACACTTTAAAAATGAATAATTATAAGAATTAACTATGATATTTTTGTGACCGTGAACTCACTTGACAATAGATCACTTTAAAAAAAAAGAATTAATAATGCTCACATAATAAAAGATGCTAGTCTTTTAATTTTTTTAAATAATATACTCAATATTTAACAAATAAATAACAAATAGTATATGTATTGATTATATTAATGGTATTAAAATATTTAATATTTGTACTTAAAAAATAAAAGGAGTATTGAGAAGATATGTTAGAAAGATTTAGAATTATTTAGAAATGAATAATTAATTATTAGTGAATATACACACTAAATGGTTTTTTAAAAAAAAATCAATAGCAACTACTTATATTGTAATCTTTTATATGATCTAACTTATATATTTCTTACATGATTTATATAAATAGTTGTTATTCATTATCTACAGCTCGCTAATTGAATTGACTACATTTGTCAAACTAAAGCTTGCAATTTTTATTTTTATTTTATTATTCCTGTATGTTTAATCGTTTATTTATTTGTTCAGAGAAAAAAAGACTTGTGTGGCTACAACTAATAATGCCCCTCCTAGCATTGTTCCCCCTCAAAGTATCTCCTAACAGTACCTTCACTAATTGTAGCTCGTGTATTATAATCTCCAGTCAAATTCAATTCCAACCCACTTGGTCTTGCCAAGGCAGATTATTAGCTTAGAACCAATATCAATTTCCCAGGACTTGTCGTTATTTTGTGTCCTGTCTACTTAAGCATATTACCAGGCACCATAGTTCTTTTTTACTCTAATTTTTTATTGGTAATTACGAAACAGGAACTATCCACAACCTATAGTGTTTATTGTGATCGATTCACATAGGTCAATCAGTTTGGCTTGATTTGTCTAAACTTAATATTAAATTTGGGGTGGTAGTGAGTTTTAAGTTTGTTCCATAGCATTGGTATAGGTTAACACTACGTTTTAACATCCACCATTTTAGCATTGGCTCCAACTCTGACACTATATGTGCCAATGTTAAATGACATTTTAACATTGATTAATTTAGCCCGTTTATTTTAAATTCTGACTGAATAAAATCATGGTTTTACAGAATGATTTTAAATCACTTCCGTCCAACGTATTTCGTAAAGCGTGCATCATCCATCTCAATATTTATTCTATTTGAATAGGATTTTGGCTAACGCTAAAAGGTATTTTGGCCGGGTGGTAGATAGAAAACACAAATTTTGACAAAACAATTTCACTCTCTCCAATTTTATCTGTTTATTTATCTCTCTCATTTAGTTTGAAATCCACTTGATTCTTCATGTGTTTATCGAGGGTGAAAAGGATATTACATTAGTTGTGCATTTTTTCTTCTTAAATTAATTTTATCAAACCAAATAAGCAAAGATAAAATTATATTTTTCTTTTATTTTTATTTATTTCTCTATGTTTATTGCTTTTTTTTTTCTATTTTCTTCTCTTCAATTTTCTTTTTGTATCTAAACACAATTCCTAATCAAATTTCCACTTTATGAAGGTGGATAATAATGTAGTCACTCCTGTTATTCTTCATGAATAATATTCTCTTTACACATTTTTATACATTTATCCCTACACATTCATGTATGATATAATAGGAGAAAAATAAATATGAGAATGGATAGGTATAAAAGTGAATATGAAAAGAAAAGTATAAAAATAAGAGTTATATTCTTCACCCATCCAATTAGAGGATCACCCAAGCAATATGATAGATATGGGAATTAATGCCTTGGAATCATGACCAAATAGTTTCCTTGATGACAAGAGCTTTATGGTAGTCTATGACCACAATAACTATCATTTGAGACAATAAAATTAATAAGATCTCAAGTGTCCCGAAAATCAAACTTGTTTAGGGCCAAACAAGGTAGAAAATGGTATAAAAAGAAAAGACCACTTAGGTGTTATTTAGTCACCTAAATCTATGCTAAGTTATATATTTAATAACACATTTTATAACATACTCTTTTTAATATATTTTAAAATATTTATTGAAATTTCAAAAGTGTTGTAAAGAATGTATTGTTAAGGATAACCTGAGTCATACTCCATACATCTTAGTTGGCAGTGCATGGTAGACTGGCAGTAAGCCACATAAAAGAATGATTGTTCAATTTCCATATACTTTTATAATTAACTAATAACTTTGATTTGCTAAATGATTTCACACAAACATCATATGCTAAACAATGATCAAGGATTTATATAGTTGAAAATTAACTACATAGGAAAGCAGTGACCATGAAAAAAAAAAACTTATTTTATACTAAATAATAAAATATGGAATATAAAATTTTTGGGATGTTAATATAAACTACACAACCCCAACTAATCAAAATTGAACTCTAAGTGGTTGTGGTCCGCTAAACCGATAAACAAAATTCTATCTCTTGCTATAGCTCAAATCCACGTTCATTTCAAAGCAACAAAGTGTTCCTTTGAAAAACGCACGTCGAGAAGTTGTAAAACCACATCGCGGACAGAAATTTCCACTGGTACACCACTAATGTATGTCATCCATTTAATGATAAAAAAATACGTCCTTGATAGGACACATGTAACTAGGAAGCAATATGTTTTAATTTATAAGATCGTCCTTTCTCATTGAAGATAAAAAGGCCAATATCATTGGAAACCCTTCGCATTCTGGAACTCTTAGCCAATAACTGGTTGGTTCAAATCAATCTTGACACAAAGTTGAGTGAACTTCCCCCGGAAACATTCATAGTAGCCAAGAGCATTCTTTTATCGTAATACTCAAGGCCAAGGCTAGGAAATCTTAACCACACAATCATGTATTTTATTTTAACTCTGAATGCTACGAATTATGATGTGTAGGGTCCAAGTTCTTATAGACAAGTAATCGTCAAACACCATCAAAGGGCCACCCTTCATCATTTTTTCTCTGTCCACTGTCAACTCAAACTTCACCACATAGTAGCCATGCCCTGCGTCCATGAGTTCAAATCCTTCCACCGTCTTTAGGATCTTTGTAAGCTTGTCATTCATCATGTAACTCGTGTTCTTCCCCAACAGTCTGCTACATAACACTTGGGTTTCGATTTGTTATTATCTTCCAGTTCAATTCTAAAAAGATTATGGCCAATCAAGTGAACTCTATCCCTATATGGTAGAGTTTTTTGGTAAAAGACACATTGTTTCGATTGTTTGTTGCCTCCATCATGCGGTTACAACTATGATGGCATTGATGCATTCAAATCCTCTCCATTTCCTCATGAAATGGAGATCTCCAGTTCCTTCAATATACTTATGACACGTGGATTTACAAATATTGAATGGGTGAGATTTATCTGTATAATATAATATAAAATAAATGTGATTTAGCGAGAACAGAAAAAGAAAAGAGCTTATGTCCTTTCCCTCCATACTTTGTCGCCCAGTCCTACCAATAGTCGTCACTTCTCCTCGGTCACCCTTCAGCTTCGTCGCACCATGTCATTGTTTCCAAAATAGAGCAAAGGAATTTTTCTCTCTATCCATCAATTACTTGGCTTTGTTGATGTTTTTTTACAAAGGAGTTCAAAGTTCTATTAAGAAAAAAAAAACATTAATTCATTGTTCTTTTAAGAATTCTTCTCAACAGATATTTATTTATGAAGAATGATAGATGTGAACCCACAACAATGTAACATGAAACTGAAATTTACAATGGTGAGACCATATTCAAAACTAAATTGAAATCAATGTGGCTCTCACCTTCCCTAGGAACACCAGCCATACCAATATTGCATTTATAGTAAAGATGTAAGGTCCATGCAATGCTACCATTGTTTTTAAATATGAAAAAGTTGAAACTCAATAAAGAAACATTGTGTTGGAATATGCCTGTACATGCATATTCCAACACAATGTTCTTGTTTGAACCATTGTCAGAGTGAGAATTGGGAAACATTGACTCTTAAATTGCAAATGAGTTCATTAGGGAAACCAGAAATTTTCAAATTGTCTCTGATTCATGTTTTTAATTAAGGCAAGAAGAAGGAATAAATTTCCTCCTCAGTGCCTTTTTCTCTGTTCTACATATAGTTGTGTGGCATGATGACAACACAATGACGAGGAAGGGTGGCCAAGGAGGGGTGTCGGCACAATTATAGAATGGAGGCGTGGAACGACGATCAAGTTTGGAGGAGCTATGCAAAGTATGTGTAAGCTTCTCTTCTTCTTAACGTTCCAATTGACGTTCCAATTATGTGTCGGGCCATGGATCAAGCTCGTATCAATCTTTTTTTTTTTAATTTTAAATTGGATGGGACAAATGAAATCACAATCGTTGAAGTTGTTGAAGCCACGTGACATCTCCATATTCAAGGATATAGAAATGGCCATTTCTAGGAGAAATGGAGAGGACCTGAACGCGATATTGATGTGCCTATCCTAGGATTTTGGATGCTCTCCCCTTGATATAGCATAATTAATTAGTTTTTTTTTTAAGAAAAAAACATGGGAAAAAAACGTGTTTCTTAAAAGCTTTAACATTTTTTTTAAATAAAACAATTTTCTTAAAACTTAAACAAACCCATCCATATTCATGTAATAGGAATAACATCATGTCTTATACAGTAAGTTAAAAAAAGTTGCTGTTGTCACATGGATGAACTAAAATTTCAACAACTATATTCTCATGCCATCTCATCCAAAACAAAAAAATCTCAGGACATCATCTTTTTTATGGAAAGTAAAGTTAATATGTGATCGCAAATTCGCTGTGAACCAAATTCTATGTATTGATTTGTAAAAAGAATTCTAACGTGATGAAATCCATAACAATATATACATATATTCTCGGTTAAAGAAGCATGATGGTATGATTGGTTATATTCTACTTTCAATCTCTTTTTTTTTTGTCAATTCTACTTTCAATCTCTAACTTGTATCAATTTAGACATGCTAAAAGCACTTGATATCAAGTAATCAAGAATAAAATACCAATAGTACGCCTTTACTACCATCATATTCCAGGAAAAAAAATAAGGGCTTTTTGAATCATGGTATATAGTTTGTTCAGGAGCATCCAACATTAACAGAAAAATATGCAAGCAAAGAATGTATATAATGACATTTATGCTTAGCTTCCAACAGAATCTGCAAAGGCTCAACACAAATATAACAAAACTTGAAGAACGGGTGAAGAAGAAATGAAAATAACCAAAAAAAAAAAGGAAAAAGGTACAAAAGGAAAATTTCTTCAACATTCAAGTAGATTTAGGATGTTTGCACCCTGGAATAGCTTATCCAAACTAGGGTAACAATACCCATAGGAAATATCTGCCTTGTAATGTCTTGCTTGAAAACTGAACTGCATGTCATGTGCATCAAGCACCATCTGATGGTAGGGTGGCTCTGAATATTTGAAGGCATAAGGATGTTGAATCCATCTGTTGTAGTAGACACAATCATTCCAGGAATCTATGTGTGCCAATGCAGTTCTTTCAGGTCTTTATGTCCCTGTTTATGTTAAAAAAATGAACAAACACAATTAATTAGGGAGAATAAATGAATAAACACAAATAATCAGGTTGTTCTACCATTCATATGAATGTTGAGTAAAGTATTATGGCCTACCTGGTGAATAAACAATAGTTGAGGAGGTAGATCTTCAGGAGCATTTACCTGCTCTTTGGTTTAGCTTTAAATTCAGCCTCCTCTTCCTCATCCCTTTCTAAAGAAAGGTCCCATATTCTGTGGCAGAAGATTACAAAACTTATTAAATCCCAAGGTAATGACAAAGTAAAAAAGGGGTAGCCTGGTGTTATAAAGCTCAAGCTATGTGTAAGGGTCCAGGGAAGAGTCAAACACAGATAATAATGAAGTAAATACAAAATACTACCCTAAAATTTGTTTGGAATTTGATCAACGACATTTCTGCACATAGCATGCATAATGCTATCAATATCTTATTTACTTACGTGAGCTGATTATCAGATGATAAAACAGCCAATGAAGGGGCTTCATGTGGACTCCACTCAATGGATGTGATTGGGTGCTTATGGTATTCAAAATGTGCTACCACAGAATCTCCTTCCAGGCCACATATTAATGAACTTTTAACATCAGCTTTAGTAATAAAAGAAAAATAATTAGCAGGAAGAAATCAAACAATGTAGCTTCTTTCTAAATTATAGTAAAGCCATAATAGTTCTTCACCATGGTGCATCATATAGAAGTTCCTTGACAAATGGATTTACAGGCACTTTATTTGCAGGTATAAAATGAAAGGTACTAGAAGGATAGATAATGAAACAAGAGTAAAAAAAGCCATCTCAGATAAATTTACACATAATAGTGTATTATGCTACTGGGACATTAGGAAAAAGAAGAAAGATCAGAAAATTGAAGCCAAATATGACATAACTTGAAACACGATTGACATGAGAGAACATCACATGCACAATAATCTTCCTGTTAGAAATGAAGTATGTTTACTATTTTTATTGGTGGTTTTATGTATGGGGAGAAGGGGGATGTCCACCAATCACCACTACAGTCAAGCTATTCATACATTGAGCAATCTAAGATCACGAATAGAAATGGTCCCACCATCACTCCCCGAGGCCAACATACAACTAGCCAACCTACTCAGTACAATGAACAAAGTAATAAAGAGATATAGAATGACAATAAAGTTGATGGAATGGAACAACATAAAATTAATGCTTTAATACCTGTTCCATGACATTACATTCACATCGACATTATGTGCTTTAAAAGATGCAGTCGCTGACTTCCCCAAACGGATATCCCATATTGCAATGCTTCCATCCACATAACAAGAAGCAAAAACATGAGGTTCTGTAGGGCTCCACTGCAGGGATTTAATGAACAAATACAACTCTCAACAGGTTTATAAATAAAGAACAACTACCATCTTAAAAATTGGACTGTGCAAAATATATACTCAATCACAAGAAAAGCAACTATTGCTTTGTGTTAATACATACTTGCATATCTTCAACACTAGCATTATGTCCAATAAATGGAGTGTTGTCAATATTCCATGTTGCAGCAGATGTAGGCTCCCACAGATAAATACAATTATTGCAATCCCCAAGAAGACGACTAGTCCGTGGGCTGGGCATTGAAGCCCAAACGCCAAATTATTGGATCATTAACTCTCGTGACTTTAACCATGTAAATGAGTGACTTATCACTCCTCTCTCTCCCTCTAAACCTGATTATTCTTGTTTTGTCACCCTAGTTTATGGGTCTATGCTCAAGAAATCATTCATGTTCAATTTGATCCTCTATAACATGTCTTTCAGATTTATTGTTTTCATAAATACCGTGGCTTTTAGATTTATTAGATACAAAATTTATGAAATTTAATATATATAATCATGATATAAATAAATATACTTCAACGGTTGGATTACTAAAAAATACATTCGATTTATAATTTTCAGCGGTGTAATACTTAGTTTAATTTACACCGGTGTAAGTTGAACCATCCTTATTTATATATATATATAATCATTACAATTATGCATTTAATTTAAACAATTTTATTATATTTTAATTTAATTAATAGTTTTACGTGTAATATTTTATAAATAGGTTTAAATGATTTATGAATAAGTTTTTAATTGAATTATAATTATATTTTTAATCAATATTCTTTCATATTGATTTTTTTGAGTAAATTAAAGGGGCTAAGAGCCCAACAGAAACAACAGTCTAACTACCTGTAAGAAAATAAACAGCAGACAGATCTGCCAGCAGAACTAAAGAAACAAAAGTTGGAGCACTATAAAAACATGAAGACCTATGTCTAGGGATTGACCATGATTAGCCAATAAATTTGTACAACAGTTAACCTCACGAAAAACATGAACCCATCTAATTTTCTCAAAGGATCCAGCAGCAGCCTTAATATCCTGTGTAACATAGGAACATTGATGACAAGGGGGGATTATGGGTGTAAGGTACATGAACCCATCTTTCATATTGATATATTTTGACTTTTCATAGTAAATTAAAGGGTGAATAATGGGGTGTAAGGTATGAGTGCATAAATACTCTTCATATAAGTATATAGTGTGTATGGGTTTTTTTTTCCTAAAATAACCCTACTAATTGTTATCTCTAGTTGTAACAGTTTAAGGACCGGTTTAGATGTATTTCTAGCTTGTAGGAGTTTTACAAAGATAAATACTTATGTGAAAAATTTAAATGAAAAATTTTAAATAATCGAGGTGTATAAACTAATTTCAATTTATAGAAGTTAAATTTATTTTTAATTCTTCTTGTCTTGTTTTATTTTTTCCCCATAAATACTTACAGGGAAATTTTTCCAAAGTAACTATAAATATTTAATTGCTACATTTTCTTACAACTCACAAAGTGTATACATTTTACCCGAAATCGTAATCTTAATAATTAAGAATATTAATAATATATTTTTACTCTGCACAGGTCAAAAAAACCTAGTTCATGTAAATTTTCTGAAATAATTTTTAAATTTACACGTAATCTTTTTATTAGGTTAAAATTAAGTAAACAGAAAACTATATAATTTCACAAATATATATATATGAAGATAGAGTAGATAGTCATCACATTCTCTTTGTACTTTTCATATCTTCCTATCAAATGATTTTACAGAGAAAGCAATGTGCACTTCTTCTCCCTTCTTTCTGAGTCTTCAACACCTCTGTTTTCTCAATTGCTCTCTTGCTGTGTTGCTTCTCAGTCATGGGTGGCAGTGAGTGGTCATGGCTGGAAAAATGGGGAGCACTTTCTGGCGTGGCCTGGCCGCCAATGGGAAAGAAGCCCTCCAATCCCTTCAAACATGGAATGCGTCATGCATGTAACAAAGCTCCTATAATCACCATGTCATGATAGTGACCTAGTCAAGTTCGCATGACTGTGAGGAAAATTGGCCCATGTAATTTTTACTATAATAATTGAGAAACAAATAGGCACCTCTTCACTCACTTTCCATGTCTGTCTCATCATGTCTCGAAGCATTATGAGCTGCTCTATTGCCAACCATAACGTTTGCTAATTCTTGGATTGAACATGAAGTACTCTGCCTCATCTTATCAGCCAGTATTTCAATTTGATCCAAAAGCCCTAAACCCAAGAGCCGATTCCTCAGCAACTCAATGGTAGTAACATAAGGTGGTATTCCTTCATCAATCATCATCTCAAAGTACTTACATGCCTCCTCTAGTTTTCCCTTCTTCTTACAAAGACCATGAATCATGACAGAGTATGTTGAGACTGAAGGATAAAATTTTTTATCCCCCATGCTCTCCCAAACTTCAGTAGCTTTATCAAACCTTCCTATCCTAATCAGCAATTTGAACACCATGTTATATGTATGGCGATCAGGAAGACAGTTATCTTGTTCCATCCTAGACAATAACCTTAGAGCCCTATTGACCTCACTATGATCACAATGGTATGCTTGTATTGCATTATAACTCCAAGTGTCTGGTTTTACTCCTCTTGAAATCATTTCATCTAACAATTGATAAGCTTCTTCCACATTTTCATTCAAACAGAGTCGTTTTATAATACAATTATATGTAAACACATTTGGCAAAAGGTCACATCTTCTCATTTCATCAAGAACCTTGAAAGCTGAACGCATATCATTTGCATCACAATGTGTGCGAATGAATATTGAGTAAGTAAAAGCATCTGGCTCAACTTTTCTTGACAACATATCATGAAAAACATTTGTAGCTTCACCCACATGGCCTCCTTTGCAGAGGGCATCTAATAAATTATTATATGCAAGCAAATCCACTGGACATCCTTGCTCAAGCATTGCTTGAAATAGTTCACAGGCCTTCCCTGAATCACCAATTTTACCCCATCCACTTATCAAAATACTGTAAGTTTTAGCAGTTAACAAGAACTGACTCTTGGCTTGATCGAAAAATTGTTGAGCCTGCTTGACATGCTTCCTTTTGCATAAAATGTACAAAAGCATATCAAAATCTCGAGTAGTCGGCTTAATTCCAAATTCATCCATTCTGATGAAAGACCGAATTGCACCGTCTGGCAAATTAGCCCGGCTATATGCCTTGAAAATGAGCCAGAAAAATTCACTCTTGATTTCACAACAACAAGATTCTCTGATTTCTATGAGAAAATCCCAGAGTATGGCAAATTGTTTACAACTTCCTAAGATTTCCACCAAAATGGTGTAGCTCTCAACACTGTGCTGAAAACCTTGAATTGATTTAGCCCAGAGAAAGAATCTGTGGGCTGACAAACCAAGATTTTTGCACCTCTTCAAGACCTGTTCAACTAAATTTGTGGATATTTGTTCTGAAAATGGATTGAGAGAAAGTTCTAGATCATGGTGAGGGTATCGGTGATCACTAACTAGACGAGATATCTCATTCACAAGGTCTGGCAATAATGGCCCTGAGATCTGTGGGATTGGCAAAGTGTGAGAGTGATGACAGTTGGGCTTGTGTTGGACAAGAGGGCACAAGAAAGAGGTTAAGATTTTATACTTAGAGAATAATGACAGGAAAGCCATTTCAGTACTTAGTTAAAGCACCTTCAGTCCAACATTTTCCATCGCTCAAAAATATAACACCTTCATAACTTGTGCTCTTCCCTGTTTTGACATTAAAGTAAAACACATTTTATTTTATCATAGCTGTCACAGACACAGTTATCACAGAACAATTAAAACATCCAAGATATAAAACACAGATGCCAGTACTTATGTGGTTTTTAATGTCAATAAAATAGAGAAGATCCTACTATAGTCTATAAGTAGTATAATAGTGCAATCAAGTCTCTAAATAATAAAATCAATCAAGGAAAAGGTTGTGGTTTTATATAGCTTCTGCAGCACTAATCATTCATCACACCCCTATTAATATTATGCCCTAAAAACAAGAGACTGAGTCCTGATAACCATACGTTACACAGACAAAGAGGAAGAACGAGAGCTTACCGGTGGCGAAGGTAAGGAAGGAAGGAAGCAGGCGAGAACTACGAGCAGAAGACGGCACCTGCGAGGTGAGGAAGAACGCGAACGAGCAGAAGGTTACGAGCCAGTGAGATACTGTAATTTGAAACAGAAAGTCAGAGAGAAACAGGGAGCTTACCGGCGATGGAGGGCAGGCAACGGCGATCCGGTGCTCTCCGCCTCCGGCGACTGCGTATGTAACGGCGTAAGGCGCGATGGCGGTCCTGGACTCTGGTTGTTGGAGGCGAGAGACTCGGTGTGAGAAAAAAAGGGTTAAATTTCGACTAATCACCAAAAAAAATATGAGTTCGACTCAAATTACCGTTGAAAGGTAAAAAAACGTAGGGCCTATTTTTTTTTTTTTTTCATTTTGTTTCCATTTTTTAAAATGATTTCATTGGTTTTCTATTTTCTTAAATTTTATGAAGAAAAAATTGAAAATGCTGGACCAGGTAATAGAAAGGAAAAAATGCAAACCATACAGGCCTTTAAGTTTTCAATATTAGAAATAGTTGTGGCTGAAATCCAAATTTATCAATCTCAACGTAAAATCAAACATACTATTAGTTTTAATCCATAAGGTTTAAAATGATTTTTTTAACACAAATTTTAGGGTGACGAGATGATGCCCTAGTCGGAGACACATTACCCAAAGGAATGAATGAGCGTTCAAACTTGCGACTCGAAATCCTGTTTTGCTCTACTCAATAACTCCTTGAGTTAAAGTTTAAAATCGTTGATTCGTGTTCCTTATGTTCTAAATTTACTTAAATCCAGTCCTTCTATTAATTAACTTTGATGTTTTGTGGCAAATATTTTTTGTGTCAGTTTGTGCAAAAAAAGATTTGGCAATTGAATAACAACTTAGACCATCCAATCAGATTTCATTTAGGATTTTAAAAAATGTAATAAAATTATTAATTTAAAATAGAAATTGTAATTACCATTTATTGTGTTGAATTGTAAAAAGAAACCCTAGTATGTGTTTACCAATTGCCAAGTCATTTTCATTAAAGATGACTGAACAAGCTAACACATAAATCTATTTCTCACGTCAACATCAAAGTTGAAGGTGTTAAGGTAAGGACTAAATTTACATGATTTTAGAACATAAGGACCCAAACCATTGATTTTAAACTTTATGAACCAAAATCGAATTTGTGTCATACTTTAGGGACTAAAACATATTTAACCAAAAAAAAAAAATAGTGTTGAGTGAAGTAGGGGTGTTCACGATTGGCTTCCAATTTTAAGATAAAAAGAATCTCTGTAATCATTGTCATTTTATCATTTCATATCAGTTTGAATTTTTAAAAAATCGATTAAACCTAATCTAGTTTAAATTGGATTGGATTGATTCCTTAAGAGAGACTTTAAATATTAAATAAAAGTGATAAAATTATGAAATGATAATAAACATTTTTATTGGAACCTATATTTATTAATAGAGATACAAATTATATTAAAAAAGGAGAACATGAGACTTAAAAATCAATTTAAACTAGTTTAAAATTGATATATTTATAGAGATATTAGAAAAAAAATCATAAAAATTATTAGTATAAGTAATTTCATAGATATATACTTATACAAGTATAAATATATTATTATTGGCTATACTAGCAAATTAGTCCCTGAGAGATTCCTGATTGTGCAGTCTAGTCCCTGAGAGAGTCAAAATTCCAAAATGATCCCTGAGATATTGCTCTGTCATGCAAAATGGTCCTTATCGTGCAAAATGGTCCCTGAAAAATAAGCAAAAACAAGCAAATTAGTCCCTGAGACATTAAAAAATCATGCAAATTAGTCCTTGAAAAATGACCTTTGACCATTTTGCATGACGAGGCAATCTCTCAGGGACCATTTTGGAATATTGACTCTCTCAGGGACTAAACTACACGATCAGAAATCTCTCAGGGACTAATTTGCTAGTATAGTCATTATTATTTTATAAATAAAATAATATGTGTATATAGTTTGGTTTGGATTGGATTGGATCAATTTTAACATAGGATCCGAAAATCAATCCAATCTAACACAAAATATTTGATTTTAGCGATTTTCGATTTTTTAGTTTTTGAGTTTTCGATTCGATTTTTGCGGTTTGCATTAGATTGAGTTAGATATAAACACCCTTAATGTGACGTGAGTGTGAAGGTGCATTATGAATGTAGGGCCCGTGCACTTATTATAAAATGTCCGAATAACTTATGCATTTTTAGTCCAATTTAATAAAGTCGTCTATGTGCAAAACCCACATAAAAACTAGGCGGTGCTGAAAAGACCGCAAAATTGTAGGGCTCAAGCACTTATTTTAGAAATCTCAATAACTCCTAGATTTCTTAGCGCAATCCGATAAAGACCGCTACTCGCATCAAGTCGGACGGGATGGGGTGACCTGAATTGTTAACTCTATATAAATGTGAAGAAAATAACCTAAAAGTAATGAAATAACTATATCAAATTATTCAAAGTAAAATTGGAAGAAAAAAATAATAAGTTATAAGCTATAAAATTGGACAATTGGACCCCAATAATGAATACCCATGAAAATTACCTACAATAAATAAGATAAATACTCATTAAATTAGTTTGAGTATGGGTAGAGTAATTATCAACAACATTAAATAGAGATAGGTGAAAGTACATGATAACAATACGGGTACGAATTTAGATTGGAACCAAAATAAGCAAAAAATTAGCGCAATCAAGGTATGGACAGCCGCTATGAAATTCAAAATTAATAAACAAAAGAGAAGGAAAATGAAAGTGGAAGAGGATTAGAAGTGGAGAAGACGCCACTAGTGAAAGCAACTTCTTCACCAGATAAGTCTCAGGCGTTGAACTGCCACCGGCTCATGGAGCATGATAAGATTCACCATGGTTTAAGTAAGAACCACTAAGTCTTCTCAACTCACACAAGAGGAGGAAAATAAAGCTAAGTTTCATAAAATGAAGTGTTAAACTCGTATACAAGGAGACCCCTCCTATTTATAGCCTAAAAAGGTGGTCATGAGTCGAAAAAGGGCAAGGAAATTTGATTATATCCTAAGTGGGTGTTGAATCCTCAACCCCAAGCTATCCTAAGCCTTAAACTAGGTGCCTTATTAAAGGAAAAGTAAGAAAGAAATACAACTCAAATAAAATATAAACTATCAAACAATAGACTTGAGGCTATGAATATGTGGTCTATTTAAAAAATTAAAAATAACTCTAGTAAGAAAAATATCAAATATGAATCCCGGTGCCTTGACCCTTAAGTGAGAAGGTCAATGTTAACCCATGCAAGGGAGGTCAACTCCTCACGGATGAGCTTATTGGGTCTTGCTCCCCTTACTGGCCCAAACTACTCCAACGCCAACCTCTTCCTTTAAGCAGATGTCATCAATGCATGTTATATTGCTCAACATGCAGCATACCAACACTCTTACATGTATAAAAACTGATATAATTAAAATATCTCACATATATACATACTATATTATTTAGTATTAATGTATTTAATGCTTAGGGAGACAAAAGGTTCCCTCTTGTTATAATTCTTTGGTGGGTCTTTGCAAGTATCTAGATATATTCCCAGTGTCTTTAGTACTAGTGAAAAATCTAGAATCCTTGAACTTGTGGATTTTCTCGTCAAATGATAACACGGTTGGTTGATGGCTTGATGCAGTTTGCTTACCTATGTTGCTTCTTCCTTGTTTGAATGCAATTAGTATTATGCCCGTGAAATTCACGGGTTATATTTCAATTTGAGTATTGCAAATTTAAAAAAGTAATATCTAATGTATTTTTTTTTATTTTAATCACATGTATATTTTATGATAGGCAATTAAGCTGAACATCATATCATGCACTAGCTAATGTATATGCAAGGGAACAAAGTGACATGGTGTTGTAATATTTCAAAAGTTTTTTTTATTTAAGTTTCAAATTAAAGTATATTAATTAAAGGATTTAATAACTATACATTATCAGTGTGAAATAATTTTATACAGTCATTTAATGGAGAAATTATTAGATGGTCCCGGACCACCACGTCATCTATGGTCCCGACCAATTAACATTTGACACATAAGTAAAATTGGTCGGAATTAAAAAATAAATTCAAGGTCGGACCATGAATTTTGCTTATGTGTCAAATGTTAATTGGTCGGATCATGGATACGTGGTGGTCTGGGACCATCTAATAATTTTTCCATTTAATGAAGTATTGACACATTATTTAATGAATTTAATGACACATGAGGTGTCATATTCATTAATTGATGTGGCAAAATATTATTGAATGACTATGTAAAATTTCTTTACACTTACAGTGTATAGTAATTAAACTCTTAATTAAATTATACATGTTGAGATTTATACATTGAAATTAATTCTTAATTGAAATGATTTAAATATATATTAATCGGATTCGATTATAATTTGTTTTATTAAAGTTGAATACATATACGTATATTAATTGGGCTGTCATCATAATTGATTGAACTGCTAATATGTTCTTTTTACAATTCAATTTGTATTGATTGTTATTAATTACATGTTTAATTTTTTTATACTCTTACCATCATAATTGTTGGGTCAACTTTTTAAGTTATTTTAGCATCGAGCTTCTCTATTTTATATATATATATATATATATAATATATATATATATATATATAATTTTTTTATTTCTGGGTTGAAATTAAGGGTGTTTGCTAGGGGTGTCAATTGATCGATTTTGAACGGTTTCAAGCCAGAATGTCTCAAACCTCCAAAAACCTACTACATCAATTTATGGGCCGATCCCTTTTACATTTTGCTTCAGTTATGTCGGGTGACGGATATAGCGTTAGCTCGGTCGAGTAATCGCGGGTTGGTCAACAGAAAATAATTGAATTGCATACCCATTAGCAGGTAAATAACCTTGAATCAAGTAGCCAACCAGGCAGTGTATTTGGTAAAATTAGCTGAAAAGCTCACTTAAAGCTAGATGAAAGCTGAAAAGCTATTGAATGTGTTTGGTAAAATTAGCTGAAAAGCTCGCTGAAAACTTAAAGCTAGATGAAAGCTGAAAAGCTATTGAATGTGTTTGGTAAAACTAGTTGAAAATGGTAAAATGACATTTAAGGACAACATTAATTATTAAATAATGATAAGTGGGGGTGGTTGAGGGCTAAATTTGTAATTAATTTTAGCTAGTAACTGAAAATTGGAGCTTTTTTAAAAAAACTACCCCGTCCCCAAGTAGTTTCTTAAGAAAAGCTTGTAGCTACCCAAAAAAGCTATCTTTTCAAACACTGCTGAAATGATTTCAACTACTATTTTCAACTTTCAGCTAGCTGAAATGGCAAGTGAAACACACTAATAATCTCTAATACAATTATCTACTCCCATGCTATTATTGGAGATTATTGGTCATCACCTAGCTCATCCTATCCTCTTCTTTTAAAGATGCCTCTTCTTAGAGAAGGATTGACTCAGATCCAGAACACCACTATGAACAATAAAATCACGCATGCCCTGCTGACCTCTTTCTCAGATGAAATGCTTTTTTTTTTTTTGAAAAGGGTAGTTTTGTGCAACTCTTATGACCCTGGCCATAATGTTCTGTTAACTAGATTCTAAAATACTCGTTACCATAAGAAAACTATCACAAATTAAATTGAATTTAACTCCTTTAAAGTGAGAGATTCATTTTAAAGGAAAAAGTGTGGAATTATATTCAATAAACTGTTAATGAAAAATCAATTGTTAAGATTTTCAATCGTTATCTTTACATTCTATCCTCTAAATTCCATCCATAATCTTTAGAGGGAGCTAAATCCATTTTACGATTACACCTCTCCACAAAAAAAAAGGCATAACATGCTTTGAAGTTCAAATCGCTTCAGCCCTTGCAATGAGCAAATTTGGGGTTTAGGATTAATTTATTACTGCATGCTCTATCATATTCATATTCATAATAACTACTAAAATCCATCCATCCCATCCAACCCCTATGTAAGTAATTGAGGTCTCCCCATTCCCTTGGATAAAATTAAAGAGACGCAATAGTTGTATAATTAAAAATCCTTAAAAGTTCATCAAAACATGAACAGGGACTGGGTCTAGTACAAGTACATGTAGAAAAGTATTGGCATGTTCTATAGGGCTAATACAGAGAAGATGGCACAATCCAAATCATAGCTCCATTTAAGCCATGCCTCCACTCGTTGCTGTCCTGATTATCTGAAAGAGAGCTGTCCAATAAAAGCAGACAAATATGTCAATGAAACTACAGGACATGTCATGAAAATGCAAATGGAAGGTAAATACAATCCAATACACCCCAAAGCAAATATCATCCTGATCCTTAAGGAGGTACTTAAAAAACCTTTACTCAAGTGGTACGAATTCCTTAACCCTGGATTGAATTCAACATTAGTAATACCTTTCCCCTCCCTGGCTCACTCCACCAGGTCAAATTCTAATACTTTATAGGAAGGACACAGAAACAAGAGTATATCCTGTTATGAGTGCAAGATCCCACATTTGATTCAACAACAAGAATTGCAATCCAAATATTTTTCACATTTAGGCCATTGGAAATTATTCTTCAATTCAGGGTTCCAGCCATAAACTATGTACTCCAGTTCTGTGGTTATAAAGGTGTACGAATGTTCTTGTTAACAACTAATGTGCAGTGGAATACAAGAAGAGGTATCATATTTCATCAACCAAAGAAGCAATACAATGCAATAATGATTGCTTGCTTATTTTCATGACTTGTGAGTATTGGTATCCTTGATGATGATCCTTAATGAGTTGTCAAACACTTATCAGTATCCAGATCTCAATAACAAAATATTCAGAGTATACCATATATATGATGCAAACAACACATGTTTACAATTAATCACAGGGATAATCATATTTCATAGCATTATGTCTTGTATTAAAGAGGAATTTGGAACAGGAAAAAAAAAGGCAAATCAGTAAAAGGAATAGGTAGGATGGTATTGAAATGAATCTCTTACATGATCCAATGACAACAAAGACGAAGAAACCGAGCAGCACTGGGCCAACGGGATAGTCTTTTCCTTTCTTAGCAGTTGTTTCTGGCACAAACCCTCTTTTTGTGATGTTCTTCTCAAACTTCTCCACCTTCCTGTCTGCCAGGCGCCTTGATGTCGTCTACAAACAAATCAGCAAATTCCACATTTTAATTTCAATTAACATTACAACAACAAAATTAATCAATCCAAGTTGCAGAGCAAAGCCACAATGAGATGGTTCTCAGATCAGATCCAAAAGTTTAAATCAAGGTTTGGAACAAACAATTGATCCATAAGGTAGAAATTAATTTGCAACGGAATTAATTAATTTCATGTATAAATAATAAAATACCAAAATTATTATAAAATTAGAAATTGACTTGATTTCGACAAGTTTCTGATTTCAATTACGCACATAAAGAAATCTCATGTGATTTGAGTGAATTCAATTTTGAAACACAGCAGATCAGATAAAAAAATTTCCAATGGCAGAAATTCAAAAGCGAAATAAAGAAACTATTAGATCTAAATCGAGAGAAAAAGTCAATGAAGCAGAGGAGAGGAAGTACCATGTTTGGTTGCGGGGATCGCCGGAAAAGGGTGGAAGAAACAAGGAGATCGCCGGAAAATGAAAGACGGTGTTCCCTTCCGGCAGTGCCTCTCCAACCTTATTTTGGAGTTAGTGAATCTGAGAGAACGACGATGACCAGCTATTCCCCCGTTTTATTTATTTATTTATGCACCAAACCTAAATCAATTGAACTTGTATAAATACAGATAAATTATTGGATCCCCGAGTGTTGCGTCACGGCTTCTTCGCGATTGGCTAAATCCACGAAACCGTGGACACGCGGCTTAATAATATTGGTCCAGTTTTAATTTAGTGCGTGAATAAGTCTTCCTGATTAAATATTTTTTTTTGAACAATTCCTGATTAAATATTTGGATAAACCAGTTGTACTCAAATTAGACATGCTAGCTATGGGTATTTTACCTACCGCTATATTTTTATCTTATTAAATTTTAAAATTTACATAAAAATACTTAAGTATAAAATATATATTTTAAAAATAAGAAGGATATTATATACAAATTATCAGTAAAGTTTTAATTAATATATTTTAAATTTAAAAGATAAGAAAATAATTAAATAATGTAAATCATATTATTGGATAAAGAGTGTAATGGTAAGAAATTTTTAAATTTTTAAAAATTTTAAAATAAAATAAAAGGTTACATAATTTAACGTGAAGAATTTATTAATGAAAAAATGAAAATGGAAGTTTCATTATCTAAAGAGTGATAGGTGTTTAAGAATTAGAATTTAATAACTATACATTGTTAGTGTAAAATAATTTTATACACTCATTTAATGGTGTGTTTACACATCATTTAATGAGTTTAATAACAGATGAATTGTCATATTTATTAACTAATATGACAAAAATATGATTGGATAACAATGTAAAACCTTTGTACACTAATCGTGTATAGTAATTAAAATCTAAGAATAAATATTCAAAATTAATAGATAATAGTAGTAATAGATAGTAAATTAATTTATGATAATATAGATAATTTATATAGTATTTCACTTCACCTTAATCGGAAGGGTGTTTTGTCGTTGTCGGAAAAGGGAAATAATAAGGATCACCAAACCATTTCATATAACCTGTTTGTCGGAAAATATGTTTTTTAATAATATTTTTTTTTACATTATTGATGAACGTGTTTCCTCAAATTATGGTCTTGTATGGGTAAGTAGTGGAATAAGAGTGAAAATATAAAAATGACATAGACATAATTAATTAGATTATTATTAAAATCTTATAGGGATTAAGGACTATCCACCATGGCACCACGTGGTTTAGATAACTTTCTCTAAACCACGTGGTGTCATGATACCCTCCTTTTCGCTATTCACACCCCCTTAATATACCCCATTTCCTATATACCCCTTGTTAGGTATTAAGCGATTACTTGATGTATTTTTCTATAATGAGTGTTGATGTTGATTAGTGAGAGATTCATCAACATGAGTATTACGACCTTGAAGTAGCATGTTAATTTTCACAAAAAGTGGACACTTTGTTTGTGCCACCTAACATTCCTCATCCATTAGATCTTCCTCTTCCTCCGCTAGTTTGCTTCTTCCCTTTACCATTGGTTGGCTAGAAAAATGACTTTGATCTGTCATACTGAACAAAACCTTGGAGAATGCAAGAATAGTTTTGTCCAATCTGCATTTCTTTTTTGTTCCCCTCTTTCTTTCAATCCCCTTTATTTCCTTTTTCTCTTCTCCAAACAAAGGTTTGAAATTTTAAGATTTACAAGAAGACATTTCAAGGTTCCAACATATTTTCAATACAACCTATGGTTGTAACTTATTTTTAAGAGAACCTAACATTTTAAGGTCTTTGGTTCCAATATATTTTGAAAAGAACCTCTTAAGGTACTGAGATACTTTGAGATACTTTTATGAAGATCTTTTAAACTTCTTACATATGTTATTGATTGGCGAATTTAATAATGATTTAAACGGAGGGCCAAAATTATTTATGAATTAATAATTTAAGGAATTTCATTAATTTTTTATAATATATAATATATAGTTGTAGATAATATTTTATAATATTATTATACTCTAATATCATTGATAAAATAATTTTGCTCCACTTGACAAGTGGACAAGTGGAGGTTCGAACCTGCGACCTGTCAGATACGATACTCTGTCTTGCTTCACTTGATCACCCCATGGGTTAACGAGTATCAAGTCTTTAAGTCTCAAAAATAAAAAAAATATTATATAAATATTATGACTTATAAAAAAATTACTAGAAAAAATACATACAAATTATATATAAGATATTAAAAGAATTTTAAGATATCAAATATGAGCAAGGCGTCATCCATATTATTGGATGAGCAATGTACAACATCAGAAGAAATTAGAATTACAAGAAAAAAAAAAAAAAAGAAGTGCATGTGCAATCCCAAAAACTCTTGTGCCACTTGTGCCGTTTTGTATGGCCTCCAAACACACAAGTGACAAGATATCACTGTTACAGCTAACAATAAATGAAATGACATTGTATTTACAAGTTTGCCACCGCGTTTTTATTATTTTCATTTTCTCAAAGATTTGATGGAAAACGGTGAAAACGATGATTTAATGTTTTCAATTTTGGGCAGTTTTTCAAAAACATTTTCTATGAAAACATTTTCTGAAAATCAATCAAACGTATTTCCAACGTTATTTCCCATTTTCAATAGAAATGAAAACAGGAAATAGGATAACCAAACACCACCTTACATTTTCCCTCGTTTGGATGGGGCAGAAAGATGTAGGGCAATTTTATCTTTACCGTGTATTCTCAGTTTTAAGCAACTTTTTTTTGCAGGTGAGAGATGAAAAATATATTGGTTGGGCCCAGTATTTTTATTCTCTTTATTCATGTTTTCTTCATCTATCGAACTGTGGAAATCTGTTTTTTCTCCTTTATTTCACAATTTTTGTTTTCTTTCTTCACATTTTCTCTCGTTCCAAACGAAGCATAGACGAGAAAAAAGCATGACAATTTTTTTTTTTCAATCCTTCCAAATCTACCCTTTAATTTTCCTTTTCATTCTATAGAAAAATCCCTATTCCCTATTGTATACATATATTTTTGTGCATCAACCGCTCTCATATCAAAGATACATTTATGACACATTATCTTGGCACCATCCCTATTTTTTTTCCTCTGTTGTCCACCATGTGAACTTCTTTCACACTCTAAACCTCTTGATGGTTTGGTTGTTAATGATGGATAAATAAATGAAGAAAGCAGGAGTAGATGCGTATGAGCTAATTAATGTATGGCAATAGGTTGGAATGTGGGTATTCGAGGAAGAAAGCTGATAAGGTTTGGAGGAATTAAGGACATGGAGAGCATTTGGGCCTATGGACTTGCAAGCTATTACTTCTCGGCCTTTGATTAGATCTTGGGAGTTGTGGGGAGGAGGGAAAGGAAGGAAATGAGAATCTTGACTCACTACTACTGATCAATTCCTAGGAACAAAAGCCATTAATCAAATATTTTAATCATGTATTTTATGGAGTACAATAATTATTGATTATTTATACAATTTATCGATTATAGCACATTTTCAATATGGTACAATATATATTATATATAGATGTAAAATAATTAATTAATTATTACTCCATTCCATCCTATTTATAACATCTTTTAGCGGTTTTTATGATTTTTTTATAAGGAGATTTACCATTTCAACAAAACATTTATTATTATTTTCTTTCTTTGCTTTTATTAAAAATTTTAATGTATTTTCAACTATCAAGTGATATTGGAGCATGAGTTATTATTTTAATAATACTTTAATTAGAAGTAATTTTATCACTATTTTAATTATCGTTTTTTTCTAACATGTGCAATATGGCACATCATAATAAATAAAAAAGTATAAAGTTTTTTATTGAAAAATGTAACATTTAATATATCAAATGCATTGAATGTTGTGATAATTGTAAATTTTCAATAAAAACTTTCCAATTTTGATTTATTATCTTATGCAATGTTGCACAGATTAGAAAATTCTAGGGATGACAATAGGTACCCTATGGGCAGGGTACCACATGGCCCGTACCCGCATGGGCAGTAACTTTAGTGTCTATCCCCATACTCGTTGGGCACCTATATGTCTGTACTCGCGCCTGTTACCCGCATTTTATTAAGTAAAAAAATTTACAACTTACTAAAAAATATTAATTTAAGAAAACTATATCTCAATTGAAAAATTACTCGAAGATCGTCCAAACATAGTTTTTAAATATCAGTGACACAACAATTTAATTACATTGAAACACAATATGTTAATGTTCTAAAACAAATACATGATCTAAAGTTCAAAATTTTTATTAAATATTACAATATACTTTCACGTCACACTATTTTATAAACTTGGATATCATGTGTTAGAATTCTCCAAGTTCTGTAAAAAAATGATTATTAACACTAATTAGTCATATATTATAAAGTAAAAAACACAAATAGATATTTTTTAAAATATGTTTTTAATTTGTAACATATTATATATATCAATTTTAAAAATATGTATAAATATATTAGATATTTTAATAAAATTAATATATCCCTATATACAATTATATATGATGTTATTTATTAAATAATTATATATATGAGTGCGGGTATGGGCTGGGCTGGGCATCATAGTGCCCATACCCGCTTTGCGGGTTTTTACCCTGCCCATTGCGGTAATTTTTACGGGTACCCATAAGGCTTGAGCTTAATTATCATCCCTAGAAAAATCGTTTAACTATTGAATATTAAAAATATCTTTAGAATAAAAATTAAAATTATAACATTATTAATTATAATTAACTGATTTCATGACATTTTCTTAGTCTTGATGAGCTAGTCCTATATTTCTTATAAATAGAACTAGAGATATTACTCTATAAATAGAGTGAAAAGTGATTCTTAACAAAAATGGTGAACAAATGAAAAGTAGATTCTTATGATTGGCATAGCCATATAAGTAGGCACATTTGTAATTCGCCATTAATATAATATTAATGTCATTGCTATGATCAAACTTTTTAATTTAAGTCGTAATAATCAAAGTAAAGACTGTATATTTAATAATGCATTTCTAAAACTTATTCGTAGTTTCTACCACTACTAATTAATAGCGTGGAGGCATTGCCATCACTCGTGGCGCACAATTAAACAAGGATACACGCTCAGGTGGCCCTATATTATTTGATATTAAGCATGCATATGTTTTATTAGCAGCAGTATTCTTAGTTGGGTGTGTTAATCATGCTTTTATTAATTAAATTAATGATCTTTTAATACTATATTCTTCACTATCATTGTATGACATAATTCCGTATTATCAATTCG
The DNA here is from genome assembly GCA_026901365.1 of Sesbania bispinosa. Taxonomy (NCBI): domain Eukaryota; kingdom Viridiplantae; phylum Streptophyta; class Magnoliopsida; order Fabales; family Fabaceae; genus Sesbania; species Sesbania bispinosa. The sequence continues at coordinate 391 of QLOH01000297.1, read as the reverse complement.
TAATTCGTCACGGTAGGTCGCGTGTCTTTTTCTGGATTTCATCGCTTTTTTTTTTTCTTTATTTTAAGAAGGTTTAGTTAAGGTAATTTTCAAATTTTTTATTAACTATATAGGTCCCGTATAATATATTTCATGAACTATTACTTTGGTCCCCCTAAAAATTTCGTAGATTCTGTAGTATTAAGTACTTCTTTACGACTCTTGCTATTTATCTTTATTTTGTCAAAAAAAAGTTTGAACTTTTTATTATTTTATTTTTTATATTGGTTATTTTTTCTTATTTAGAGAAGATAAGATAATATTCAAAATTATACATAAGATTTTATTAGAAATATTAGTCTATAAAAAATAAAAAGATTAAAAGGGGAAACATACGAGCATTTCAAAAATA